>CM075808.1:90926250-91265250 GCA_037975025.1 Excoecaria agallocha | reverse complement strand
AATTTTAATTAATTTAGCCAAACCCATTAATGGAAATTGTTTACTTGAACTTTTAAGAGGTGACCCCATGATGGGCCTGGGCCGAAGCCACAATGGACTAAATCTCTTATTGAATAAGTTCTCTTAAAAGCCCAAACACAAACTAGTTAGATTTGTGCTATAAATCAACTCTAGTATAATTTCCAATTTTTGCCATTTTTAATTTTATGTCATACAGCCCAATAAATATTAAAAATACATATAATATGTTCTAACATGAATTAAAACATAAAATCATGAAGAACATATATCATACACGGCATTCATACAAAAACAAACAAACAACAATAAAACTAGTTGTTTAATACTTATATGATGCCACAAAAATGCACAAACACTTAAATCAATTTTATGAGTCATTTAATAATTTAAAAAATGTCATAAATATTCAGTTAATGTTCTGTACCAATCTGATCTAAATATGTTTTTTCATTTAATCAAAACAAAACAAACAATGTCGATTAAACATGCAACAAACACAAACTAGTCATAGTTTTAAGTGATTTTAAAATTAATCAATTAAATTGTCATGGACCAGAATTAAAACCAAATTTAAAATATGTCCAAACCTGATATTTAATCTTTAAAAATCACTTACAAACATGCCTAAATCGTTTTTACATTTAATTTTGAAAACTAGTTGTTAAACAAACACTTATTATGCCAACTAACACCTAGTTTCAAGATTAACATGTACCATCAGGTATTTATAATTAAATCCGACCATGAACAGCTCTAAGAACATCTTAAAAAAGTATATTAACATTTCATAATAATTATAATACCTATCTAATCATTTAAAATCATTTTTACAACAAAACAATGCAAAAAACTCAAAACAGAAAATTTCTGCATTGCATGTTTTAAGAAGAACGATTTTTGATTAAATATTTCATGCATCTTAAGCACTAAAATAAGCATGTTTAGGCTCTGATACCACTCATGGAACATGACATGGCATATATATGATGATCACACAGTGGAAAAATAATAAAATCGATCATACATACATGCAATCCATAAACAAGAATAGAAAACATGCAATTTTTAGGGTTTTAAAACTTACAACTTTAGATGCACTTCAAGACTTAATTTTGATGATGACCAGCAAGTAGGATGAAATTATCAGCCTTAGATCTCAATCACCAATGCCAAAAGGAACAGCCTTTGCACCACTCCTCTCTATTCTCACACACACACTTGCAATGAAGGCATAAAATTGAGAGTGCTAGCTCTATGTGTAAATAATTGGCAATGGTAATGGATTGAAGCTACAATATCTGATCTTGTACTTCCTTTAGGTTGCTATTGCTGCCCAAGAACACAAGAGAACAAGGAAGAATCCTTTTCCCTTGTGTATTTCGGCTAAGAGTGTGTGTGTGAGAGAGAGAGAGAGAGAGAATCACGCCTAGGGTTTTTCTTTTGTTCACCAACTATATATCATTTATTTTGGTAAGTATTAATTTCGAAATTTACTACCTAAAGATAGTAAATTCAGCCTCAATCACTTCCTAAAATCAAGTGACATATATTAATTCAAACTCTTTTGAATTTTAAATTCAAATTAATTTGAAATAAACATAAGACATTTAATCAAAATAAATCACTTAATTTAGGGATGTGGTTGCTGAAATTCCTATTGAATTTATCCTTAGATTTTTGGTTACCTTATCTCCATTTAATTAATTTATTTTGATTCAAATGTCATTAGGATTTAATACTCAATTAATTTAATTAATCCAAGATAATTAATTAATTAAAATTAATCCTATTGGGCCGAATTTATCTCTCTCATGGACCAAGGTCCAATAGAAATTTTAATACCCATTACATACATTAATTTGACTTTAATTAAAAGCCCAAATTAATGCCAATCTTCAATTTAAATATTTTACGCCCAATGCTTTGTGTACGATCCTATAGGTCCATTTAATATTGGCAATGAATTAATTCAAAGGCTATATATACTCTCTAGCAAGATATTATAGCATTCCAAATTAAATGAAAATGCAAATGGCATTTAGTGACCTAATGCAATTTTGCATTGTCCTTTACCCTTAAATATCAGAATTAATATAAGGCATGAAATTAGTCATCCTTATATATATTAATTCCTTCTTTGATATTCTAGCGACACTGAACTCTCAGATAAATAATGATTACTCATTATTTCATCTCGGTATGGCCATACACTTCTCAGTTTACTAATCAAGCGGCCGGTGATATTTTTCTCTCTTATCGAGAGGGGTAATCCCTTCACTTCTCTCATGCTATCTAACATGGATTAGTGCATACCCAAGCATACCCATACTTGTCACCCTGTTATGAGCACGTTAGGTGTATGTCAAAGTACACAGTAATTCATAAAGAGTGTCATAGATATTTTAGGTGCAAAACTTGCATATGAGTAACACTTATGACTTGTACCATGTAGTGTTCTCATGAACGGATTGAATCCATATACCATGTTTTAAACATGTATCTATGATCTTTGATTGAAACTCTTGTCCTTATGATTCGTAAGACAGAACTCAACTTATCAGAGAGACATACTAGTCTTAATTCATTTGTTATTCCCATAACAATGACTGACTAGGATATTTAGAATTAAGTCTCTATTGTTTCAAGGTCTTACAACCATTTGCCTCACACATGATAACTTAAACTGAAACAACATTCTTGGATAGTTCTATCAATTGATATGCACAGAAAAATAATAGATAAAACAAATGCCTTATTTATTAAATTAAATGTTTTATAACAATGTATTGGGGCTAGGGCTTACACTAACAGTGCTAACATTCTTGGATAGTTCTATCAATTGATATGCACAGAAAAACAATAGATAAAACAAATGGCTTATTTATTAAATTAAATGTTTTATAACAATGTATTAGTGCTAGGGCTTACACTAACAGTGCTATAACTTAAAATTATCAAAAATAAAGAATTTTCCCCATGCGTGAAGTGGCTTGCAAAAACCCATACATTGTGTTCGATGCAAATCCCGAGTAGTAATTGCAAGGGTCAAAGTCTATCTCCTATAAACATTACACTTCTCCCAAGTTAAAAATGGTGCAACGACATCGATCGGAATGCCCACCTATTTAACTCAATGTATGAAGTGCAATCTATATTCCAAGTTAGAAAATGAGATCCAACAGATCATTCATTTAACTTGATGACTTAACCATAATTGAAGAGCCGACTAATTATGCCTTCCAATTAGATCATGCACTTACAAAACGATGGAAAGAGTTAGATTTTTTAACTTATACCAATTGAACTAATATTGGGAAGCAAGTGATTTAGAGACTTCATAACCTCTTTAAGTATTTAGGAAATATTTAATTCATCTATTCATTAGCTCAATCACTCTATTACGATGCAATAGAACAAAATAAAATAATGAAACTGAAGTCCAAGGCTTCATTAAAAAAAGTCACAAAAACTACACATCCAATGCTAATTACAAATTACTTGTACATAGGATATATTAAGAAGCCATCTCGAAGACCTGCACTTCAGTTGGCTTAGCGGGCGGCACCACACCACGATCCACGCTGGGCAAAGGGGAAAGCCCCACAATGAAAGGCTCGAACAATGGATTGGGAACTGACGCCTTAGGTGGAAGAGGAACAATCTCGAGCCCTATAAGAGGTCTTTGAATGGCCTCAGGATTTGCTATACCCCTATCCTCGGGCTCAGCTATATCTTTGGGCTTCGATGCAAAAACTTTATCCATGCGTCGCACAACCTCCTTCGTCTCCTCCTCTTCAGGCAGATCCTCCTCATCATCACTAGACAATGGATCAGGCAATAGCTTAGGATCCTTCATCCAGTCGAGAGCAGCATTGGGAAAATGCCTCTCGGTTTCATGCACAAGTTGAGAGATAATTTTGGCTTGAGATTTGGCCAATTCCTTGATGAGGTCATCTCTCTAAAAGGCTAGCTCCTTTACATGTCTGCCAATAAGAATGCATTTTTTCTCCTCAAAGGCACTCCTTAAGGCATCCCACTTCGCGACAACCCTATTCCTATCCTCAACACCCCTATTAGGCTCAGAGGAGATACAGTAGCAATCAACAAATAGTTTGGTGTTATCCCCTTCAAGCCTTTTAAGATGAACATCATCTCCCTTCAACCTCTCATCTAGCTCAGCGATCTTCTCTCGCAATACGTCCAATTCGATATTCACTTTAGAGGACTCCTCAATTAGGTGGAGGTTCTCCGCCTTCAAGCTTGAGTTTTCCTGTGTTACAACTTTGAGCTTCCTTTTAAGATCTCCCTCCACCCAGATGTTGTCATCTCCTTTCCTTTTGAAATAAATGGCCTGATTATGAAGCCGCATACCCCACTTAATCACCTAACCATAGATAAAACCCACAATAAACAATGAAGAAAGAAAAATAAAACTTGATCCATTAAAACTTAAGAAAGAGGATAGTGAAACGAACATCCAAACCCACCATTTTGAAACCCTTTTAAGATCTCCATCCACCCAGATGTTGTCATCCCCTTTTCTTTTGAAATAAATGGCCTAATCGTGAAGCCGCATACCCCGCTTAATCACCAAACCATAGATAAAACCCACAATAAATAATGAAGAAAGAAAAATAAAACTTGATCTATTAAAACTTAGGAAAGAGGATAGTGAAACAGACATCCAAACCCACCATTTTGAAACCCCTCGCCTCTTGCCTCAACACATTCTGGTCACACATCTCCTAGAAGTCCTGCTCATCAAGGAGCCCTTTACAGATTAAGGATGCCACAGGGGAATCTAGGATAGAGAACCCCTCCCTAAAGCTCTCCTTCAACACATCCTTTATAGAAATGGATTTTTGCCCATGCCTCACTCTTGGCTCCTTCCCGACCACATTGCCCGAAACTACCTCTTTGCCTTTGGCCTTCTTAGCCACCTTCGCGGATGCTCCCCCAATAGATCCTTGCATCATGAGGATAGCAGAAGGGTCAGACACAAGAAATGTATCCTCGAATGATGATTCATCCCTAAACCTCATTCTTCATGAAGAGAGATGAGTTGAAGGGCTGGATGTAGCAGGGGCAGTAGGTGTCGCGGCAACACCAGCAGGATTGGTCGATGGCTCTGTCGTAGGTGATCCAAAACCATTTAAAGACTCACTTAGACCTCACCTTAGTCTTTTGTGCTGCTCGACATTGAAAGAGGATAGCATAACTCTCATCTTCGTCTTATCGCTTTTCTTTTCCTTCATAACCCGCTTCACCGTAAGGTCCTGTTTGGTGGCCCTAGCTAGCACTTTCATCATATCTCTTATGCCAGCCATTATAGCTGGAAAAAAAAAGAAAAAAATTGAGGAAGAAAAAGAAAATACGGGGCAAAAAACAAAAAGACATATGCACTTTGCACTGAAAATCCACTATAACTACATATGCAATGCATGGTAGACAGATAACATGATAGGCTTCCTACAATATTTCCTGATGCTCACATTCTGCATCTCCCCCCTTTGAAGGGCTCGTCGATCCATCCATAGTGTACAACAACCAATTAGAATCATATAGCCATTTATTCTTGTCTACAGCCTTAGTCAACTTATCAATGTCGATTGCATACAGAGACACATTATTGGCCCTATCCTCCAAAGAAGTTTCCCTATCCGATCGGGCAAGTGACACACGAAATCCCCCTAATTTTCCTATAAGGAAAAACTTCTCCTTGTAGCCTTTTCATCGATGTAGGGAGCATAAACAACATTTTCCCCAACCTACTAGTGAAGTAATACTCCATCCCATCAGTCTGACTGGATAGATAGAAAAAATAGGTAAAAAGATTGAGAGTTAGGGCCACTGCTTCAATTTTGCAGAGTATTTTAAAGCATAATATTGCTCTCCACCATTAGGGTTTAATTGATTTGGCACAACCCTATAACCCTCAAAAACACTGATCTCAAAAGTGCCTAGTGGAAATCTAAGTCTTGCATCCAAACTTCATAAATAATAGATAAACCAATCATTATTGTTCACACCAAATTGGCCCTCTATCATCGCCATAGAACCAGGGCACTTCATCACGTACACATCATGCGATAAACCATACTTAACTTTTATTTTCGACACCTTACTCATCGTCAAGTTGGAATGTTTCTCCACATCAGATTTCTTCTTATACTCCTCAATAAAGCTCTTATCTATTGATTGACCGCTGCTGGAGGCCATTTTCAAATGAGTGGGAAAAATGAAATAGTTCCTAGTCTCAACCAAAGATCGGAGATCCAAACCAAAAAATCCCTCAAAGGATTCAGATGCAAGACAAATGCAAGTGAAATATGAGAAGATGAAAGGGAAACATAGGGCATATGAAACGGATCCAAGAGGGCTATCTTATGCCATTAAAGAAGGGCAATCTTATGACTTTCAAATGGGTCTAAATGGAGTTCAAACATATAAATAAAAGATCCAAATGTCATTGGGGCATGCTCCAATTTATAAGAGGAAGATTTGGTGCTTTACTATCAATTATGAGCTTAAAGTTTATAGTCAAGCTTTTGGATTAATGCCCCATAAAGGGAAGCATAAAGTGGAGATAAAGGAAGCCTTGTGGGTTTAAAATAGCCTAAATGAAGACTCAAGCCTTCAAAGAACATGTGCAAGTCATGTGGAACATGTGCAAATCATGTGCAGGAAATGTGCAAGTGAAAGACATATGCATAGCATGTGATATTTATGTAGCAGGGCTTTTGTATTCATAGTTAATTAGTTTGGGCCTATTTAACAAAATTGGGCTTTTATTTAAGGACATGTGACTTCATTAAAAGTCATGTGACTTAAGTAGCTTAATTAAGGCTTATTTTCTCAAGTAAGACACTTAGGCCTTTCTAAAATAAGCTTAATTCGTCACTTTACCTTAGTAGGGTTTAAGTACTTGTTTTAGCTTTTTTTAGGTAGAATTTAGTGTTTTAAACCTATTGGACTTATGTATACCTATTCCCTTAGGGTTTGGAGGCTCTAAATAGGTTATTATAACTTGTAAAGAATAATATTTGAATCAAATTATAAACTTTGAGAGTTTTTCTCTTGGCTTAGCAAAAATTCTTTAGAGAGATTGTGAGATTGCTTGCTTTCTTTTCTATTGCATCAAGAATTAGATTACTTATCAATCATTTGATTGTGAATTTTCTTATTCTTCTTATCCCAATTATTTGTGTTTCCATTCAAGTGTTGTTTAGGGGTTCAATAGGGAGGGTTTTTGTCTTCTTTATGTTTTGAGATCAAAATGTATGTTCAAGAGGTTTCGGGTCCTTTAACCTTGGGGTTCTGCATCATTTGGTATCAGAGCCAAAAGTAAGGTAAATTCCTATTTATCTTAGTGTTAGGTTTGTGTTTCTTTCTTTGATTTTCTTTATATGCATGACAAAATTAGTATTAGCAACATTCTAATTTTTGTGTTCTTTGTGTTTTAAATTTAGCCTTGTTCTTTCATTACCTTTTGTTTTGATTCTTAAAAAAATCGTGTTACTGTTCATCATTACTATTCACATACTGTTCATTATTACTATTCACGTACTGTTCATAAGAAATGAAAAAGAAACAAGAGAGAAAAACATGAAAGCGAAGAAAAATAGAAGAAGAAAAAAATTAAGGAGCAATTGAGCAAGGGTAGTTTATATAGCCTAAAGAAAATCCTAATCCTTTTATAAGTGAGAAAAACTAATCTTTTTTACTTTAGGATTGGGAGGAACAACTTTTTCATCATTTGTATAACCATTTTTGGAACTTTTTCCACCATTTGTGCTATCATTTTTGGAAACTTTTGCCATCATTTTGCTATCACTTTGCCATCGTTTTGCACACAACTTGACACACTAATCAAGCTTGTTACATTGTTCGGCATAGTAAATAAATTGGCTCTAAAACTGATTTTTTTTGCATGTTTTATACTTTATTTAGTTTAAATTGATATCTTGTTGATTTCCTTTCTTTATTGGGTAACATATTTAGGTTTTATATTTGATTTACTTTATAGTGAATCAAATTCATTCATTTTATCCATATTGTCATTTTTATTGATTCTTGTTACTTATTTCTTTATTTTAAGCTAGCTTTTGTTCCATTTACATTGTTAGGGTATCATTGCTTATCCAATACTCTAATTTGATTACCATCAAGTGGTACACCACTCTTGTCCATGTATCACCTTTATTGTATCTAGAGTCTTCTTTTTTAGTTTTTGAGCTATCTTTTTGTTGTTAGTTATTATTTCCTTATTTTAAACGTTCAAGTTTTTGATTTGTGATTTAAATTCTGAAGTGCAATTTTAAAGTTGTAAGCTTGAGTGAAAAAAGGCAAGAAAGAGTGAGGACGTTATGAGAATAAAAGCCAATTTTTGAGAGATAAACACGAGTGATTTGTGAGGATGTCTTATTACAAGTCAAAGTGACATTTAAATCAAGATGAAAGGAATGCGTTTAAGGAAGATATAAAGTTGTTAAGGTAAGACCTTAATAATATAGAATGGTTGGGTAGACAATTTTTGAACGACTCATTAGAATGAAGACGAGCAAAGAAAAGAGAAAGAAGGAGAAGGTTATAGAAGAAATAATTTGTGAACCTAAAAAGGGTGATATAGATATAGGCTTTGATAGTGAAGTTACTCAAAACCATAAAGAAAAGGTTGTTGATGAGCTTGATAAGGAAAAAGAGGTTTTGGGTGAAGTTGAAGATGTGGAGAACTTGGTAAATGAGGTTGTTTTAAAGGTAAAAAAGGATAATGATGTTGTGCATAATGAAAAAATATTTGAAAGTGAAGATGTCATTGATTGTTTGAGTGAGAATGAAGAAGCTAGTTTAGTGGCGATGGAAGATCTACATGTTCCAATTTCTCCTCTATTGCATAAGGAGGATGATTTGAAAATGGGAAGTGAAGAAAGTCAAAATCATATCATTGTATTAAATACTAACCATGTTTTGCATAGTCCTTTTTCTTATAACTTACAGGATCATGATGAGTTCTTTAATGAAGAAGCATTCATACTATTTCCACTAGTGCCGAAGATCATTTATGAAGATGAATGTATTACTTAAGTGTTAATTTCCAACTATTGCAAGACCAAGATTCGAGGATGAATTTTTTTTTTTTGAAGAGGGAGGGAATGATACGGATCCAAGAGGGCCATCTTATGCCATTGAAGAGGGGCAACCTTATGACTTTCAAATGGGTCTAAATAGAGTTCAAACATATAAATATAAGATCCAAATGTCATTGGGGCATGCTCCAATTTATAGCAGGCAGATTTTGTGCTTTACTATCAATTATGGGCTTAAAGTATATAGTCAAGCTTTTGGATTAATGCCCCATAAAGGGAAGCCTACAATGAAGATAAAGGAAGCCTTGTGGGTTAAAATAGCCTAAATAAAGACTCAAGCCTTGGAAGAACATGTGCAACATCTGCAAATCATATGTGGGGAATGTGCAAGTGAAAGACATGTGCATAGCATGTGATATTTATGTAGTAGGGCTTTTGTATTCATAGTTAATTAGTTTGGGCCTATTTAACAAAATTGGGCTTTTATTTAAGGACATGTGACTTCATTAAAAGTCATGTGACTTAAGTAGCTTAATTAAGGCTTATTTTCTCAAGTAAGACACTTGGGCCTTTCTAAAATAAGCCCAATTCATCACTTTACCTTAGTAAGGTTTTAAGTACTTGTTTTAGCTTATTTTAGGTAGAATTTAGTGTTTTTAACCTATTGGACTTATGTATACCCATTCCCTTAGGGTTTGGAGGCTATAAATAGGTTATTATAACTTGTAAAGAATAATATTTGAATCAAATTATAAACTTTGAGAGTTTTTCTCTTAGCTTAGCCAAAATTCTTTAGAGAAATTGTGAGATTCTTGCTTTTTTCTATTGCATCAAGAATTAGGATTACTTATCAATCATTTGATTCTGACATTTTCTTATTCTTCTTATCCCAATTATTTGTGTTTCCATTCACGTGTTTGTTTGGGGGTTCAATAGGGAGGGTGTTTGTCTTCTTTCTGTTTTGAGATCAAAGTGTATGTTCAAGGGATTTCGGGTTCTTTAACCTTGGGGTCCCGTATCAGCACGTAAGTAAAAATTACTTGGGCAAATAATTTTGAGATCTGAAAAAACTCTTGAAGTCTAAAAATCTAAGAAATGTGAGAAGAAATTTCAGCAAAGCTTCGCAAGAGAAATCAATAAAAAGTAGAAAATGATCCCTAAAGGTCACATATTTATACAAAGGGACTCTTCAGGTATGCCAACCAAACTCTACCACGCATTGGAAAGAAATGTCATGTCGGTCCAGACATCGAAGCATCATTCTTGACACATACGCCTGTCTTTTAACCAAGGGCAATTATCTGATTAAATGCTTATTCGATCGGACGGATGATTTTACAATCTTTGCCAATCTGACTTTCGGATGATCGAACACCGTATTATCCTCTAGGCCCAAACAAAGCCTCGGCCCACAGCCAAGAGACTTTGGCATCAAAGATGTTTGGCACGTAATAGACAAGCGCTGGAATGCTAGTTGGATTGATTCGATCAGATTGATGGGACCTCCAGTCTCATTAGTCATATTAATTACATTTAAATTACTACCAAAAATTAATATGTCATCCATATACAAACAAAGTATCACATAAGAATTTTAAAATTTTTAAAATAAACACATTTATCAACGGTATTTATTTGAAAATCATTAGACAACATGACTTTATCAAAATTTTCATGCCATTGTTTAGGAGCTTGTTTTAGTCCATAAAGGGACTTTACAAGTTTACAAACTTTATTTTCTTGCCCTGGTACAATAAAACATTCAGGTTGATCCATGTAAATTTCTTATTCTAAATCATCATTTAAAAATGCAATTTTTACATCCATTTGATGAACTTCTAATTTACAAATAGAAGCTAGTGCAATCAAAAGTCTAATAATTGTGATTTTAGAAACAGATGCATATGTATCAAAAAAAAGTATACTCCTTCTTCTTGTTTAAATCCTTTAGCTACCAACCTAGCTCTAAATTTTTCTATGGATCCATCGGTTTTTAACTTTTTCCTAAAAATCCATTTACATCCAATTATTTTACAACCAGATGGAAGATCACATAAAACCTATATTTTATTTAAATTAATAGAATTCATTTCATCATTTACTGCTTCTTTCCAAAAGGGAGCATCAGTTGAAACCATAGCTTCATGATATGTTTTAGGTTCATCTTCAAGCAAGAATGTATAAAAATCTGAGTCAAAATCTTTATTTTTCCTTCTCTTTTTACTTTTCCTAATTTCTTGAGAATTGTTAGATATACAATTAAAACTAGATGAACACACATTAACAGGTTTGGATATTATATTTTTCATTGGAAAAATATTTTCAAAGAAATATGCATCTTTGGGTTCCATAATAGTATTATTACTGATTTCAGGAATATTTAAGTTTAAAACTAAAAAGCGGTAACAATTGCTATTTAAAGCATAACCAACAAAAACACAATCAATTGTTTTAGGCCCTATTTTTCTTTTCTTAGTAATAGGAATATTCACTTTAGCTAAACACCCCCACACTTTAAAAAATTTTAAGGATGGTTTCTTATTATGTCAAAGTTCATAAGGTATTTTGCTATAATTTTTATAAGGAATTCTATTAAGAATTAAGCATGCAGAATATAAAGCTTCACCCCAAAAATTATTTGCCAAACCAGAACTAAGTAACATAGCATTAACCATATCTATAAGAGTTCTATTTTTTCTTTCTGCTACACCATTTGATTGAGGTGAATAGTGAGGTGTTACTTGATGAACTATACCATGCAATTCACAAAATTCATTCATCTCATTTTATGTGTATTCACCGCCTCTATTAGAATGCAAATTTTTAATTTTCTTATCAAGTTGATTTTCTACTTCTGCTTTATAAATTTTAAATTTATCGAACAATTCACTTTTGCAATGAATTAAATATACATAGCAATATTTAGAAAAATCATCAATAAAAGTAATGAAATATCTTTTACCACCACTCGTTAAAACATTATTACAATAAAAAATGTCACTATATATCAATTCTAATAAGGATGATTCTCTTATCATGGTTTAAAAGGCTTTCTAGGTTGTTTGGCTTGAACACAAATTTGACATTTTTCCTTTTTATTAATTTCATGCCTTGGAATTAATTCTAGACCCGTCATTCTTTTCATAGTATCAAAATTAACATGTCCAAGTCTACCATGCCAAGTATCATTACATTCAACAACAGCAATAGAAGAATCAAAAGACATATTATTTCTAAAAAATGGCACTACATTTAATTTATATAATCCATTAACCCAGTAATCTTTTCCAATAAAAGTATCATGTCTAGTAATTACAACTTTATTTGAAACAAGAAGAACATTAAAACCATTTTGATCTAACAAAGATGCACTAATCAAGTTTTTTCTTAAACAATGAACATTAAAAACACCATCTAAAACAAAAAAAAAATTCCTAAAGATAATTCCAATTTTATTTGTCCTTCTCCTAAGATTTGAGCCTCACAATCATTCCCCATACTCACAAATCTTATACTTGATACCTGACAAGAAGAGAAAAACCTTTTATCCGCACAAGCATGAACATTAGCACCAAAGTCTATCCACCAATCATTTGAGTTAAAAATCATATTTAACTCTTGGCTAGAAACAAAGTACCTGTGAGACGAGGAAGGAGAGCAAGGTTCTTAAGTCACCATATTAGCTTGAGGTTTTTGAATTGATCTTGCTTTAGAATGTTGACCATGACGCTTAAAGCAATTTTTGGCAACGTGATTGGTCTTTCCACAAACCCAACATTCTAAATCCTTTTCTTGATTAAAATTGTTATTTTTCAGTTTATTATTATTAATATTGCCACTACCACCGAAATTTTTCTTATAAGCATTTTTCTTGAAATTTTTTATTTTAGGCTTATGAACATTTTCAACAATATGGGCTTTAGCATGAAATTCATAATTTTGTTTTAATGAAGTACGATGTTGCTCCTTAATTCTCAAAGAAACTAACAAATCATCAGAAGTAAAACTTTCTGGTTTTTGTTTCAAACCTCTAGCAAAATCAGACTAAGAAGGTGGCAATTTTTTTATAAGAAAAGATACAAGTACAATATCATAAAATTCAATGCCTTTAATTTTCAAATTAAAAATAATGTTCTCAAACTCATGAATTTGATCAGACACACTTTTTCCATCAACTATATGAAAATCAAGGAATTTTTCAACAATGCATCTTTTCAAACCTTTTTCTTCAGTGCCATATTTATGTTCTAATGCATTCCACAATTCAACAGTATTTTTGGTATGAAAAAAAATGTGATATATATTATCAGACAATGTACTTAAGATTCGACCATGGCATAAAATATCTTTTTTATTGAAATCATCTTTGTCACTAGGAGTATTATCATCACTAGATGCAATAACTTCAAGGGACTTTTTAGATCCTTTTGATGATCTTTTATCTTTGACAACATTCAAAATCACAGAAAAAAGACCCAATTCAGTAAGCTAAAATTTCATTTGTTGTTGCCAACAAAGAAAACTTTGACCAGAAAATTTTTCAAGTTTACTAGATAAAGACTTAATTAAATCCATACTAAAAATAAAACATAACATTTTTCTCTCAAAAAATGTTAGAAAAATAAATTATAGTCAAATAAATCAATTAATAACAATCAAATACACCAAGGATTTCAAGTATCGCAACAACAACAACAATAATAATAATAATAATAACGATAAATAAATAATAATTAAATCAATAAAAGGTTTAGAGTAGCCTGTGAGTTTGTGGATTGAAGCACACCAAATTGCATTGTCATTGAGAGGAAACGACCCATCTACACTGAGTAAATATTGTCCATGTCCTCCTCGCAAGATACTTCAACCTGTTAAAATTTTTATGTGCAGCTAAGAATTTTTCGAACCTAATATTCCTAATGCTCAAATAGAAATAGATAACAAATAGAAGTTGAATTAATCAAAAGAGATTTAATGTTTCTCGTAAATGTAGTTAAAATTGAATTTGGTAGGTGATGTAGGTTGTTAGGTTTTGGAAATCAAATAAACCTTTTGTATTCTTCAAATAGTGTACGAGAAAAAGAGAGGAGCTTTTACCAATGAATAAAGACAAGGATATTTAAAAGCAACTTTTTCAAAAGTGAAAGACAAAAGTATATTATATGTGTTGTGTCTTTGATGAAGAACAATTCTCCTACTTATATAGGGAAAATTATAGACATTGTAGTGGTTATAGTGGCAGCTAAGTAGGAAAATAAGATGGAGATAAATTAGGCATGTGAATTGAAAAAATCTTCCACTAACACCTAAATGCCTATAGATTAGGAATTGCCATTTTACCAATTCAAAGTAAAAATTTTAATCAATAAAATTCCAACAAATTTTAAATTCGAGTTGCTTGTTGCTGCAAAACAAGGATTTTCGCTTGTTCGAAATTCGAGTTTGGATTCTTCACATTAATCAATTCTCATTATAGTTTAATGTTCTAAGATAGTTACTGGATAGATTTAATTACCATATCTTATAACACCGCTGTTTAACAACATAAAATTATGTCATGTTAGAGATCATGTATTGAATAGAGTATAATAGCTTTTCTTTCTTATTTTGATTGGACGTGCTATTTTCAAATTTCATTCTTATTTTATATAATGATTTCTGTTGTGTGCAGGAAATATGAGTTGGTCTTGCGTGCTATTATATTATAGCTCAGCTTGTTTCAAATTGTAGTCTGATTGTGAAGCAAACTTAGTTGTCAACAAAGTTTCCTGAGTTTGCTTTTAATATAAAGATGAGGATGGTGGATGGAAAAAATTATTATGGAAACATATATTTGAATGATCTATTACCAGCTTTATAGTGGATTGAATTTCAAGGCATTGAGAAGAGGATGCCAGAAGTGATGCAAAAAATGGATACTTTTTTACAGTCTCTTGTTAATGAGCACCACAAATTGAAAAGGGAATCGTCATTAGATACAGGTAAATGTTAAATAATAAAGATGGATTATGATTAATATTTCCCAATTTGGATTGTGATTTTTGCGTGCATACAATTCATAACTAGTAAAATCAAAAGGAAGATGACATTAATCGGTCATGTTAACAGTGCAGGAGAAAGAACCAGAAGTGTATACTGATCTAGATATCAAAACTATTATGTTGTTAATAATTGATCATCTTTATTTTATATGAATTTGATATTTCAGTATTTCTATAGATTATCTAAGAATTTATTGTGTCTGAACCTATGGACAGACTATGTTGGCTGTTGGAACTCTTTTTATAGGAGATCATAATGAAAACCAAGGAACTGAGGATTGCACATTTCAAGAAACAAAAAAAAAAAATTGGATAGCTTCTGCAATTAGAAGTATAACAATAACTGTGCATTAGATGATTTTTAAGATTGTATGCTTAATTAGTATGTCTAGAATAACATGTGTTAAGAGTTAGGATATTTGTAGTTCTTTTCTTTTAATTTTAAAGTAGATATTTTGGGGTTGTGGCAGGTCTAGCCTTCCTAATTTTACATTCTTTTTTTATAAGGGAAAAGGTACTAAAATAGCATTTAAGTTGTCTCGAATGAGCTAAAATGCTCCTAATATTTTTTTAAAACAAAAATGACCCTTAACCGATAAGATAGATACAAAAATGCCCCTCCATTTGTACTCTATCAATTTATAAGTAACGGCATTAATGTGGTATATTATGTGGACATAGGACTGGATGACGTGGCTAACAGTAAGGATAAGTCAATGCCAACTAGGTGCCACGTCATATGGTCCCTAAATTATTTTTTTTACCGTGCAATTTTAATTTTTTTTATTTGCTTTCACTTTTTCTCTCTTTCTTTCGATTTACAGTCTCCATCGATCTGAGCCTCACCCATTTCCCTTCTAGTTTTTGTGTTGAAGCAAAGCTCAAAGACTACTCTTACAACTGCAATTCTCACACCTAAAACTCCACAATTCAACACTTCCACAAGCCTGGAAATGAATTAATCAGAAACAAGTATTTTATGCAATAGCTTGGATTAAATCCAAATGTTCAAGACAGTACTTATGCTAAAACGAATATTAGATTTAATAACTGAAATATTAAGTTTCATTTTTCAAACCTAAAAAATATGAATATATAAGCAATTTAATTACATTGCATTCTCTTGAATAAAATCAATACACAATATTTAGTTTTCGCTCAAATTAAATATAGTGTATTGAGTTTTGCCAAAATTCAATACACTGTATTGAGTTTAATAGAACCTAATACACTGTATTTAATTTTTGCTTAAAACTAAAAAAAATGTGAATATATAAGCAATTTAATTACATTGAATTCACTTTTGAGAAACCTAATATATTATATTTAGTTTTTGCTCAAACAAATATAGCGTATTGAGTTTTATCAAAACTCAATATACTGTATTGAATTTAATTAATAAAAACTAATATACCGTATTCAATTCTTGCTTAAAGCTAAAAAATATGAATACATAAGCAATTTATTTACATTGAATTCACTTTAACAAACCTAATACACTATATTCAGTTTTTGCTCAAACTAAATATAGTGTATTGAGTTTTGCCAAAACACAATATACTGTATTGAGTTTAACAAAACATAACACACTGTACTAAATTTTTGGTTAAAGTAAAAAAAAAATGATGTATAAGCAATTTAATTACATTGAATTCACTTTTGACAAACCTAATACAATATATTCAATTTTTGCTCAAAGTAAATATAGTGTATTGAGTTTTTCTAAAACTCAATACACTGAATTGAGTTTAATAAAACATAATACATTGTATTCAATTTTTGCTTAAAACTAAAAAATATGAATATATAAACAATTTAATTATATTGAATTCATTTTTGACAAATCTAATACACTATATTTAGTTTTTGCTCAAACTAAATACAGTGATTTGAGTTTTGTCAAAATTCAATACATTGTATTGAGTTTAATAATACTGAATACACTATATTTAATTTTTTGCTTAAAACCAAAAAATATGAATATATAAGTAATTTAATTACATTGAATTCACTTTTAACAAATCTAATACACTATATTCAGTTTTTGCTCAAACTAAATATAGTATATTGAGTTTTGAGAAAACTCAATATACTGTCTCAAAACTCAATATGCTGTATTGAATTTAATAAAATCTAATATATTGTATTTAATTTTTATTTAAAACTAAAAAAATATGAATATATAAGCAATTTAATTACAATGCAATAACTTCCTGTCGAAAGAAAATGTAATTTAACGAACCTTTCCAAGATTTTAAAGTTCTGGATTTTAATATGAATATAAACATGAGGAATAATTTTTTAAGATGTGCTGTTAGCAAATCGATAAAAAAATAAAGACCTCTCAGGAAAGTCATAGGAGAAAGAGTTGAATGGAATTTTAATCACGCAATACCGAGTAAAGCTATGTCCTACATGCAGCGCGCAAAATACTTAATAATCATCCTCAAAAGTTCCGAAGACAGGCAAATTTTGTAGTGCAAAAAGAGTTTGCTCCTCTTGTAGTTTTACTTTATGGGAATTTTTTGTTTTGATTTCTTATCCTATTATTTTTCAGTAACTATGCTTCACATAACTATTCATTGCATTGACCTATACCATGGGAGCTTTTTCTTGCAATTGTTGATGACACCAATATTATCAAACATAGCTAGGGCTGATCCTCCTTTTTTTTTTTTAGAAAAAAAAAATAATAAGTTTGACCTACTGTTAATAAAAAGATGGAATACTATTTTATGGACAAAAAATATATATATTATACTACACAGAGAAACACACACATACTAGACTGAACAACTTCTGAGAAACCACCAAAGGAATTAAATTCTCGGGACCCTTTTATCATAAACTCACATATAAAATAATTACCAAAGGTGAAGATTCTAAATTAGTGCTATTTAAGCCTCTAATCTCCACTTGAAGCCTACGCTGTTTTCCTAAAATATCTGGGCATCATTAACAATAAACCAACCACATTGTGCTTCCTTGCTACACACAAAATAGAGCCATTTGTGTAGCAGTATTTGAAAGGTTAAAAAACCACAAGCCAGAATCTGCATCCTCCAGTGTGTATATATATATATATATTAAAAATAAAAAGCACGAGAGAGCGCGCTCAACGGAGAAATCGCAAAAAATCAGATACAAGAGCAAATTCTCAAGACAATTTAAATGTGGAAATTTGATAGAAAGTCAGTTAGCTACAAAATGCATGCATAATTTTTCACTTTTTTTTGATATATAAGATTGAATTTTCAGGGAAAGGGGGGAAATAGAGTATTAAAGAGCACAATGCTCTCCATAAAAAGAAATTTATAGGCAAACTGATAAGCCAGGCCAATCATGATTCTCAATTCTTCTAAGAACACAGAACGCATTAAACCATACTCCTCGTGCCCTTTCACAAGAGTTCAAACGGAAAAATAATAATCCATAAATCATCAATTTTTCTTTCACCTTCCTGGATCCTTCATAGCAAAACTAGCACCATTCATGCCAAGCAAGACGACCGCTATTGAAACCACAAACTAAGATTCGTGCTTCTAGTGGAACCCAGTAATTTATTAGAACCACACTAAAATTCATAATTCATAGTGGAAAATTCATTTTCCATCAGTACCAATCCACTCGCATACACAATGGCACAACATACCACAATTTTTAAAAGCTTTCCACAACAAAATACGGTAATACATTCTCAAGAGTGTAACATAGATGTTCTAGAATAAGGTAATATTCTCAAATGTATTGTTATCGTCCCACACGGAATTCAGAAAATTTTGAATATTAAAGCACCAGAAACAGTAGTATGTATTTGTCCTGTCAAACCAACATCAGCAATACTTAACTTAATTTTTATATTCTGAAGTCCTAACAGGTACTGCGCTACATAGATCGGGATGCACCCTGCAGAGATTTATTCAAGTTGATGCTGCTTAGAAACCATGGATTTTGATATTTTCCTTCTTCACAATGCCAGCCTGAGAGGAACACAAAAGAAAAAAGCAAAAAAAAGGAGACATTAGAAACCAGAAGGCATATCACAAAGAAGAGATTTACAAGTAGTGCCTTCCAAGGTCGAGCAGCATTGACGACCATAACTACCTGAACGAGGAAAGTGGAGACGTTCTTCCGCTGATCACCTTGAAGTTGAATAACCTACACAAAACATTTACATGAGACATCAAAACATACAGTATAATTACATCTTTCGGGAGATCAAATACAGACCTGCCCTAATTCAGGGTCTTGCACCACTGTCCCATTGCAGCAGAATTCCTTCTTGAGATCCTTGAGAATTTTGTTATAGCTGAATTCCTTCTTCAACCCTTGCACAGTTGTCAAGCTTTTCCTACCATTTCGTTGCTGTATACGGATATGCACATACTCTTTTGCCCCAGCACCCGAGTCTTCAGCATTTGCATCAGCAAAAGGATCTACAACAAGAAGAAAAATTAAAATAAAGTTTAGGTGTGTATGTAAGAGTCTCCGTTAGAAAGGTAATGAATCAATCAGATTTTGTAAAATATCAAAAAAAAAATTTGATGGATTTTCAAAAATCAGAACATTATCTGCTTCCTTAATCCATACCAATGCTTCATAAGCTTCCACACTAAATAGAAAAGTCTAAATGTAAATATATATACTTTCTTCTATCTAATAAGTGACACGACTAACAGAAGCATGATTAACTAGAAGATGTCAGCCATGTTATGAAGCTTGCTTACCAAAGGTAGTAGGAATCTGGGCTTCGAGCTCAGACATGAAACTTAGCTTATCGATGAAGGAAAACAACCAGAACGCTCAGACCTGAATAATATATGCTCTCCATGTCAGTGACAACAAAAAGTTACAAACTGTAATGGCACATAGATGTTTGCATGTAAGATAGATTTCCCCTAGCTAGTACCCAATCCTTTCCAACAGCAATAGTACTAATTTTTACCATATGATAGAAGAAGCAAATTACATTTCCAACAGCCCAATAAACAGAAAAATTACACCATTATTTCCCTCAAGATACACATACATGACGAAAAATGGGATAATCAAATACAGAAAATGACAGACTTCAACGACGTCATCAGAAAGTACTATTTCAAATCAATATTCATATTAAAAAAACCACAGTAAGACGTGAAAAAAAAAAAGCAATCAACTTAAGAACGACAATCAATTGCTTATCAGACCTATTGAAATAGGAAGATCAAAGAAAACGAGCTCATAGAGCAACACTGAGCACAGCCCACACGTGTTATATCAAAAAATCCACCAACAGCCAACTCCTAATGAACTAAAAAGCTTTCTGAATAGATCTAAATAAGAAAAAATAATAACTAGACAATAAAATATTCAATGATCATAACTACCGAATATATCTTCAGAAATGACCATTTAAAGATATCCTTTATAATCTAAGTACCAAAAATCCCATATTCAATATAAGCGTATACTAAAATCAACAATATTTAAGATCCATATTTTGCAAAAGCAAACACATCGTAGAAATCGACTATTGAAGCTAATAAAATAATAATAATAATAATAATAATAATAATAATAATAATAATAATAATCAAATTCATAGAAATTCTAATACAACTCTGAAATCAGAAAACCTATTAAATAATAATAAATCCCCAAAAAATAAAACCCTCGAATCCAGGCGCATCGAGAAAGAAGAGTCGCAATTTAGCAAACAACGAAAAAAAAAAACAGAAGTAGTAGAGCGATGAAAGTACAAACCCGATCCGAAGATTAGGGTTTCGAGATGAAGAGAAAATTGGAAAGAAACCCTAAAATCAGATGTAGTCTTTCAGCCCCGAGTATGGTCGTTTGGGTCGCTAGGGAAAATCTCGAACGCGATGTATCAGATATAAAAGAGTGGTTGCCCTTTTTTTTTTTAATTTTAATATAAAAATATTTAAATATTATAGGTCGGTTTTTATTATTTTAATTGAATAATTACGTGCACAAATTTTAATGCGGAAGTACTAAAGTAGGATTTGTATGCCACGCGCTGTAAGCGGCTGAGTTGCTAGTTTATGGGCGGTCCGTTTAATGCGTGGCAGCTGGAGAAAGCGAGTAACCGATGATACTAGAGTGGATAAAGAAGTCTTAGTGCAGGGTAAAATTGTCTTTTGGTAAGAAATCGATGGTGGAGTAAAAATGTTGTACGCTTATTCTTTGTTTGGATAAATATAGTAGCGTTGAAACAAAGCTACACTGAGCAAACGACGTTGGAGGCACGGACGGTGTCGTTTAATTAATGCTTAGAAGAAAAGGTGAGCAGTGAGTACCTAGTTAATTCGGTTTGAAAATTGTTAAAATGTAACAGAATTAACTTTCGTGTAAGTAATAACCAGCCAATCAAATTTTCAATGCACAATCGGATCGGACTGACTCCAATTATTTCAATAAATTTTATTTCATTTTTTCAACGTTGTGCTAATGCGCCCCCTATTTTGGATTTTTATTTTGTATGATATAGTACACATTTATTATTATTATTATTATTGATGACTAGACAGGAAAAGTGCGTCCTCCAATATAGCGAGTCACTTGAAAAAACAAAAAAATTGACTGGTGTTTTTCGATAAAATATATTCTGATAATTAAGTCAGTAATTCTAATGATAGATAGAATAACCGGAGAAAGATTAGTTCTCATACCTAATCCTAGATCTATTTATAGTCTCAGAGTCCTTCTCTGTTCAAGAAGCTACAAGTAGAGTCCCTCTCTATGAAAAATTCCTACTTTCCTTGAATAGGATAACCCTCATCTCTTCCTAATCTGGAGGAGAGGATAAGAAAAGAGCTATTTTCTCCCAATAATCTGGGATTACTCCAGATTCTGGATGATGCCGGATGAACTCTTCAGTGTTCGGTGTAATCAAACACCTTGTTGGGGTGATCTTAACCGAACTAATGAGCCAGGCTAATCTAGTTATCTAAATGATCCGGGCTGTTAGCTAGGCGTTATTATCATAAGCCCCCCCCCAAAAAATATATATATATATAAGACATTTATGTCATCCACGTTTTTAGGCATTCATTTCGAGATCCAATAAGGTAACATCTCGAATTGTTTCGGTGCATTTAAAGCAAATAATTATGGCACCTTCTTTGTTGTGAAACAGTGGCTGGACACCGTGTCTGATGAGGCAAAAATGCTTTGGTATCTATAGTGAGCAATTATGATAGGACAGCCTATCATTTGAGAGAATATCAATCTTCCACGTGTACGATTGAATAGGGTCCAGCTTTCCTATTTAAGCTTCACTTTTTCTGGTTTCCATTTCTTACTTCCTTTGCTACTTTCGTTGCTTCCCACCCATTCCCCTTCTTTTCTTCTTCGATTTGTTGAGTGTGTTTCTACGTGCTAGAGAGTTCTACATTTTTCTTCTCTCATTTGGAAGTTTTTTATTGTTCAGGTTTGTTCTGCCTTCTTCTACTATTGTTTTTCCTCTTTTATTTTTCCATGAGTGCATCAGATGCTTTCGAAGCTTCTAGCAAGGGACCTAAAATAGGTGAAGGGTTGCAAAATGATAGTATGTCGAGTTTCTCTAATAGGGGTTCGGTTTCCTCAAATGAGAGCCAACCCTTCGCTTTTAGCCAACCTGTTGCCAAGAGAAAGAAAGAGCTTCGTCGTCTTCATTGAGTGGGAAGCATGAGCTCGACTGTGAGGGAAGATGAACTTCCCATATTGTTCGGGCAATTAAGGGTCTTTAACCAGTATGTAATAAGTGTACCTAGCTCCACTTAAAGAGCTGACATCCAATTCACTGGCAAGCATAAGATAATGATGTATAAGGCAAATATAGAGGCTGGAGTTCATCTTCCCTTGAACAAATGTAGGTAGACGTGCTAAACTTCTATGATATGATTGATAAGTGTGAATTATGAATAGTTTTTAGTATATTTTTAGTGTTTTTATTTAGTTAATTTGGTTTACTTTTGGTTAATTTAGAGTTAAAATATTAATTTGTATGTTTTTAAAGTTAATCTAAAGTTTTGGTGCTTTCAGGTTTATTTTGCTAAGAAAAGGGCTTAATTGCAAAAAGATAAGTTATTGTGGGCCAAAATTGTAAATTTGAAAAAGTCATACAAGAAAATATGCGTGAAGTCCAGAAGATTTATGCATGGCTGTGTGTTTTCAAGAAGCAAAATATGTGTGGTTGTGTGTTCTCAAGGATTTCTTATATGCATGGCCACATAAATTTTATCAAGGGAAATTGCATAGCCACGTGATAATGAACTAAGAAGAACCTGTGGCCACGTGAAGAATAGCAAAGGGGAATGTGTGGCCATGTGTCCCTTCTTGCTGAATGATGCATGGCCACGTGAAGAATAACAAAGAAAAACACATGGCCACACACAGTTTTCTCTAATTCAACGAAGGATGTTCTAGACTTCCCGATCAAGGAGGATTTGCTTCCTATTTTATTTCTGGAGTTTGAAAAGGATTCTACTACTAATTTGGCCTATAAAAAGGAGCTAGAAGCATCAAAGAAGGGAATTACTCTTCAAGCAAATTATCAACATTAGTTCATTAAGTTTTATTTCATATAGCTTTTAGTTTTGTTGATTTTATTGTTTTCTTTAAAGCTTAGTTTTGATTTTAAACATGTCTGGCGAGTAGTTTTCCTTTAACTTTTGCTAAAAGATACTTGAATCCTTAACTTTTATTGTTATGACTTAAGCTTGTGCTTCAATTTAATATAAGTTTGATTATTTCTTAGTCTTAAACACAATCTTATCTTTATTTAACTAAAATTGATGGTTAATTTGATTAAACATTGGTTAGTCATTGGTTTTGAGTTAATTATTGATATGCATGTTCTAGTATAATTTATTTAAGTTGATGCATGATTATAATCTGAATAAGCTATAATTTTATGTTGATTGAAGTAAGTTAAGATTAAGAAGGGCGTAATTAAGAATAAGTGAAAGTTAAATTACTTGAAAAAAGACTTTAACAAACATCTAGGAGAATTAATTCAGATCTTTATGCTAAGTGTTGAGTTTATCTGAATAAGAGAATTTTAATGCTTGGAAAGATAATCTTGAATAAAGTTATCTGGGTTTATTATCTGAATTCTTCATAATCACTTGTATTCTCTTTTGATTAAGTCATAATAATATTGATTAAGGTGGATAGTCCCTTTAGTGAAAGTTGTTTTTTAATATTTATTTTTTACCTCACTTATTTGCTTGCTTTTGTTTATTGTTCAATTATTTCAACTCTTTCAGTTGTTTTATTTTATTCTTAGTTTAAAATTTTGTTTTTAGTTTTTAACTTAAACCATCACAACTTTTGGGATTTCTCTTCTTCTTTCTTCACACAAATTCTGTTTTAAAATTAAAATTACTCACACAAACACAAGTTTCCCTTGGGTTCGATATTTTGAGGTCATAATTATATTTTTCTATATTACTAAATCGATCTAGTACACTTGCTAGATACAGTCAAGTTTTTGGTGCCGTTGTCGGGAATACATTGGCATTTGTTTATTTATTTTGATTTTAAAGTGGATTTTTATGTTTTTCTTCTCTTCTTCATCTATTTTTTGATTTTTGCTTTTAAAATTTTTCTCAAGTACTAGTGGTTTATGGTGAGAAACAACCCCATTCTACCCGTAGATCCTGAAATTGAGAGGACATTCCATATGATTAAAAGGCTAAGAGGCAACAAGAATGACCTAAAAATAAAACAACCTATGAATAATCCACCACCACCTAGGATCGAAGAGCAAGACGTACCCCACCAAGCCTCCCGAAAATGGGTATAGACCTAAGACCATTATGGATTATGCTATTCCTAGGTAGAATGAAGAACATAGAACAATTTAGGATTTCTCATTACCAGCCTTTTGAAATTAAACTCGCTACCATCACAATGGTACAAAGAAACCAATTTTCGGGTTCGGACATAGAGGATCCTGCACAATATTTAGATATGTTCTTAGAAGTTAGTGATATTGTGCAAATTCCTAATTGTATCGACTGATGCAATTAAACTGAAACTTTTTGCATTCACCCTCATAGGAAAAGCTAGGGATTGGCTACAAATGTTACCTAATCAATCCATCCATTCTTGACAACAAATGCAAGAAAAATTTATTTGCAAGTTTTTCCCACCTACTAAAACAGCCCTTATTAGAAAACAAATTAATGATTTTCAACAATTTTATGAGGAGTCATTTCATGAAGCATGAGAAAGATTTAGAAGACTTTTAAAAAGTTGTCCACATCATAAGTTTCCTATTTATCAACTAATGCACATTTTTTATGCAGGTGCCAATCAATCAACAAGATCTTTGTTAGATGTAGCCTCAAATGGTAGCTTTATGAATCAAATTCCAGAAGATGCATTCTTACTTCTTGATGAGATGGCTACCAATGATGCTCAATGGGCACCTCTAGAGCAGCACAACAAAAATAGGAAGTTCATAATATTGATGAAGTAGCTATGTTAAAAGCTCAAATGGAATTAATGAGAAAAGAGCATTTAAGAGAAATAAATGAGCTTAAAGTTAAGAATGTTTCTATGTTACTAATGAAGTTGATGCTTGTGCAGAAATTCAAGGATCTCCGGGAATGAAGAATAACGAAGTAATAGTAGAAGAAGTAAATGCCTTGAACCTATGTAGTAATACTTACAACCCGAGATGGAGGAACCATCCAAATTTTTCATGGAGGGAAGGTAATCAAGCTTCTTCTTCTAACCCTAATCCTAGACCTCCTTTTAACCATAATCAACTTCCCAATAACCATCTCCCATACCAAAATCAAGCTCCACCACATTACCCAAACCAAATACCTATCACAATCATACCATCAACCACTCGGTTTTCAAAAATCTCAACCTCTCCCTCCTCAAGAAAAGAAATCCAACATAGAAGAGATGATTGCAACTTCATGGCCTCCCAAAACTCAATCTTGGCTAGTCAAGATGCTAGATGGAAATCAAAAGATATTTGGATGAGGAACCAAGAAGCATCCATTAGGAATTTAGAGAACCAAATGGGGTAACTTGCTAGTTCATTATCCAATCGAACTCAAGGAACATTCCCATCTAACGTGGACCGCAATCCCAAAGGAGGAAGCTAAAGTAATCACCTTAAGTAGTGAAAAGGCGTTAGAAAAACTAAAATTGGTAAGAATTTTTCCCCAAGGATGGAACCGACAATAGAGGTAAGTATTCCTAACTCTGAAAATATTGAGAAAGTATCTCCTACGGATGAGAAGGGTAAAGTTAAAGAAAAACTTGTTTCTACGGTCTTTGATGAGTCTCAATTACCTTTCCTGTTCTAGCTAGAAAAGAAAAGCAAAATGAACAATTAAGTAGATTTTTAGACATGTTTAAGAAGTTACATATAAATTTACCATTTGCTTAAACTTTATTACACATGCCTAAATATGCTAAATTTATGAAGGAACTTTGCACTAATAAGAAAAAGCTAGAAGGCATAGAAATTGTTCAATTATTCAGTAATTATAGTTTTATATTGACCAATAAAATTCTTGAAAAATTAGAAGATCCCGATAGTTTTATATTGCCTTGTGAATTAGGAGAAAATTTTGTTGGGCATGCTTTATGTGATTTAGGTGCTAGTATTAACTTGATGCCTTATTCAATTTGTATGAAATTGAACCTAGTTGATCTAAAGAAAATCGAATGATACTTTAATTAGCAGATAGATCGGTGAAGAAACCAAAGGAAATTATTGAGGACCTATTGGTGAAAGTAGAAAATTTCATCTTTTCGGTTGATTTTTGTGGTCATGAATATGGAGGAAGATAGGAAGGTGCATTAATAGTGGGTAAACCATTCTTGAATATGGCAAGAGCTTTAATTGATGTTCATGGACAAACGATTACTTTGAGATTCAATGAGGAAGAAATGGTTTTCAATGTAAATAAAGTTTTAAAACATCCCTCGTATGACTTTGAAGAATCCATTTATTTTGTTGATGAGGTTTAAGAATGTGTCAATACAAAACAAGAGGAGATCATTCTCAATGATGAGCTTTAAAAATTGTTTAATGCATCCCAAGGAAATAGAGGAGTTGGAAGCAAAGAAAAAGAAGTTGGTACAAAACCTGGAACAAAAACAATGATAATGAGAAAATGGAGGATGAATTGTCCCCTCCTAAGGGAGATTCTGAACTTAAAACACTTCCATCTCATTTGAAATATATATTTTTAAAGGATAAAACTGAACCAGTAATTATTTCATCTTTATTAACAGGTTTGGAAGAGGAAATGCTCATTGAAGTCCTCAAAAAGCATAAAGGAGCGATTGGTTGGGCAACATCCGACTTAAAAAGGATTAGCCCCAGCTATTGTATACATCGGACACCCATGGAAGATAATTTCAAACCAGTAGTACAACCCCAATGAAGGCTTAACCCAACTATGCAAGAAGTAATGAAAAGAAAGTATTGAAATTACTTGATGCAGGTATAATCTATCCTATTTTTGATAGTAATTGGGTCAGTCCTGTTCAATGTGTGCCTAAAAAGGGGGGAATGATTGTGGTAATCAATGAAAATAATGAGTTAATTCCTACATGCACGATAACGCGATGGAGAGTATGCATTGACTATAGGAGGTTAAACAATGCCACTAGAAAAGACCATTTTTCATTGTCCTTTATTGACCAAATGTTAGAAAGATTGGCAGAAAATAAATTTTATTGTTTCTTAGATGGATATTCGGGGTATATGCAAATACCTATAGCCTCGGAAGACCAAGAAAAGACCACATTTACATGTCCATATGGAACATTTACATATAGGAGAATGCCTTTTGGTCTTTGTAATGCACTTGCCACATTTCAACGATGCATGATGGCCATATTTTATGATTTTATTGAAACATTTATGGAAGTTTTCATAGATAATTTCATAATTTATGGTCATAATTTTGAATCTTGTTTGAATAATCTTGCATTGGTCTTAAACAGGTGTCAAGAGACTAACCTTGTTCTAAATTGAGAAAAATGTCATTTTATGGTTAGAGAATGAATTGTCTTAGGGCATAAAATTTTTGAAAAGGACATTGAGATCGATAAAGCAAAATTTGATGTGATAGAAAAATTACCCCCACCAACTAGTGTTAAGGGTATTAGAAGTTTCCTTGGTCATACCGGGTTTTATTATCGGTTTATTAAGGACTTTTCTAAAATAACTAAGCCACTTTCTAATTTATTACTTAAAAATGCTGCATTTAACTTTGATGCTGAGTATTTGCAGGCTTTTAATCTATTGAAGCAAAAGTTAGTAAGTGCTCCGGTCATAGCATCACCCGATTGGAGCTTACCATTTGAAATTATGTGTGATGAAAGTGATTATGCAGTCGAAGCAGTTTTAGGATAGTGGAAGGAGAAAATTTTCTATGCCATCTACTATGCAAACCATACACTCACCAGAGCTCAAGTTAATTACACAACCATGGAGAAGGAACTCTTAGCAATAGTCTTCTCATTCGAAAAATTCAGATCATGTCTCCTAAGGTCCAAAGTTACGGTGTGGTCGGACCATGTAGCATTGAGGTACCTCTTTGTAAAGAAGGATTTCAAATCGAGGCTTATCCGATGGGTTTTACTACTCTAAGAATTCAACGTTGAGATTAAGGATAAGAAAGGAGCTAAGAATTTTGTAGCTGACCATCTATCTAGAGTAGATCATGCTAGCACAGAAAAGGGAGAAATTTCTGATTTGTTTTTCGATGAACATATTTGTGCTTGTTATACCTATGAAAAGTCAGTTCCATAGTATGCTAATATAGCTAATTTTCTTGCAGGTGGATATCTTCCTAAGGAATTTACTTGGTAACAAAGGAAAAAGTTGAAAGCGGATGCCAAGCACTACCTTTGCGATGATCCGTATCTCATCAAAATATGCTCGGATCAAGTGCTAAGACGGTGTGTACCAGCATCGAAACAAGAAGCTATCATGTAACAGTGCCATGGAGGCAAGGTTTGAGGCATCATGGACCTAATCGAACAGTAAAAAGGTCCTTCAATCATATTTTTTTTGGCCAACTTTATTTCAGGATGTCAAGGCTTTCATTGAAATATGTGATACATGTCAACGGGTTGGGAATATTTCTAAAAGGGATGAAATGCCTATAAATAATGTGCTTGAAGTAGAAATTTTTGATCTGTGAGGAATAGATTTTATGGGACCATTTTCTAATTTTTTTGGTTTTGAATATATTTTAGTAGTTGTGGACTATGTTAGTAAATGGGTCGAAGCCACAACCACTAGAACTTGTGATGCTAGCATAGTGCTTGAATTTATTAGAAAGAATATTTTTACAAGGTTTGGAGCACCAAGAGCTATAATAAGTGATGGAGGCAAACATTTTGTCAACCATCAATTCAAAACCTTGCTTAGGAAATTTGGAGTCAAATACAAGATAACTACCCCATAACATCTTCAAGCCAATGGGCAAGTAGAAGTGTCTAATAGGGAGTTGAAATCAATTCTAGAAAAAACAATTAGTAATTCCAAGAAGGATTGGTCTAAAAAACTAGATGAGGCTCTATGGGCTTATTGAACTACATTTAAGACCCCTATGGGAATGTCCACTTATAAGATTGTTTTTGGAAAAGCATGTCATCTTCCAGTAGAATTAGAGCATAAAGCTTATTGGGCTACAAAATTTCTTAACTTTGATTTGAGAAATGCAGGAGAAAAGAGGAAATTGCAGCTCAATGAACTTGATGAAATTCGATAATGGTCGTATGACAATGTAATACTTTACAAGGAAAAGACCAAACGTTGGCATGATAAGAACTTAAGGGTAAAAGATTTTGTTCCTAGTATGCTAGTACTTTTATATAATAGTCGTCTTCGTTTATTTCCAGGAAAGCTAAAATCAAAGTGGCTTGGGCCATATCAAGTCCTGTCAAGCAATAAATTCAGAGTAGTGATGATAAAAAATCTAAGAGATGGTCGTGAATTGAAGGTAAATGAACACCGGCTCAAACCGTATCAATTGGGACAACAAGAGGTTGCTGAGGCAACCATGGTTTTTCAAGATCACTAAGAAACGATTTGAAAAGTCTAGCTAGAGACTCTAAAACTCGAAACTTCATTTTTTCCCTCTCTTATTTTTTTAGATTATTTTTCAGTTTTGTGTGTTTTTTGTATTTTCGGTTCATGATTTAAATAAAAGAGCGGGTTAAAAGTTTTTTCAATGTACAGATGTTTTAAATGAATGGTTTTTGGTTTTTACAAAAAAAGAACTGTGTTTTAAATTTTTAAATGGAAAAATCAAATTTTGAGAAGGCTAAACAAGTTTAGAGTCATATGTGTTCCAAAATAGGAGATTTAGTTAATTAATAAAAATCATAGGGTGTTTAATTTATTTCCAGAAATCAAGTTTTTGAAATAAATATTGCAAATAAACAGCAAGCTATTTCAAGGTAAATTTTCACTAGTGCCCATGTGAGGAGTTCTCTTTGTAGATCACGTGGCCACGCAAGAGAATTCGGCTTGGCAGAATGTTGATTCGCGGCCATGTCTTCCTCTCTTAACAAAATTGCATGCCCACGCAGAAACGATCTGCCTGGCAGACCTGTCACCCATGCCCACATGCTCCTGAAGGCACCTCCCACCCACGCCCACACATTCACTTCCTGCATCTCCGCCCCATCCACGCACGCTAATGCCTATTTGTTTCTTCTTTCACCCACGCTGTCGTGCCTTCTTACTACCCCCCCATACGTGGCCACATGTGGGAATACACTCACCCATGCGTGGTCGTGTATCAAAGCACTGCCTCCCTATTAAAAACCCACGTGATTTTTGTTTTTCCTTCTACATTCACATCTTCATCTTCTTTTGCTCTTTCACACTCCCACGCCTCCTCACCCACAAAATCACCCACGCCCACGCACCACCACCCACCACCACGTTTCTCTTCTCTGGCCACCACTCTCCCTCATCTTGCACATTTTCTCTCTCCTCTCACCATTTTTCATCATCTTCTTCATAATTCTAGGGCATTCACACTCACACACATCACCTACATTTTGTGCTACAAATTTGTTGGGTTTTCATTCTCCAGTAAGTATCTACCCTCTTTACCTCTTAATTTGTGTTTTTAATGCCATTACATGCTATGATTTGTTACCATTTTTGCCTATACACTTCTATTTATAAGGTCATTTTGCATATAAGATCTAGCAATCATGTTAGTTTCTTTTGCAAATATGAGTTGTTGTGGATCAAATGTGCATGTCATAGATGCTAAATATTCAATTGGGTGGACAATGCTCTTTATTATGTACTTCAATTTGATGCGCAAACATGTGCACATAACATGTTCGGTGAAAGGTTCCAATGAGTTTATCTTCAATTAAACCTATTTTTAACTCTTTGGTTGCCTTTTTTTATCATTATTGATGATTCATCACCTCTCCCACATCTTGCATGATTGTTTCATGACCTTATCAATACATGTTGGGCCTTATTTTTGACTTAGTCATGGTGCCATTCTCTTAAATAATTGTTGTGCATAAAATATTAATTCATACTCATGTACCTTACATTCGTAATCTCCTCATTATTCTTTTCATCCAAATGTGTTTCAATTGTTTTCTTCCATTAGTTTACTTGCACAATAGGTATATTGTTGGCCATGGTTTGTCAAGTTACACTCACATTATTTTTTTAATTTTTCAGTGGCACCCAAATGGACTAAGTATCCCGATGTAGCAAGCTCTTTCGGAATACGTATCGCATCTTATGTGGACCGAGCTAAGGTAAATAAGTTTGATTACTTCAGCAACTGTACGTATGTCCAACCTACCTATTTGAGCCAGTACTTCTTAAATATTCCTGCTGGAAATCTATAGGAGAATGTTGTACACCCATTGCTTTAACGTATTGGATGGACACAATTCATTGACAAAAAACCTAAAGTATATCCTGATTTGGCACGGGACTTCCTCTATTCTTTTGAATGTTACTTTAAAGAAAATGTGGATACCGGTACGATGAGATTTAAGTTGGGTAAAAGGGAATATTCATTGACTGTTAAATAGTTCTCTGAAATTTTAGGATTTCTACTGGATGCCCCTGTGGAATTAGCCGATGTATCCGCTATAGACAATTGGGAGAGAATTCAAGAACCTCACCAAAATGAGCCATGGATAGGAGGGCAATGTAAGGTCCATGCTTTAAGGGATCATGCATTAAGGATAATTCATCGCTTTTTGACAAAGAGCATTTACAACAATCTGAAGAATGCAAGTACAGTTAGTGTTTCTCAAGCCATGGTCCTTCGATGTATGGTAGATGGCATTGCCTTAAATGGAGCATTGATTGTAGCTAATAGGATAAAGGACAGAAAATGCCCGAAAATGTAACTAATATTTCTATTGGTTGGATTGCTACAATTTTGGCTGATGCAGTTGGACACCCCACCATTGGAGAGCCACTTGCGGGAGATCTCCCATGCATTGACAACAAAATGCTCAAAAGAATGAAAATTTTGATTCCTTGGTCATGTGGCCATTGGGCGACTCGTGAGGAATATTTGAGAGAGAACAACATTCAGATTGAGGAACCACAAGATGAGCCATATGAAGGGGCTGCTGCACCAGCTGCAAATTCACCTATCATGAGCCAGCAACACCGAAATGGGAAGTCTATTTTAACCAGCTAAGTCAACGGTTGGATGTGCAGCAGATTCACTTAAATGCTTTACATGGCACTATTTTGGACATCAAGAACAAAGTAGATACATTTGTGTAGCAATATTGGGAGCGCAACCCACCGCCGCCTCCACCTCCATCAGCATAGTTTGTCTTCATTTGCTGTGGACAACAAAAATTTTAAGAAAGGGGTAGCATTCTTTCAGGGAGATTGACTTTTAACTTTCCTCATCTTTTTTATGAATCGGTTTTTTTGTGTGTTTTGTGTTTTGTTTTGTTTTGTTTTGTTTATGTTTGTTTTGCTTTCTTAAGTCTGTAAAACATATTGAAAACTTATGTAGTTCACTTTTTCATTTAGTTTGCATGAAAACTTAGTTTGCCCTGGTTTCCTTCAAAACTATGAACAAATTGAACTTGGATATGAGAATATGCATGTTTGGAACCTTTGCTTAGCAATAAGAATGAATTTGTTGTTTAATGAATCTTTATATAGTTTAATCTTCAGCTTGATAAATATTTGTTAGTTTTCAAATCCTTGAAATCACTTAGACCAGTTTTAAACTTAGAAAAAATAATAAAATAAAGTAGTGAAGTAAGAAAATTTAGAGCACTAAAACCTTCCTCATCATCCTTCAAAGCGTATAAGCAACTCAAACAACTTAGAAAATGATTTAGGTAACAATTTTTTTATAAGCTTTCTAAAAAGACCATTGTCTTACCCTTGAGAAATTATATCTTTTGAAAGCAAATTTGAGCCTAAAAGGGTATGCTTAATGCTTACCATTAATATTTTCTTGTTACACTCAATATTTTACCATATAACCTAAAAAGCCTTTGTCTCACCATATGAAATTGACCGTTTTAGGATAAAATGGATTTATGTGGAGATTAATGTTGTATTGGGTGTAGTGAGAAAATCTTAGTAAAAGTCATTGATGAAGTGAAGTGAGAAATTTACCTTGTATTTACCTTAAAGATATTTAATTATCTTGTAAATGCTAGCATTTAAAGAAAAAAAATGTTTGAAAAATTGAGAAAAAAGAAAAAGCTAGCATTTGTGACTTCAAGGAGAAAAAATATTTAATTACTACAAGGAGAAAAAATTTTGGTGACTTCTTAAAAAGGGTATGATTTGGGTACATTTTCTCTTAAAAGAAGTTTTGTATTAAGAAAGCTAAGCAAGTATGTGCAAATTATGCATTGATCAAGTTAATGGGATTAGTAATCCATTTTGTCTTAGAGTGGCTATTCATTTTGATTATCTTATGTCCATTCTTTGATAACCATATCCTTAGCCCCATTACAACCCTTAAAAGACCTATGTGATTTTAAGCTTGTTTTGAGTTGTTTAACGGAGATGACCTTCAGGTTCCGGTGCTAAAGGAGAGGCTTATAGTGTATTTAAAGTTTCAAGTACGAAACTGATTATATGCATATGCATTCATTCTATACTTCACTATCTAATTGTGTTGATATTTTGATTTACAAAATACTTAAAGATGATTTGGTCTTGCACACACTTAAGGAAATTAATTTATATTATCTTGATTGAAGTTATCCTATTTAGAGATTATTTTAAGTGCTTTTGTTAAAATACTAAGTTTGGTTGTAAATGTATAGTTCTTTGTTCAAGTTTGATTGTTTTGAGGGTTGGATTGTTCTAATTTGCTTGAGGGCAAACAAGGTTTAAGTGTGGGGTATTTGATAAGTGTGAATTATGTATAGTTTTTAGTATGTTTTTAGTGTTGTTATTTAGTTAATTTGGTTTAATTTTGGTTAATTTAGAGTTAAAATGTTAATTTGTATGTTTTGAAGTTAATCTAAAGTTTTTGTGCTTTTCAGGTTTGTTTTCCTAAGAAAAGGGCTTAATTGCAAAAAGACAAGTTATTATGGGCCAAAACTGTAAATTTGGAAAAGTCATACAATAAAATAGGTGTGAAGTCTAGAAGATTTATGTGTGGTTGTGTGTTTTCAAGAAGCAAAATATGCATGGCTGTGTGTTCTCAAGGATTTCTTATATGCATGGCCACGTAAATTTTATCAAGGGAAATTGCATGGCCACGTGATAATGAACAAAGAAGAACCCGTGGCCACGTGAAGAATAGCAAAGGGGAATGTGTGGCCGTGTGTCCCTTTTTGTTGAATGATGCATGGCCACATGAAGAATAACAAAGGAAAACACATGGCCATGCACAGTTTTCTCCAATTCAACGAAGAATTTTTCAGACTTCCCGACCAAGGAGGATTTGCTTCCTATTTTATTTTTGGAGTTTGAGAAGGATTCTACTACTAATTTTGCCTATAAAAAAGAGCCTGAAGCATCAAATAAGGAATTACTCTTCAAGCAAATTATCAACATTAGTTCATTAAGTTTTATTTCATGTAGCTTTTAGTTTTGTTGATTTTACTGTTTTCTTTAAAGCTTAGTTTTGATTTTAAACATGTCTGATGAGTAGTTTTCTTTAACTTTTGCTAAAGGATACTTGAATCCTTAACTTTTATTGTTATGACTTAAGCTTGTGCTTAAATTTAATACAAGTTTGATTATTCCTTAGTTCTTAAACACAATCTTATCTTTATTTAACTAAAAATTGATGGTTAATTTGATTAAACATTGGTTAGTCATTGGTTTTGAGTTGATTATTGATATGCATGTTCTTAGTATAATTTATTTAAGTTGATGCATGATTATAATATGAATAAGCTATAATTTTATGTTGATTGAAGTAAGTTAAGATTAAGAAGGGCGTAATTAAGAATAAGTGAAAGTTAAATTACTTGAAAAAAACTTTAACAAACATCTAGGAGAATTAATTCAAATCTTTATGCTAAGTGTTGATTTTATCTGAATAAGAGAATTTTAATGCTTGGAAAGATAATCTTGAATAAAGTTATCTGGGTTTATTAATCTGAATTCTTCATAATCACTTGTATTTCTCTTTTGATTAATTCATAATAATATTGATTAAGGTGGATAGTCCTTTAGTGAAAGTTGCTTTTAATATTGATTTTTTACCTCACTTATTTGCTTGCTTTTGTTTATTGTTCAATTATTTCAACTCTTTCAGCTGTTTTATTTTATTCCTAGTTTTAAAATTTTGTTTTTAGTTTTTAACTTAAACCATCACAACTTTTGGGATTTCTCTTCTTCTTTCTTCACACAAATTCTGTTTTAAAATTAAAATTACTCACACAAACACAAGTTTTCCTTGGGTTCAATATTTTGGGGTCATAATTATATTTTTCTATATTACTAAATCGATCTAGTACACTTGCTAGACACAGGTCAAGTTTTTGGTGCCGTTGTCGGGGGATACATTGGCATTTGTTTATTTATTTTGATTTTAAAGTGGATTTTTATGTTTTTCTTCTCTTCTTCATCTATTTTTTGATTTTTGTTTTTAAAATTTTTCTCAAGTACTAGTGGTTTATGGTGAGAAACAACCCCATTCTACCCGTAGACCCTAAAATTGAGAGGACATTCCATATGATTAAATGGCTAAGAGGTAACATGAATGACCTAAAAATAAAACAACCTATGAATAATCCACCACCACCTAGGATCGAAGAGCAAGACGTACCCCACCAAGCTCCCGAAAATGGGTATAGACCTAAGACCATTAGGGATTATGCTATTCCTAGGTGGAATGAAGAACATAGAATAATTAGGATTCCTCATCACCAGCCTTTTGAAATTAAACTCGCTACCATCACAATGGTACAAAGAAACCAATTTTCGGGTTCGGACATAGAGGATCCTGCACAATATTTAGATATGTTCTTAGAAGTTAGTGATATTGTGCAAATTCCTAATGTATCGACTGATGCAATTAAACTGAAACTTTTTGCATTCACCCTCATAGGAAAAGCTAGGGATTGGCTACAAATGTTACCTAATCAATCCATCCATTCTTGACAACAAATACAAGAAAAATTCCTTTGCAAGTTTTTCCCACCTACTAAAACAGCCCTTATTAGAAAACAAATTAATGATTTTCAACAATTTTATGAGGAGTCATTTCATGAAGCATGAGAAAGATTTAGGAGACTTTTAAAAAGTTGTCCACATCATAAGTTTCCTATTTATCAACTAATGCACATTTTTTATGCAGGTGCCAATCAATCAACAAGATCTTTGTTAGATGTAGCCTCAAATGGTAGCTTTATGAATCAAATTCCAGAAGATGCATTCTTACTTTTTGATGAGATGGCTACCAATGATGCTCAATGGGCAACCTCTAGAGCAGCACAACAAAAATAGGGAGTTCATAATATTGATGAAGTAGCTATGTTAAAAGCTCAAATGGAATTAATGAGAAAATAGCATTTAAGAGAAATAAATGAGCTTAAAGTTAAGAATGTTTCTATGTTACTAATGAAGTTGATGCTTGTGCAGAAATTCAAGGATCTCCGGGAATGAAGAATAACGAAGTAATAGTAGAAGAAGTAAATGCCTTGAACCCATGTAGTAATACTTACAACCCGAGATAGAGGAACCATCCAAATTTTTCATGGAGGGAAGGTAATCAAGCTTCTTCTTCTAACCCTAATCCTAGACCTCCTTTTAACCATAATCAACTTCCCAATAACCATCTCCCATACCAAAATCAAGCTCTACCACATTACCCAAACCAATACCTATCACAATCATACCATTAACCACTCGGTTTTCAAAAATCTTAACCTCTCCCTCCTCAAGAAAAGAAATCCAACATAGAAGAGATGATTACAACTTCATGGCCTCCCAAAACTCAATCTTGGCTAGTCAAGATGCTAGATGGAAATCACAAGATATTTGGATGAGGAACCAAGAAGCATCCATTAGGAATTTAGAGAACCAAATGGGGCAACTTGCTAGTTCATTATCCAATCGAACTCAAGGAACATTCCCATCTAACGTGGACCGCAATCCCAAGGATGAAGCTAAAGTAATCACCTTAAGTAGTGGAAAGGCGTTAGAAAAAACTAAAATTGGTAAGAATTTTTCCCCAAGGATGGAACCGACAATAGAGGTAAGTATTCCTAACTCTGAAAATATTGAGAAAGTATCTCCTACGGATGAGAAGGGTAAAGTTAAAGAAAAACTTGTTTCTACGGTATTTGATGAGTCTCAATTACCTTTTCCTGTTCTAGCTAGAAAAGAAAAGCAAAATGAACAATTAAGTAGATTTTTAGACATGTTTAAGAAGTTACATATAAATTTACCATTTGCTTAAACTTTATTACACATGCCTAAATATGCTAAATTTATGAAGGAACTTTGCACTAATAAGAAAAAGCTAGAAGGCATAGAAATTATTCAATTATTCGGTAATTATAGTTTTATATTGACCAATAAAATTCTTGAAAAATTAGAAGATCCCGATAGTTTTATATTGCCTTGTGAATTAGGAGAAAATTTTGTTGGTCATGCTTTATGTGATTTAGGTGCTAGTATTAACTTGATGCCTTATTCAATTTGCAAGAAATTGAACCTAGTTGATCTAAAGAAAACCGAATGATACTTTAATTGGCAGATAGATCGGTGAAGAAACCAAAGAAAATTATTGAGGACCTATTGGTGAAAGTAGAAAATTTCATCTTTTCGGTTGATTTTGTGGTCATGGATATGGAGGAAGATAGAAAGGTGCCATTAATAGTGGGTAGACCATTCTTGAATATGGCAAGAGCTTTAATTGATGTTCATGGACAAATGATTACTTTGAGATTCAATGAGGAAGAAATGGTTTTCAATGTAAATAAAGTTTTAAAACATCCCTCGTATGACTTTGAAGAATCCATTTATTTTGTTGATGAGGTTTAAGAATGTGTCAATACAAAACAAGAGGAGATCATTCTCAATGATGAGCTTTAAAATTGTTTAATGCATCCCAAGGAAATAAAGGAGTAGGAAGCAAAGAAAAAGAAGTTGGTACAAAACCTGGAAAAAAAAACAATGATAATGAGAAAATGGAGGATGAATTGCCCCTTCTAAGGGAGATTCTGAACTTAAAACACTTCCATCTCATTTGAAATATATATTTTTAAAGGATAAAATTGAACCAGTAATTATTTCATCTTTATTAACAGGTTTGGAAGAGGAAATGCTCATTGAAGTCCTCAAGAAGCATAAAGGAGCGATTGGTTGGTCAACATCCGACTTAAAAAGGATTAGCCCCAGCTATTGTATACATCGGACACCCATGGAAGATAATTTCAAACCAGTAGTACAACCCCAAGGAAGGCTCAACCCAACTATGCAAGAAGTAATGAAAAGTAAGTATTGAAATTACTTGATGCAGGTGTAATCTATCCTATTTCTGATAGTAATTGGGTCAGTCTTGTTCAATGTGTGCCTAAAAAGGGCGGAATGACTGTGGTAATCAATGAAAATAATGAGTTAATTCCTACATGCACGATAACGCGATGGAGAGTATGCATTGACTATAGGAGGTTAAACAATGCCACTAGAAAAGACCATTTTTCATTGTCCTTTATTGACCAAATGTTAGAAAGATTGGCAGAAAATAAATTTTATTGTTTCTTAGATGGATATTCGGGGTATATGCAAATACCTATAGCCTCGGAAGACCAAGAAAAGACCACATTTACATGTCCATATGGAACATTTGCATATAGGAGAATGCCTTTTGGTCTTTGTAATGCACTTGCCACATTTCAACGATGCATGATGGCCATATTTTATGATTTTATTGAAACATTTATGGAAGTTTTCATAGATAATTTCACAATTTATGGTCATAATTTTGAATCTTGTTTGAATAATCTTGCATTGGTCTTAAACAGGTGTCAAGAGACTAACCTTGTTCTAAATTGAGAAAAATGTCATTTTATGGTTAGAGAATGAATTGTCTTAGGGCATAAAATTTTTGAAAAGGACATTGAGATCGATAAAGCAAAAGTTGATGTGATAGAAAAATTACCCCCACCAACTAGTGTTAAGGGTATTAGAAGTTTCCTTGGTCATACCGGGTTTTATTATCGATTTATCAAGGACTTTTCTAAAATAACTAAGCCACTTTCTAATTTATTACTTAAAAATGTTGCATTTAACTTTGATGCTGAGTGTTTGCAGGCTTTTAATCTATTGAAGCAAAAATTAGTAAGTGCACCGGTCATAGCATCACCCGATTGGAGCTTACCGTTTGAAATTATGTGTGATGAAAGTGATTATACAGTCGAAGCGGTTTTAGGATAGTGGAAGGAGAAAATTTTCTATGCCATCTACTATGCAAACCATACACTCACCAGAGCCCAAGTTAATTACACAACCATGGAGAATGAACTCTTATCAATAGTCTTCTCATTCGAAAAATTCAGATCATGTCTCCTAAGGTCCAAAGTTACGGTATGGTCGGACCATGTAGCATTGAGGTACCTCTTTGTAAAGAAGGATTTCAAATCGAGGCTTATCCGATGGGTTTTACTACTCTAAGAATTCAACGTTGAGATTAAGGATAAGAAAGGAGCTAAGAATTTTGTAGCTGACCATCTATCTAGAGTAAATCATGCTAGCACAGAAAAGGGAGAAATTTCTGATTTGTTTTTCGATGAACATATTTGTGCTTGTTATACCTATGAAAAGTCAGTTCCATAGTATGCTAATATAGCTAATTTTCTTAGCAATAGTCTTCTCATTCGAAAAATTCAGATCATGTCTCCTAAGTTCCAAAGTTACAGTGTGGTTGGACCATGTAGCATTGAGGTACCTCTTTGTAAAGAAGGATTTCAAATTTATTTAAGTTGATGCATGATTATAATCTGAATAAGCTATAATTTTGTGTTGATTGAAGTAAGTTAAGATTGAGGAGGGTGTAATTAAGAATATGTGAAAGTTAAATTAACAAACATCTAGGAGAATTAATTCAGATCTTTATGCTAAGTGTTGAGTTTATTTGAATAAGAGAATTTTAATGCTTGGAAAGATAATCTTAAATAAAGTTATTTGGGTTTATTAATCTGAATTTTTCATAATCACTTGTATTTCTCTTTTGATTAAGTCATAATAATATTGGTTAAACTGGATAGTCTTTTAGTGAAAGTTGCTTTTAATATTGATTTTTTTACCTCACTTATTTGCTTGCTTTTGTTTATTGTTCAATTATTTCAACTCTTTCAGTTGTTTTGTTTTATTCTTAGTTTTAAAATTCTGTTTTTAGTTTTTAACTTAAACCATCACAACTTTTCGGATTTCTCTTATTCTTTCTTCACACAAATTCTGTTTTAAAATTAAAATTACTAACACAAACACAAGTTTCCCTTGGGTTCAATATTTTGGGGTCATAATTATATTTTTTTATATTATTAAACCGATCTAGTACACTTGCTAGACACCGGTCAATGACGATCGGGTAGCTTCATCCCAATGCATGGAAAATTCTATCTGCCTTGTAAGTATGGTCAATAGAGCACAGTATAGACCTAACCCATAATCGTTTTCAGGCTACCCATGTGATAGGGCTGCGATTTATGATCGAGCACCATAACTACATACAAGCTCGAGTAGGATATGGCGCTTTTTTCAGTAATTCGAACTCGCTTAAGAAATTAAAAAAATGATTTTTTTATCATAGAGAGTCTGCATAAGGATTTCCCCTTCCGAACTACTTGAGGTCAGTACTTTAACCATAATGATGATGGTCTATGGTTATCAAAGGAAGAAGAGCAAGTACTAGCTCGGTGGAGGGAAATTATACAGGATAAGTGGGATCTGAGGATGCTACTCGAACCCTATGTCTCTGAGCTTACTCGATGAAAAAACTGGTAACTTTATTTTCCTTTATTTAGTAGGTGCTACTAATTTGATTTTTAATTGTATTTTTCTTTGCAGTTATGAAAAGGGGAAGTATGAGTGCGACAAAGATTATGAGGTCCAAAAGGTCGAAAGCTGCTACTCCACCTAATACTCCTTCAGAGCCGCAGGCTACTCCTATTACGAAGGATGTTCTTACTCCTCATATTGTTAAGGTCATGGATGACCAACCCTCAAAGGAGGTTCGGGATCATTGAACTAATGGCCCTAGTGCTGGTTTGCTATCCTCCGATGTTTACGGAGTTTCGACCGAGGTCGAAGGCCTTGGTGATAAAGATATCCGGACTCTACTACCGAGGTTATAAAGTTTTGGAAGAAACAAGAGAGTGCCTACTTCAATAAGAATTATGACTTTACCACTTTCATTTCATATGGTCTCTTATGTGCCAAGCGACCTGGCTCCTCTCATTAACTTGAATGCCAAGCAGTTGTCCTTCATTATAAAGAGGCACCAGGTGGAGGTAAGTTTTTGTCGAGTCAAAGTTTTCTTCTCTTTATTTTTATCTTCTAACTCTTTTCTTTTGTAAGGGTTGATGATTATGGGCGCCGTAATTACTAAGATAAATACATTGATCTTAAAATGGCACCGGATATAATAAGCTTCGATAAGTTTGGGTGTGAAGCTAAATGATTCTGGGCTTAATGTTGTTGCAGTTAATGACAGGGCCGGAAGATTAAGAAGAAAGCTTTCGATCTAGAAGCATCTCTTGCTCAAAAAAAGGAGAACGCCCAAATTGTCAATGCTGAGCTAGAAAAAGTCAAATCAAAGAAGGCAGAGCTCGAGAAAAAGTGTTAGGAATTGGACGAGAAGGCTATGGAGTTAATTGCCAATAAATGTATAGCCTTTAGTAATAAGTTATCCTCCACTGTAAAGGAAAAATATCCCGAGCTTGAAGTGTCGTGGCTAGATGAATTGTATCCAGATGAGGATTAATTGTATTTAACTTATTAACTTTAATGAATGTTTATTATTCCTTTTGCCGAACTTGATTTATTTGTTTTAAATTGTCATTTTGCTTGGCTGGTGTATCTACCGTTAAAGCTTTTTAAGTGATATTTAGATTAATGATCACCTATGTATTTGGTGAAATGGCTGAAGTAACTTGCTTATTTATTTGTGATCACACTAACTTATTGAACTTGTTTATGTATATATGTGCAGTCGATGAGAGTGCCAATGAGTTAATAACAAGCTAAAAAAGAGCAATATTGCTAATATTGAATAACTTTTATTGAGCTAATTATTCTTGATGAACATATGCTCGATAAGTGGTACTACCGATGAGCCAAAAAATGTTAAAAATGAAATGACAACAATGCCTAAGATACTTAAGAGAAATTAAACTAAAATGGCGGTAATGTTGAGCTACTGATAGTACAATTTAAGACTAGAAATATTCTATGAGTGCAGCAGGGTTTTGCCAGAGAGATCCTTGAACTTATAAGTGCCTTTGTTGATGACTTCATGGATTAGATAAAGGTCCTTCCCAATTCGGGTTTAGCTTACCAACCCTAGCGATGGTTTGGACTGTAATAACTTTTTTGAGAACCAGCTGTCTAACTTAAAAGGACTTTGGCTTCACTCTGCAGTCATGGTATGATGCCATGTGTTGCTTGTAGGCTGTTAACTGAATTTGGGCAAGCTCCTTTTATTCTTTTAGCCGATCTAGATGGTAAAGGAGATTGGCTTTATTTTCTTCGTCATAGTGGGAAGTTCGAATACTTGGGACTCTTATCTTGCAAGGAATGACTACTTCAACTTTGTATGTAAGAGATAATGGTTTTACTTCAGTTGCTGCTTGTGGTGAAGTTTGATATACCCATAACACATTATTAAGCTCATCCACCTAAAGTCCCCTGGCTTCATTTAGCCGCTTTTTCAACCCTGATAAGATTGTTTGGTTTGTTACCTTAGTCATACCGTTAAACTGAGGGTGGTATACTGAAGTAAAGCACAACTTGATATTCAGTTCTGAGTAAAATATCTTGAATGCTTGATAGTCAAACAACTTCCCATTATCTGCAATGATAGAGTGTGAAATCCCAAATCTTGTGATGACATTCTTTTGTAGGAACTTGATTATGTTTGTAGGTGTGATAGTGGCGAGGGGTTCAGCTTTTATCCATTTTGTGAAATGGTCAACGGCCACTACCAAAATTTTCACTAACCAATTGCTTAAGGGAAAGCCCCAGGATATCAATTCCCCATCCGGAAAAAGGCCATGGTTTATAGATCGGCTTCTGTTCAGCTAAGCTTTGGTGTTTGATGTTGCCAAATCTTTGGCACTTGTCACACTTTTGAACTAATTCTCTAGCATCTGTCTCCATTGTGGACCAGTAATACCCATGTAGGAGTGCTTTTCGAGCGATAGCCTATACTCCTTCATGTGCACTGCAAATACCTTCATGAATTCCCCTCAGGGCATAATCTCCCTCTTCTATGCTTAGACATAATGTCTAAGTATGTGAGAAAGACCACTGATACAGTTTATCATCCAAGATAGTATATATCTTCTAACTATTTTTTTAGCTTGTGCCTAGTCTTCTAGAAAGATTTTGAGGTCAAATACTGATAAATGGGGAGGTACCATCAATCCATTGGCTCTTACAATTGAAGTTGATAAGTTTCATAAGTTGGTTGTGAGGTTGTTGGTCAGACAATATCTGTTGTTTACACTATGCCTTTGAGGGAAGCCCATTTTGCCATAGCATCTACTTCTTGATTTTCTATTTGGGGTATCTACATGATTAACCAGGAACCTCCTGCCTTCTCTAAATTGGCTAAAAAAGCCAATGTGAGTTCTTTGTATCGAATCATGGAAATCTCTTTAGTTTCGAACTTGCCTATCAGTTGACTTACTACTAGCTGGGAATTAAAGAATAACACTAGTGAGTCTGGCTTTACCTCGATCACCAACTACAGGCCAAATCCTTAAGCTTTATACTGGATAACATTGTTGGAGGCTAAAAAGGTTATGTGTGCCATTCCATGAACATAAATCTTTCCTAAGCTGATTAGTGCAACACCAATCCCTGCTCCTTTTGAGCAAGCTGCCCCAAGGTCCATGAGGATTTGACTGGTTCAGGCAGTGGTATGTGCAACTATACTATGAAGTCTGCCAAAAACCTGTGCCTTCATTGCGGGGCATGGGTCATAACTTACATCAAAATCCTCAAGGCAACTTGCCCATTCAATTAACCTTCCTGAGGCTTCTGGTCTTTGTAATACCTTTCAAAGGCTTGAGTTGGTCCGAACCACTATAGTGTGTGCTTGAAAGTATGGTCATAGCTTTATTGCCGAAGTGACCAATGCAAAAGCTAACTACTTTAAGATAGGATACTTTAACTCGGATCCTCTACAAACTTTGTTGGTGTAGTATATTGGGAATTGCTGAGTGCCATCTTTTTGAACCAAAATCGAGCCTACTACTCCTTCAGAAATGGCTAAGTACTTGAATAAAGTCTTATTAACCTGAGGCCAGCTAAGCAGTGATGGAGATGTGAGGCATTGTTTCAACGCTTCGAAGGCCTGCTGACATTCTTTTATCCATTTGAATCCTTTCAAATTTTAAGTGCTTGATAAAAAGGCAGTCATTGCTTGGCTGGACAAGAGATGAATCTTTCTAAAACTATTATTCTACCATTAAGCTTTTGAATATCCTGAACTGTCTTGGGGGCTTTTATTTTTATAATTGCTTGGATATTCTGGGGATTGGCCTCTATTCCTCTCTTTGAAATCATAAAACACAGGAATTTCTTGGACTGCACTCCGAAGGCACATTTTTTAGGGTTTAACTTGAGGCTGTTTTCCTAAAAGTGAGGAAAGTTTCCCTTAGCTTATTGGGTAGTTTTGCTAATGTCTTGCTCTTCACAATCATATTATCCACATAAATCTCAATGTTTCTTCCCAATTGGTTAGCAAAAAGCCTATTCATCAGTCTCTGATATATTGCACCTGTAACTTTTTTAGCCCGAAAGGCATAACCCGATAATAGTAACTACCTCGATGGGTGATGAAGGCAGTCTTCTTCTCATCTGCTGGGTTTATCAATATCTAGTGGTAACCTACCGATGCATCCAAGAATGCATATTCTTCAAATCATACTGTAGAGTCTACCAACATATCTATGTTTAGTAAAGGATAGCTATCCTTCGGGCACGTTTTGTTCAAGTCTGCAAAGTCCACACACATCCTCCATTTTTCGTTGGCTTTTTTTACCAGCACTACATTGGTCAACTAGTCCGGATAGAATTTTTTTCTAATGAAGTCATTCTTCAGCAAAGTGCTCATCTCCTCCTCCATGGCCAATTGGCATTCAGGGGTATGATTTCTTTTCTTTTGGTTCACTAGCTTGTATTCAGGTCGAATGTTTAGCGAGTGAGTTATCTGTTTTGGGGTTATTCCTATGATATCTGATGGCTGCTATAAGAAAACATATGCAAATTCTGTTAGTACCGATACAAGGGCTTCCTTGTCCGAACCTATTTTGCTAGTTGACATCTGTACGCTCTTTCTTGGTAACAACTTAATGCTTTGCAATGTTTCTCCTGCTTTGGCTTTTTAATCTCCATTGTCCGAGGTGCCCAGTGTGTCCAACGACAAAAGCCTGGTTGGCTTTTTTCAGCATTGTGATATAGGTTTCCCTAACTGCTTGTTGGTTTCCTCTGAGCACTGGTATCCCCTCTTGAGCTGGGTTCAGCTCTCACCTGCAGTATTTGATTAAAGTCAGCTGAGACCTTAGTAGGTCGGATGGCGGCTACAAACTTCACAATGAAAATGTCGTTGAATTGCTCGAAATTCTCAATGGAGTGCTCAAAAAGGTTTTTGAACCAAATTTAAACCGAGTCAATAAGTGTCTACAGTAATATTTTACATAGTATTTAGCACTAGCATTGTGTGATGAAATTGGTTTAGGTGGGCTTGAGGGTCGACATTTCCGTTATATTTTAGTAAGTTGGGAAGTTGAATTTTAAAGAAGGGAGTGGCTAAGATTTCTCTGGACAAAGGAGATCGAAAACTGCCCTGATATTGCAATATGTTTCACTTTTGGTATTTTTGCATTCGTTCTTTAAAGAATCATTCAAATTGTTCGGCTGTAAGGGTGATAGTGGACCCAAGGGCAGGAGAAACCATTAAGGAAAATGGGTCTCTAGCAGGTGGCTATGGCTAATAAGGCTGTGGAGGTATGGTTTGAGGTGTTTGGGCAGTTATGATAGATAATGTTTTAATGAGGGTTTGTGTTGTTTGTAGGGTGAGGCTGGGGATGTTGGGAATGGCTATTATGAAGGATGTCGAGTTTGGAGTATTTGCTGGTGGTAAGAATTGTTAAGTGGGAGGGGGGTGCTGGTTGGTTTTCTGATGAGGCAATGATAAGGCTTAGATTTGGAAAAAGATCCATTTCCACGCTCACCACACCAAATGATGACTAGACAGGAAAAGTGGATCCTCCGATATAGCAAATCACTTGAAAAACACAAAAATCAGCCAGGGTTTTTTCACAAGGGAGACTCCAATGATCAAGCCAATAATTCTGAAGATAGAAAGAATAATTGGAGAAAACTTAGTTTTTATGCCTGATCCTATCTTTATTATAGGCTCAGAGTCCCTCTCTGTTTAGGAAGTTGGAAGTAAAGTTCCTCTTTATGAAAAATTCCTACCTTATGTGAATAAGATAACCCTCTTCCTAATTTGGAGGAGAGGATAAGAAAAGAGCTATCTTCTCCTGATAATCCAAGATTACTCCAAATTCTAGATAATGTTGGACAAACTCATAGGTGTTCGGCGTGATTGAACACTTTGCTACGGTGATCCTAACTGAGCTAATGAGTCTAGCTGATTTTGCTATCTAAATGATCTAGGCTGTTAGATAGGCCTTGTTATCAATTATTATTATTATTATTATTATTATTATTATTATTATTATTATTATTTATACTATATAAATATATAAAGTTTTTAAACTAACAAACCTTTTTATTATTTTACTGGATGTATTTATATTTTAGTTTTGCACGCGCTTAATGATTTTGATTGTTTTATATTTTTTAAATAAGTAAAATTAATATGTCATATTATAAAACTAATATAGTTTTTTATTTCCTAATATGTGTAATTTATTTAAAGTAAATATAGGTTACGATAAAAGTAAAATAAAATGGCTTGATAAAATATTTTTTTCAATATTAACGATTTGTCTTTTTCATATTTTTTTATATAAGAAGAAGAGTTATATATATATATATATTTTTTTTCTCATGAAAACTAAAAGGAGAATTGGATGAATTTCAAAACTTTGAGAATGAATTTATTAATAATAAAGTAAATATTCATAGTTGTTATATGATATAGTTATAATAATAATAATACATTATTGTTGTTACATTTGCATCTTACTATCCACCTCTAATATTTTTTAAATTGAAACTGGAGTGGTCGTATCTAGGTATTTATCCGAATTGTTTCAAAATAATGATATAAACGACTATACTTATTGTAATGTTGCAAACATTAATAAAGCAATAGTATATCGACGAAAAATTGCACGAAAAAGACAAGCAAAAATTGAATAGTATATCGACGAAAAATTGCACGAAAAAGACAAGCAAAAATTGAGCTATGATAATCCCAAAAAATAGTGTCCGGAATAAGAAAAAATATATAAATTATTATAAATTAAATATAAACGGCATGCATTATTGATTATATGTTCTAATTTCAAGTTCTCTCAACCTTTTTAAATTAAAAAGAAATTTGCTCCTTTTTTTTAAATACATCCCATTAAAATTGATGAAATTATGGCGGAATCGTAAAATAAAAGCATTATCTAATAAATAATTGTACTAATTATTGAGAAGATATAGATTGGGCAATTTGCAATTTATTACTTTTCTAGAATCAAATGTGATTACATTTTCATCTTACCATTTATTTCCAGCATTTTTTTATGGGTAAACCCATCGATAGCCCATGGAACTTAAATTAATAGTTCATTTTGACACTCATTCTATCAAAAAAAACTAAATAAACATTCAATCTCTATAATTACTCATCTTTTAAGCATTTTTTTGCTGACATGGCGTCGATTACAGTTTGCAAAAGAAATAGAGCGCGTGAAACGTGTTATCATCGGTAACATTTGTCCCTAAATTCTTCTCCACCATCTCACCCACTCAACACCTTCCTCGGCCTACCATTGCCGGCACCCATCTCACCTCACCATCCATCACTGCCACCCATATCCACCATCTCATGCATCGTCTCTCTTCTAGTATCACTCACTCTATTTCTCTCTCTCTCTCTCTCTCACTCTCGCTCTCTTATGCAATCTTTCTCTCTCTCGATCGACCTCGATCTCTCAACAAATGTGATTAATTGATCAAAACATTCAGCATGTTAATCCAATCCTACCCGTAACAACTAAAGATCCTTCCTTTTCCAAATCATTTCTCAACCCATCTCCTCCAATTCCGCAATCTTCTAATGCTGCCAGTGCCATGTTAATCAAACAAGATATTCTTGATAACCCGTCAACAAAGCTTTTGATTTCTTCTTTTGTTGATGATAAAATTAGCATCTCTAGTTAGGATTTTTTTGTCGAGAACTCTCAGTTTTCAAGGTGTTAGTGTTGCCACACCTATTGCCTCCTCTGTTGATGTGGGTCTTGCCACTGCTGGGACCTTTTTAATCACTTGATTGAGTCTTAAGCTATTGAGATATCTCAGGTACAATTCCCTTTTTTTCATTTTTGTTTTTGCTCTGTTTGTTATTGGCTTTTAGATCTCGTGTTGGAACTTGAGTTTGATATTTGAGGTAGTTTTAATTTTCGTATAGGCTGTTTTTTAGATGCCCATGTCCTCCGCTGTTTAATTATAGTATTAAAGACAATATTAAGCCAAAGCTGAATCATTTTGTGGTGGAAATGGGGAGAGATTTGAAGGAGCATGTTTGTTGTAATTCTTCAATGCCGGTAAATACTTCTCCATTGTCATGTACAAAATTTCATGTTGATTCTAATATAGAGTAAAATTTTATATTTAATTCACGTGTGTGCTTGCATATGAATACTTGATTGCCATTCTCGTTTGGAATATTAGCTATTTAGGCTCTCAAGTTCTTTTTGCTACATTCTATAAATACAATGGGTAGAGCAGCCCGTCCATTAAAATCCAAATCAAACTATTATGCTAAAAAGATTAGAACTTTCAGTTGGATTGTGTGGGATGGTTGAATTTATAGGTGTGGCATGGTTGAAGTTCTTTTGCTAGCCAATTGTAAATGGATTGATGATCTTATATTCATAATTTTATTCATGTTCCTTACCTTAATATTAATATTCAATGTCTATTTGAATGTGAACACTGCCTTGAATGTTTATTTTATTCATTTTGTAGCTTCTAGTATTTTTAGTGGAAAATCTCTTTTATACCTAGCTTTTCATAGAAATTAACATTTCTCCATCCACCTTCTGTTTGAGATGCCCACACTGCATTTGCACATATGCCAACACTGCATTTGCACATATGCCAACACTGCATTTGCACAATTTATAGAGCACAACCATGTATGTCCCTTCAAAACATTAGTGACCAGAATAATGAAGCGATGACCATGCACATTGAGAAGCTGATGTCAAAATTGTGATGGTCGTACAGTAAGTGCCCAGTTTTTTTGTTTTGTTAGGAGCTTAGAACCTATCAACCCCAAGTCCATATTAGCTCATGTCAAAAACATTAATGTTTTTTTGGCTTGACTTGTATTATGCTCTTTTGAACTTTTGTTGGTACTGGTGTTATCCCTATAAGGCCCAGTTCTTATGTTCTTACCTGATAATTACATTTGATTTATCAAAAAAAGAAAACAGTGGGAGATGTTAAAAAAATTATTAACAAAATTTATTGACGGAAAATCGACAGATATTTTCGTCAAATTAGTCCATTTGATTTATCATAAAAAAGATCAGTGGGAGATATTAAAAAATTCATTAATAAATTTTACCGACGGAAAACTGACAGATATTTCCGTCGGTAAATTTTAAAATACCACCTCATCACATGTGTCATTATATTATTTGTTTATTTGTCACTTCAGCGCATTTGTAACTTACGCGTGCCTGCGAGTTTTTTCCACCACAAATTTGTGTTTAAAAGTATCAAAATTTAAAACTTTTAGTGTTTATTCAGTCACTATTATAATTTAAGTGTCAATATGAACTTAACGGCTCAGTTTGAGGGGCTATTGATGGGTTTACCCTTTTTTTATATTCGAATGTAAGTCATCAAATCTAAATATTTACATTTTCATTCACTTACCAATTAAAAAACTTCCAAGATAATGATATGAGTTACTATACCTTTAACAACATATAGAAAAAGCAGTGCATGAAATTAAAAAAGAAAAAAGAAAAACATACACACATACACTATGAGAGCAAAAACTGAGGTATGGTAATCCTAAAAAGCGGGAGTGTTTATTAATAACTCTAAATTATATCTTTATTTTTATGTGTCTCATGTTTGTTTTGAGTTCCTTTTGGTTGATGTTTTGGTTCTTATTCTAGTATCTTTATATTGCGTTCTAAGAAAAGGTGTAGATGTATGAATGCATTTTATCATATTTAGGAATTTGGCTATTGAATAGATTTAAGATAGAAAGGAGATTTAATCAAAATCTAGAAATTTATTAACTTGTGATGATACTAATTGTTGAGTTGTTCTAATTTAGAGAATTTGTGTCACACCCTAATAACCCTATGACAATACATGGGTGCTAAAAAAAACCAATCACTATAGAGGTTATAGGTTATTGTGACGCGCATCGAAGCCCGCCCTTCGTTTCGGGTTTGTCCTTAGAGGCCCACTTTTAGGGCTCGAGACTAGAGGGGGCTCACTTTTGATCATAAACTGGCCGTTTCGCAATAAGAAGGATTGAACCCTAATTATTGATGGCAGAGTGGGCTCAAAGAGGCAGGTATTATGGAGTCACAACCCAACAAAATATTGAAAATTGAATCTCAACCTTATTTTGATGCCCAAGCAGAGACTGATATTTGGGACATCCCTCTTATTAGCCATCTTGGTTAGGTGTTGTTTTATAATTGAGTTTTGGAATTGATTCTCTCTCATCTCTCACACAATGCAAGAAATAGAATTTAAGTAAATATCCTATCCAAAGAAAAGCAATACATAAATACTTAAAATAAAATCCTACTTAAAAATTATTACATAGGCAAATCGTCCAACGAAGAAAACAAATTACATGCATAAATCAGGGCATTCATTTAGGTTAGGAACATTGGTTCCTTCATGCATGTTTTTAAAAAAGGGTTTTATTATATTTTGTGAACTTTGGGTAAATAATTGAACATTGGTCCATTTTGGTTAAAGAAAATCCAGTTTATTAGTAAAAAAATAATAATAATTTAAGTGAAATTTTATCATTTAATGTGCAAAAAACATTTATTACTACCTATTACATCCCAAAATAAATAAATAAAAATTATCGAAGAAAGTAAATAAATAAATAACGACATAATGACCAAAGAAAAAATGAAGTAACTCGGATAAATGGGGTGACTAGAATGGGAGACGACTTCCCATGAAAATACTATACGTCCTCCACGACCATAAATATACCAATTACTAAAAAAAACAAACAAATTAGCATTGGTGATAAAATATCTATATAATTTACGCCTACAAACAAATTGAGAATGGGTACAAAAACATACATATAGTAATAAAAACATGTCAAATATTGTATAAATACTATATAAAATAGATATTAAAATAAAAGGCATTAAAGAGCCTAAAATGCATGAAAAGACCTTAAAAATGCCTTAGGGACGCCCAAAAGGAAGCGAGGGATGGCCATAAAGGAGGCAGAAGGACGTCCTATCCTTCGAGTGAGGGACAACTGTCCCTTACACCTTCTTTCCGTCCCTTACTTACAGAACATAACATAAACTTGCAAAACAAAAGAAAAATGCAGGAATTATGTAAATAAATATTTTAATCCTAGATATACAATAATTAATTGTTAAGTCACGCCAAAAACACTATAAACACCAAAACATACATCATATTGCATTAAAATTAGGGAAGTACAACACATATGCATGTTAAAAAGAAGAACTTTGAAAAAACAATAGATGAATTCCTTTTAATCATCATGCCTTCAAAACATCACACAAACCAGAAATGAATGATACTTCAATAAAGCTAGCATGTTATTTAGTCTCAACAGTAAAAAAACGAATCAAATCAACACCTAAGTAATTATAAGATTAAATGAATGAATTGTAGAGAGAGAAACTATAAATAAGCCTAGAATATTACCCTCAGGAGATATTCTGGCTTTGTGATTTTTGAAGTTTAGATCTTTGCTCCAAATCATGTTCTTTGATTCTTAAAAAGAAGTCTGAAATTCGTTCTTGTGAGTTCAAACGATTGCAAAGGCACAAACCTTTTAGAGAGAGAAAAGAAATTGATTTTTTCTCCCTTGTTTAATGGTTCTCTTTCAAGAATAATGATTCCTCCCCTTTCAAAACCCTAGATTTTTGTTTTTATATCTCAAAGAGAGTTTCAATCCAAATACAACTCAAAAATCGCCAGACTAAGAGATAAAATCCCTAAAATCCAGAACTGATCTTTATCCCCCCAAACTTTTCCTTTTTGAAATTTTATGAAAATGTGGGAAAATTTGGGTTCAATCTAGGGACGAGCATCCGTGAGTGAGGGACGGCTGTCCCTCATCACTAGATCCCAAATTTCCCAAAATACCCCTGATTTACACCATTCTGGAGGTAAGGACCCATAGACACCCCCCTTAGGTGACAGACGACCATCTATCATCACCGACAGTCCAAAATTAGGATTTTTTGCCTATCTTGTTAAAACACCAGAAAATGTCTGAAAGTATTTAGAGAACTATAAAAATCTTTAAGAGAAAGTGACAAATCCAGGATTGGAGCTTCGAGATCCAAACCTACTGTAAGTAATGTACTATTTTCTCATCATTGAGTAACCCTAATCTAGACTACCTCGGGTCATGGTGTCTACAGCTGCCCCTAATTTTGGGGAGCCGGTGCCCTAATGCCAATTGAGCAAAAATTCAGAGTAAAAGGAAAAAGACGCATCCCTGAGGTAGCAAATCTCTCGTTTGATTGCAACACGTACCTTTTAAGGTAGTGAGTCTCTTAATCAAGTAGTTATCATCCTTTTGTCGATGCGTTAACCCTAAATTCAGATATTTAACACCAACTTTTAAATGTGTTAACCCTGTGTTGGTTGTCCGATTAGCGCCTGGGGCATGTAGAATCGAGATAAATTAATTAACTTTGATTAACGCTTGGGGTATGCAGAGTCAGGTTATTTGAATGCATTTGATTAGTGTCTAGGGCATGCAGAATCGAGATGGCTTGAGACTAACTCCATTGAAGGTAGCGAGTCTCCATTTGTCCAATTATCCCTTGGGGCATGCAAAATTGAGACAAGAATAAAGGTCTTTCTAGATTAGTGTCTAGGGCATACAGAATCAGGTTGACTTGATTTCATTTGATTAGCACCTAAGGCATGCAGAATCAAATTGCTCAAAACATGTCATGATTAGTGCCAGTTTTGTCGGTATACAGAGTCAAGACGACATATCATACTTGAATGTTGGAGTTATCCTGTTGGTTGCTTTTTGTAAGAGATTTGGTTCTTTTGTCTGAGTTAATACTCCATTGGGGATGTCCTTAGTAGACATGTATTCGTTCACTGGGGAATCAACTGGAATGTCTGGAGTTAGACCCACTGGGGATATTTTATAAGATACCATTAGGATGGTGAAACCTATTGTGGTTGCCTCTTGCTCAGCAATTCTCAGCTCTTAATATTAGCCTTATTTCCATATTGAAGTTTCTCTTGTTCTAAGAGATGGCGATAATTGCTTTGGTTTTCTTGTTATTAATGAAGTAAATATTTACCCCCTTGGTGAGGTTCTGGGTACCTGATGTAAAAGACACTAGATTTTAATATATTGCTTATTGAATGTGACTTCTTTTTTTTAATTGTTGTTGTTATTATCATTATTGTGTTACCATTATCATTATTGTTTATTACCTTTATTTCATTATGACATAGTTATTTGCAAGTTATCATTAATCATATGGCATCCACACCCATTCTTCTTCCAAGCATAATATAAGGCATATAAATAATACATACAAAAACAAAATAAGTTATATACAATTCTATTTTATATACATCAAAACTTTAATAGAGTATAATTCCCTAAATACAATAAATGATCAGTCACTATGAAGGCCTTAGCCCTGATGCTCGGCGGTATGCCGATCTTGATGGAGGTCTAAATGCCGACGGCTTGGAAGTTCGAGTTGGAGCCATGGCCTAAGGTGCTAGAGGTGGCCAATCACTTGCCTGTTCGAACACAAACTTGAAACTTGGCAGCACTAAAGTCAACGACTGCAGTATCTATGATATCAACTCAGCCAACCTTTCTGATCCTTGCCCCACCTACAGGATTATCCTAGAGTGACTCTCTAAATATCTCATCAAATCCCCCTTCAGGTACCTGATATACCTTCTCAGCTGCTCATAGATCTCGATTACCGTCTGTTTGGCCCTAGGAGCCTTTACCTCGATATGAGTGCTTTGATCTCTAAGTTAGGTGAGGAAGTCATTTACTACCTATAAGGACTTATCAAACCTACACCCTATAGCCTACATATCTATCCTAAGGTCCCTCATCTCTGTTTGTAGTGTCTGTATGGTTGTTGGTAATGTCTATAAAGACTGTATCCCTGTAAGCATAGTCTTCTGTGTCTCCTCTATCGCGGCCAGTCTCCTAGATATATCATCTAAAACTGAAGGTGCCTGAGTAGGAGGCGATGGAGCTTGTGGCAGAGGTGTCGTCAATGTAGATGCCCCTAGATGTCCATAAGGTAGAGGAATGGTAGAGGATGAATCTCCAAGGCATCTATATGGATAAAACCTCACAATTGGGGATCTCTAATGTCTAAGTGAAGACCTGAGGCAAAATGATGTCTAGGGTGAGTCTCCTAATAGATCGTGCAAGTCAATCTGCATATCAAAAGCATAGTCAAAATCTGACTCTGCCCCTTAAGAACCCTCTGCCTCGCGAGGCGCTTCTACTTATACATCCTGTTGAGGTGGATGCTCCTGATGCTCCATTGGAAGTCCCTCGGCTGCCTGACCTTTAGATCCCACTTTGCCTCCTAATCTGGTATAATAGGGTCAAGTTTGCATCTATCTCGGGTCTTAAGCACTGTCAGCAATCTGCACTGGCCTTTTATAGTCTCTACCATACTCATAGTGATGGTTACATGTAGGTCAATATACATGCTCTCCTGGATGGGCTCCCTAAAGCGACCCTCCTCCAATTCGAGTGATATGAGCAGCCTCGCAATAACACCACCTACACATACCTGCATCCCTAGCATGGTGCTGACTCTGGTCAGGGTCGAGATGATCTCATGAGAAATGTCTATGCACTACCCTACCTGCATCCCCCAAAGGCTGGTGACGTCTGCTGAATTGACATTACCTAGACTTCCAATATGTCCAAGGTAAGAAGCAGACAAAACTCTCTATAGAAACCTGTAAATCTGAAGAGCTAGCATCATACACTTTGCCTTGTCCGAGTCATATACCACTCCAGGAAATGTGAAGGTCCTCTATTTATCTTTATCTATAAGCCTAAGAAATGTGACCATGCCTGATCCAAAAAAAGCCCCATAGCCTTTGCGAATCGGCATCTAGTAATACTAAATGGTATCCTTAGAGCTCTGAATTGGATTGCTCCCTTCCAGGTGTGGGACTACTGGTATCCTCCATACCATAAGGTGGCCAATACCTCCTGAGTCACACCTATGTATGTCCTGAAGGCTAAAGCGAAAAATTTAGTCCAACCAGTGTTGGCTAATAGCCTGTCAGCCTCCTTTAGTAGACCGAAATCCTCCAAGAATTGCCTAGATATGTATTGACTAGCTCTAAACTAAACATGATCTAAGGCTCTATACCTGGCAGTTTGCTCATCTATCAATAATTCGACACTGGTTATGAAGGCTGAGGATGCATTATCCTACAAGGCATCCTATAAAATATGATATTTTAGCTCATGTTTGACTCACAATACAGACAAAATAAGAATTTTATTATATGTTTGACTCATGCCACAAACAAAATAAGAATTTAATTATCTTGCACAAGTAAAGTTTAGCATACATGTAGTTCTAATTACCATGCATGAAAAACAAAGCAAAAACATTCATTGTGCGCTTCTCTAGAAATAAATTTCGATAGCATTTTGGCTAAGAATAAGATTGTCTCCTGTACAAAAATATACATTTAAACAACACATAGGTCATCATGGCTACCAATAACATATTTCACATTATTCGAAAAGATTTTGACAAAATTTTGGCAGCATTTCGGCTAGGAATATGATTGTCCCCTACACAAAAATGTATATTTAAATTAATGGCAATACAACACAGACATTTATAGTAGCCAAACAATTTAGATATTAATATTTCACGCTTGTCGAGAAATAAGATAAAAATTTGACAGCATTTCGGCTAGGAATGACACTGCCTTTTGCACAGATATCCATTTTAAAAGCACATAACATGCCACAGACCATCGAGGTTGCCAAACAATACAAATTCTCGATATTAATGCTTCATATAATAGAAAAGATAAAAGAATGCCTTTAAGAGTCAAAAACTTATGTACATTATTGCCTATAAATAGTAAGTTACAGATTTCAAGTAGCATGCAAAAGAGTTATACACATTATGTTAGTGTATACCTACACTAGAAGATATAATTTATTTCTAGACTAAAAATTAGGTATAACAACAAAAATGTAGTAGATACTAATACAATAGCAAGTGCTCATGCCCATCATGCCTAGAACTAAAGTCTACTAGCCCAAGTTTTATTCTAACTTAAGAAAAAAATAAGAAATTATCAAATTCTTAAAATATACTTACTTGAGAAGAGCAAGCAGAAAAAAAGAAAAAAGTAGGAAATTTAGGCTTCCTAAAGTGCGCCTTGCTTCCAGAAGTTTGTAGGCACAAACGAATCGAAAATCGAATGTCAGACGAAGAAGAAAGCTCGAAAAACCATTGAGAGGAAACATTTGCCGGAAAATGAAAGAAATAGCCTTTTATATTGCTGGAATTGAGTGAGGGATGGGCTGGCCATCCCTCGCCTGGTGATAGACGGGACATATAGGATTTCTCATCCCTCAGGTCAAAAAGACCATTTTGCCCTTCATTTTTATTTTTCTCATATTTTTCATATTTTAACTTCGTTTTCTTCAATTTTTGAACCTTTTTTCTTGATTTTTCATTCTCTATCCATCTAAAATTTGTTTACAATATTATTGACACTTTTTTTACAGGTTTCAACATTATTTTTACAATATTTACAAACTTTAATTACGTTTTATCATACACAGGTGTTCGAGGTTTGAAATACTCCCTGAAGTTAATTATTTTTCTGTGGAATTTTGATTTTCATGCTCCAGACATCATAAATCCTCAAGGTTTGGACATTCAGATCGTCATTCTTCTTGCAAAATGTAAACAGAGGCAAATGCTCTAATATGTACATGCAATGCATAAGACATGTAAAAATATGACTTTTGGTCTTCTAGTGGTGAGGGACGGGTTGGTCGTGGCTCGCTCTAGGGTGAGGGATGGCTGTAGCTCACCACTTTCTATAAATAATGCCCCTTTTCTTGGATTTTATGCCATTGACTTTTCAACTTCCAAGAAGTTTCCATCAGGTAATCTTCTCTCTCTTCTTTTCTTTTCCTTTTCTTGTCTTTCCTTGTCTGTTTTTCTTTATTTATTTATTTTCTCCCATCATTTTTGCATCTTTAGGTTACTTAAGATCTCATAATCATGACTACGGAACTTATGAAATTACATCGGTCACTGGATGGTTCGAAAACTTAAGAAGACCCTCTGTTATCCCATTATTCAAGTTTGAGATTTTTGAGAAGAGTCTCTCCAGATAAACACCTCTTATCTGCTGTACTTAGATTCTAAGACCCTAGGTTTCATGTATTTTGGTTCCCTTACCAGGAGCTATGCTCTTTACCTGAAGAATTTGCTACCATGGTGGGTGTTAGGTTCGATCTTGATGTCCGACCATGCTTACCTTCTCCCATGGTTACTTATCCTAGAGAGGTGGTCCATGCCCTGGGTGTCCTTCCCTCTAAGACCAAGGGTCTGGTGCCTCATGGGGAGACCTTTCCACTAGAGTAACTGATAAATGTGTTGCCTAATTTTGATAATGTCCCCACCTTTTATTCTGGTGTGGTGCCACTCTACTGCATTTCTCCTTATTTAGTGATGCATGTTGGCGATCTCATGACCATGGACTATGGATTATTCGATGTTGTTGCTGGCATATGCCAAGGGTATAACCCATTTTCCCTAATTGTGGCAAAGATCATCATAGGCTTAAATGACTTCCATCACAGACTTTCTACTTAGCGTGGTTCTTCCTCATTCTTGATAGGTAGTTCTTTGCTCCTTCAGGTATTCTTTGTCTTTTAAAGGTAATATGCCCCTTATGGGTTTTCATGTTAACTTTTCGTGTTGAAATACGCATCCTTTTAGATTTTCATGCATTTTTATGCCCTACTTTTTCCTAAGATGAATCCAACTCACCTCAGTGGCTCTTTTTTTTCAAGTATGGCTTTACGAGAAGTTACAGCTATTGTCTGAGCTCTCTCCTTAAGTTAGAACCACGTGGATTTACCCTATGAGGCTTGTTATAAGTAGGCATCTTCAATATGAGTTTTAGTCGATCCAGGATGCCGTTGGCTGGTTTGGTCGTTCCATAGATGCGAATATCAAGTTTAGATGTCCCTAGCTAGCTGTTGTTTCTATAGTTATGGATGGAGAGTCAGGATGTGTCCCTCTTTGTGGACTTTTTTGAGCTACCTTTTATGTCTCTGCTTGATGTGTTTGCCAGTTTAGAGGTAGGAAGGATATTGTTAAGTGACCTTTGGGTTTCTGTGGAGGCATCCTTACTGCTTATTTTGTGACTGAATATCATTAGAGGATCTTGGCTCAACTTCCAGTGAGGACTACTATTTTTGACGTAGATTTATGTGATTTCACTACCTCCAACTCATACAAGCGATGGGTCACTAGTCTAGCTACTAACAACAGACTTTCTCACCTGAGGCACCTGGATGGAGATAGAGATGTGATATTGATAGATTAGATTAGACACTTTCATAGATGATGTTTTTGTTTTTATTGAACATATTATAAAAAAATGTTACTTTTAGATACTCCGATGACATTTATGAATACATGCATGATGTTTTATTTCTGATTTCGATACACATGATCAATATTTGACTTTATCTCAATGACATATATTATTCAATCTCAAAATGAAACTTTACAAGCATTATGACTCCTATCATCAATCAGCCCTTTTGAGTTTTCTTGATTGATTAATTGCTCTTAGCCTCTAATTTTTGCCCAGGATACCTTTTCTGAATTTTTACCCTGGCGAGGCATCCAATTTTAGCAAGGCCACCATTTTTTTTCTATTTGCGACCCGCGGGGCATTTTATTCTCTTCTTTTTCTCTTTTGGTCTTTAGCTGTGGAACCTTTTCAATCTATCGACATTTACGGGTTTTCAAAACTCATTGCCATCACTGTCTGACAAAATAATGGCACTTTTAGATAATAGATTTTTAAGCATAAAAGGTTATTCCCATGTGGGCCTGAATTTGCCTTGGATGTCTAGAATCCCGGGCTTCATCTATTTGAACACTAAGTCTCCTTCCTTCAGAGGGTGTCTCCTGACTTTCTTCCCATATGAATGGGCCAACCTCTTCTGGTAAACTTGATTGTGATAATATGCCCTTATTCTTTCCCCATTAAGCAAGTTAAGCGGTGATAGCCTCTCAAGGACTGATGTTAGATTTTCACTAACAGTATGCCTCTGTTCCATAAACCAGAGAAAATGGAGTCATTCCTATTAAAGTTTTGACTATGGTCCTATAACCCTGTAGTGCAAAGGGTAGCTTATCGGCCCAATCTTTGTAAGTTTGCACCATCTTAGCTAAGATTCTCTTTACATTCTTATTAGCTGCTACGACTGCTCCGTTTGCTTAAGGTCTATAAGGAGAAGACTTGTGATGTTGAACCCTAAATCTAATAAGCATCTATCTAGTTTCACTTGAGAACTGTAACCCATTGTCTGAGACCACATGATGAGGAAACCATATCTATATATTAGGTTTTTCTCTATGAACTTGGCCATATCCTGCACATCTACCTTTTTGAAAGATTTAGCTTCTACCCACTTAGTGAAGTAATCGATGGCTACTATAATGAACCTGTGCCCATTTGAGGCAGGCGGATGGATCATTCCTATAATGTCTATCCCCAATATAGCAAATGGCCATGGTGATGTGAGGTTGTATAGCTCAGAAATAGGCAAATATCTCAGGTCTGCATACTGTTGGCATAATTGACACTCTTTGACATACCTAGAGCAATCAGTATCCATTGTGACCTAGAAGAAACCCTATCTTATAATTTTGGGCTAACCCGTTCATGTAAGCTCCACATACTCCTGCATGTACTTTTTCCATTACCCTTTTTGCTTCCTTTTCATCTAAGCATCTTAATTGAATCCCATCAGGTTATCTTTTATAAAGCACTCCTCCTACAATGATGAATTGAGTTGATAGCTTACGAATAATTCTTTGGTCCTTTTTAGTTGCTTCCTCAGGCAACGTTGACCTTTCCAGGTAATTCTAAATGTCATAATACTAAGGCTTTTCATTGTCCACTTCAATACCCATGACTTGTTCCTTTTCAAAGCATGGCCTATTAGAGCTCAAAATTATCACAGGCTTTATGATAACTCCCTTTGGATTATCCTATATAGACACTAGGGTAGTTAAGGAATCTACCAACTGATTTTCCTCCCTAAGCATATATCTGAAAGTGCAGACCTCGAACTAATCGTTTAAAACCTTCAAGTATCTGAGGTAAGGCAGCGAGCATTCTTCCTTCACTAACCATTCACCTCTTACTAGGTAAACCAAAAGAGACAAGTCTCTAAACACTTATGCAGACTTTGCCTCTATAGCCAGTGGAGCCTCTAACCCGAAAATGCAAGCTTTGTACTCTGCTTCATTGTTCGTGACCTTATATCTCAGCTTTTTAACGAATGGTATCCTTTCTCCCGTCGGGGTAACCAAAATCACTCCTACTCTTGCTCCTTTATTATTAATAGCTCCATCAAAATACATCTGCCACCCTTGCACTGTTATGGCTGTTATGTTTCATCGGGAATTTATAGGTCATTTTCTCACCTTCTAGAGATAGTATGCTGCATATTTCATCCCAAAATCATCCTCTTGTGCCATCATAACCCTTGCTGATATGTTTTTTTATTGTTAAGTACAAAGTCAAGGTTTTTACTTCCTGAGGTGGTCTCAACACTAGTGGATGTAACAAGTAATCCCTGATGGTGTCAAATGCTTTCTAAAAATCCTCATTCCAAACCACGGGTTGAACTTTCCTAAGTAGCTTAAACGTTGGTTTGCAAATTAAAGTTAATTTGGTGATAAACCTACTTATGTATTGAGTTCTTCCTAAGAATCCCCTAACTTCATTCTCTTTCTGAGGCACTAGCATTTCTCTAATAGCCTTTACCTTGTCAGGATCTACCTCTATATTCCTTTGGCTCACAATGTGACTTAAAAGCTTACCTAAAGTAACCCCAAATATGCACTTCTTTGGATTGAGGCAAAGATTGTACTTGCAGATTTTTTGAAAGAACTTCTTTAGTGTTTCAAAGTGACCTTCTCTAATTACTAACTTGATCATCATATCATCTACATACACCTCTACTTCCTTATGAATCAAATCATTTAAGATCTTAGTGGCCATTCTTTGATTGGTGGCTCTCACATTTTTAAGTCCAAAAGGCATGACTGGGTAGGCATATATCCCTCATTCGGTTATGAAAGCTGTTTTGATCCTATCCACTATTTTGTTCAGGATCTAAGTATACAAAACTATACATGGTACAAGTAGCTACACTATTGACCAGAACATCTATGTGAGGCAAAGGAAATTTATCCTTAGGGTAGGCTTTATTCAAGTTTTTAAAATCCACACAGACTTTTATCCTTCCATCCTTCTTTGCTATAGGAACTATGTTTGCTAACCATGTAGGGTACTGAACTTTCACTAAGAATTTAACCTCTATTTGCTTTTAAGCTTCTATTTAACTGGTTAGTACCCTGAGTACGTTGGAATATCATGTTCAGCGACTTCTCGATCTATTCCTGACATGTCTTTATAGGTCTAGGAAAAGACTTTCATTTTTTTTCAATATTGTCTCAAATTTTTCTCTCTCCTCAAGAGTTATATCTGATGCTAGTAAAATTTCTTTTGGGTTTTCTTTAGTTTCAAGATTGAATGAACATGTGTTTGTTGACTTAATGTCAAATATAAATGCTTTATCATCATAAACATGCATAATGAAATCAGAAGAAATATCACATAAGTAAGCAAAATTGTTCATCTCATTAATATAATCAAAAGAGCAAACATTGTTCTCATCAAATAATTCAGGAACATAAACAACATCAATAAAAGCATTTTCTTCAATCTTTTCAGCATCAGGTGTGTCTCCAGTCTCAGGTTTAGCTTTGGGTGGCCCCTTAGCCAGCATCTTCTCTTTTCCTTTCAGCAGCTTTTCTATCATAACTTCCTCTAGTGCATTTTTATCTTAGGCTAAATGGTGCAGTAGAATCTCCTCATCCCAAAAACCTTCAATTGGCTTGATGGTTCCTTGTCTCCAATCGAAGACATCATTAAACAGCTCAAATCCTGGTGCTAGCTCACCATCTATCATCTAAGGTATATTCTCCCAATAATAAAGAAATAAACCTGAAGTTGGTGTAAAAATATGAGAAATGTGAGGGATTTTTTTCGCTGCCCCCTTCTTTTTATTCTTTTTACTGGTTCCTATGAAGCTTAACCCCTTCTTGTCCTTCTAACTCTTAGTAGTTACAGCAGTCTGAGGTCCTTGAGAATTCTTGCCAAAACTAGCTTCGGGCAGGAAATTCATCCTTTTAAGCATATTGATCACTTAAGGACTGTTAGGAAAGTCATCCTTATTTTCTTCGCCTTTAATGACTACCACATGAAACCCACTAAATGGTTGTTTGGCTATTTCTAGTATAGACACCTAGTTCTCTTTTGCCACTTTGATAGTAACTACTTGACCATTATAGAGGATCTCAATCATTTGGTGCAACATAGAGGGCACACCTTTAGCTTATGAAACCATGGTCTCATAAGGAGTATGAAGAAATTTGCTGGGATAGGCAAAACCACAAATTCGGCTTTAGTCTCAATGGGTCCTATTTTCACTACAGCCTTAAAGGTCCCAGCAGCTTGCCTTTTAGAGTTGTCATATGCAGAAATGGTTAAGTTACACTTGCTTAGCATGTGCTCATTCAACCCAAAAGCCAAAATTACTACCGGTGGATAGATATTAATGAAGGACCCGTTATCTATCATTACAAAAGCTATGTGCTTCCCATTAACCTGAGCTTTGATGTAAAAGGGACGATTATGATTTATTCCTTCTACAGGCAAATCAATATTAGAGTATGCTACATTTTCTCTGGTTCCTCCCCTAACTAGATCCAGTAACTCAGAGGGTGATATGGTAGTAGCCACAATAGCTTCGCTCAGGGCTTTCACCAATTTCTATCTATGTGAAGGAGATTTCCTCAACAAATCCCAAATATATATCTTAGCCTGTGTCTTCTTTAACTGTTTGATTATCTGATCGTCCTTAACTTCCTTCTTTGTCGACACTGCGGCAGGAACCAGTTGCCTTTCAATTTTTGAGGCTACTCTCCCACTTCTTGTGACTGTCTTCACTCCTTCTTCCTCTAATTCTTTTTCATCCTTACTAGTTGAACTCCAGATGTCAACGAGCACCAAAGCCATCTCATCTTTGCTCTTCATAGGGGTATCCTAACAATCAATCATAAAAACTAGCCGATCTTCCTTAATTGGCTTTATTACTTTTGGGGTGGAGCGAATAACAGCCAAGTACTCACTCCCATACAAATTGTTCATCACATACCATTTAGGCAAGCTAGACCCGATTGTGCACACAGGCAGGGGTACAACATTGTATCCTCCCTTTTTCTTCTTGTCCCTCTTTTTTGGATCTAAAATTTGCTTGCTATCTATCAAGTCTTGAATCTTATTCCTCAGGGTACATCAATAATCAGTTAAATGCCCTGTGTGCTAGTGGTACGCACAAAACTGATCCTCCTTATGGGAGGCGAACCCTTGACTCTTTGCAGGCCTTAGTGGTAATGGTTGGAGCTTCCCTTCTTTAACCAGCCTATTCAACACCCAAGACAACAATTTTCCCAAGTCGAAGTAACGTCTCTGTTGGCTAACTTCTGTAGTAGATACCTCTGCAGTCTTTCCAGCTTTGTTCTGCCCACTACTATTCTCAACAGCCTTATTACTACCAAAATTCCTTCTCACATTTTCACTACTTGCTCGTCTGGCTAAATACTCTCCTTCAGCTTTTATAGCTATATCCTTCAAAGATTTCCAGTCTTTCAGATCTTTCATTTTCAAGCCATCTCTTAAATATAGACTCGCGTTTTGGATAAACAACCTGATATGATCAATTGTGTCAGGTTTTTTTTTTTATCTCCATCACCCTATTCCTCAACCTAGTGAGATACTTATGAAAAGAATCATCATGCTTCTGTTGGAGTAACTCAAGATCTTTTAAGGTGACCTCCATCCTCGTATTGTAGTCATATTACTTGAGGAATTCCTTTATCAATAAATCCCAATCCTTTTTAGTTCTCCTATCCAAATTATGATACCAATTTATCATAGTTTCAGCTAGGCTCAGGCAAAAGTATTCTACCTTTTACTTCTTGGATAGAGTAGTCCCCTTCATGATCAGTGTGTACTACTTAATATGAGCTGAAGGGTCTGAGGCACCATCAAACGTGGGTAGGTCTGGCATTTTAAACCTTTGGGGTAGTGGCTTGTCTCTATCTAGATCCTTATCTTCGGGGTTCATCCCCTTTATCAGTAGATAACAGCCTAGGCATAGCTTATATCTTTTCTTCCATCTTCTTAAGAGTCGGATCCTCTGTACTAGGACCCTTTATTCTTATATTCATTGCTGGAGGAACATACTCTTTATCCTCTTCCTCTATGAAATCATCTTTAGGATCATGCTTCCTTCCCCTCTTAAGCGGATCTCGAAGCGCAGTAGCATCGATTGCGGCAGCGTTCCCAACATGAGTCGACTCCACTGTCTCACGAACAAGTGCTACAGGCTAAGGCCCAGCATTAAGTGCTATAGAAGCCACCATTCCATCGATCATAGCTAACATTCTCTCCTCAAATTCCTGCAGGCATCTATCTAACCTTTGGTCCAAGTCATCCCTTACTGTTGAAGGCCCAGTAATTGTGACATTTGCCCTTTCCCTTAAAAATGAAAACCTTGCTAAAGTATCATCGGTAACTTTCCCAACTTCACTTCCCCTTCTAGCTTCATTCATTTCGTCATTGGCCATCTCTAAACTAGTTTCTTGGCTACTTTTTGATAACTGGCTAAAACCTAACTCATAATTGAGTTTTAAACCTAAATCAGATTGCAGTATAGTGAGTATGGATCTTCAAACCAGGCAACCATCTGACCCTTTGGACCACCTAGATAAGTCTATGTTAGGGGTGATGCATGATAAATGATGCATGTACAAAATATATACATGATGTGTGAATGCAATGCATGGTTTCGTTAAATGTCAATCACAAACACATACAAGTATATATAAAGCCTTCCAACCTTATTACTCCCACATAGGAGGTCGTGCAGTCTCTTTCTTAGGTGAGCTTAGCCCATGGCTCAGTAGGGTACTTAATGGACTCACATGATAGACAGTGAAAAATTGACAGTATAACCTCTCTAATTGAAAGTGTAGGCGTATGGGCTTTGACTATTATATATTTTGAATAACTCATACAGATCGGGTTGGGTCTACCAAGGCATGACAGCCTTTGACTAGTACCCTCCTAATTCATTTAAGTTTGGTCAATATATAAAAGTCCACATAGCAAACAGAAGTTATTATGGTTATACAACCTAGGAAAAGTTGCTATTGTCATTACATAGGCTTTAGTCAATGGTAATAAAACTTTAGGGCTATCCAAGCATGGTCCTTACCAATAGGTCTAGCTCATCATGAGCATAACGACTGATGCGTCCCAATTTCATATATACCATTTGGTATAAGACTTGGGCTGGTGGGTTTCCTTGACACCTCCTTACACTGAGTGAATGTAGGGCATGCTTCAAAATAGCACCGGGGCTAGAAAAGATGCCTAACTTAATTTTAAAGCTCTTAGATGTATGCAAGAAATGCAATTTGGAAAGTAGATAGGATTAATTAATAAAACTCAATTGTAAATAACTTAACCAAGATGCTTTTTGGAGCAAGGTCTCTTTAGTCTCCAATGGAGTTGCCACTGTGAATCGCATTAGAGCCCGTCCTTCATTCTAGGTTTGTCCCCGGGGGCCCACTTTTAGGGCACGAGATTGATGGGGGCTCACTTTTGATCATGAACTGGCTGTTTCGCAGTAAGAAGGACTGAACCCTAATTATTGCTAGCGGTTAACCCATGAAGGCGTCTATTAGTGGGCTCAAAGAGGTAGGTGTGTTGCCACCGAACAAAACATTGGGAATTGAATCTCAACTTTATTTTAATGGTCAAATAGAGATTGATGTTCAGGACATCCCTCTTATTAGGTATCTTAGTTAGGTGTTGTTTTATAATTGAGTTTTAGAATTAATCCCCTCTCTTCTTTCACACGATGCAAGCAGTAGAATTTAAGTAAACATCCCATCCAAAGAAAAGCAATAAATAAATACTTAAAATAAAATCCTACTTAAAAATTATTACATAGGCAAATCATCCAGCAAAAATAATAAATTACATACATAAATCAAGGCATTCATTTAGGTTAGGAACATTGGTTCCTTCATGCATATTTTACAAAAAAAGGTTTTATTATATTATGTGAAATATAGGTAAAAAATTGGACATTAGACCATTTTTATTAAAGTAAACCCAGTTTATTAGTAAAAAAATAATTTAAGTGAAAATTTTATCATTTAACGTGCAAAAAATTATTTATTACTACCTATTGTATCCTAAAATACATACATCCAAAATAAATAAATAAAAATTGACGAAGAAAGTAAATAAATAAATAACGACATAATAACCAAAGAAAAAATGAAGTAACTCGGATAAAGAGAGTGACCAGAACGAGAGCATGACTTCCCATACAAATACTATATGTCCTCCACGGCCATAAATATACCAATTACTCAAAAAAAATTAGCATTGGTGATAAAATATCTACATAATTTACACCTACAAACAAACTAATCATGGATACAACAACATACATACAATAATAAAAACATGCCAAATATTGTATAAATACTGTATAAAATAGATATTAAAATAAAAGGCATTAAAGAACCTAAAATGCATGAAAAAAACCCTAAAAAATAACACAGAGACGGCTAAAAGGAAGCAAAGGATGGCCAACCATGGCCAAAAAAGAGGCAAAAGGACGTCTTGTCCTTCAAGTGAGGGACAACCGTCCCTCACACCTTCTATCCCTCACTTACAGAACATAACATAAACTTGCAGAACAAAAGAAAAATGCAGGAATTATGAAAATAAATATTTTAATCCTAGATATGCAATAATTAATCATTAAGTCATGCCAAAAACATGTTAAACACCAAAACATACATCATATTGCATTAAAATTAGGGAAGTACAGCACATATGCATGTTAACAAGGAAGAACTTCAAAAAAACAATGGAGGAATTCCTTTTGATCATCATGCCTTCATAACATCACACAAATAAAAAACGAATAATACTTCAACAATGATAGCATGTTATTCAACATCAATAGTAAAAAAAAGAATAATATCAACACCTAAATAATTATGAGATTTAATAAATGAATTGTAGAGAGAGAAACTATAAATGATCCTAGAATATTAGCCTCATGAGATATTCTAACTCTGTGATTTTTGAAGTCTAGATCTGTTCTTTGATTCTTAAAAAGAAGTATAAAATTCATTCTTCTGAGTTCAAAAGATTGCAAAGGCATAAACCTTTTAGAGAGAGAAAAGAAATTGGTTTTTTCTTCCTTCTATAAGGTTCTCTTTTAAGAATAATGATTCCTCCACTTTCGAAACCCTAGATTTTTGTTTTTATATTTCAAAGAGAGTTTCAATCCAAATACAACCCAAATATCACCAGATTAGGAGATAAAATTCCCAAAATTTAGACTTGATCTTTATCCCCTCAAACTTTTCCTTTTTGAAATTCTAGGAAAATATAGGAAAATCTGGGTTTCGACCTAGGGACAAGCGTTTATGAGTAAGGGACGGCCGTCCCTCATCACTAGGCCCTAAATTTTCCAAAATACCCCTGATTTACACCGTTTTAGAGGTAAGGACCAACAGATAGCCGCCCCTCGGGTGACAAGCGGCCGTTTGTCGTTACTGAAAATCCAAAATTAGGGTTTTTTTGCATATCTTGTTAAAACACCAGAAAATGTTTAAAAGTATTTAAAGAAACATGAAAATCTTTAAGAGAAAGTGATAAATCCACGATCGGAGCTTTGAGATCTGAACCTACTATCAGTAATGCACTGTTTCGGGTGATGGTGTCTATAGTTATCATCTAGTTACTCAAAATTATACTTATACGAACTACTAGGTAATCTTTTTATAAATTACACTTAAAATACTTTACAAATTATACATTTTAGGTACTTAACAAACAATAAAGCTAAAAAAAAATCCTAACTTCTACGTTAGCTGACTGTAGTTATCATGTAAGGCCCCAAAATGTATCCTAAAATAATTAAAGTGTATGATTATGTGAGTTCTAAGGTAAAAAACCATTAATTATATAGAGGGATATGATTGGTAAATATAATTGTTAAGGGTATATAGGTAATTGCATAATTGATGATTATGAATTCAAGTAGGGGACTAAATTGAAAGAATAAATGATACTTTAAAATAATTAGTTAATAAAAATTAGTAAGGGATTGAAAACAAATTTGCTAAGGATTCAAAAATATTGACCAATAAGGATTGGACACCTAACCTTCTAAAAAGAGTTAGGCTTTTTATTAGACAGTTTTTTTATTAAGGGATTGAAAACAAATTTGCTAAGGACTTAAATATATTGACCAACAATGATTGGATACCAAACCTTCTAGAAAGAGTTACCCATTTTATTAGGAAGATTTTTTGGCCTTTGAAGAGCGTTGGCCAGCCACTTTTGGCCTCAAATAGTAGATTTTCAACTCTGTCTTATTCTCATCTTCTCCTTTAAAAAGCTTTCTAAACTCTACTGATAGGGAAAGGAATTGCAAATTATAGAGAGAGAAAAGGGCTTTACAACATATCAATGTAAAGGTAGGTAATAATCAATCATTTTCCTTCTAATTTCTTTAAATATATACTTTCAATTGAGTAATTGATAGATAAATGACCATGAGATGATGTCTTTGTGAGATTAAATGGAGAAAATTCAAGTATAAGACCAATACCAAGAATAGATTTAAAGCAAGAGAGGAAAGATGTACGTCCCCGAATCCGCCGCTTGTCGATATTGTCCTCTTTGGAGCCACACGTCTGCTTTTGAGAGCGTGCTGACCCCTCAAGGTTTTGTTTTTCTCAACGAAAAAGGCCTCGACAAGGGAGAGGTATCCACATCCTTATAAGGCATGCTTCGTTCTCCTCTCCAACCGATGTGGGATCTCACAATCCACCCCCCTTAGGGCCTAGCGTCCACGCTGGCACACCGATTCGAAACCGGCTCTGATACCAAATGTAACGTCCCCGGATCCGCCGCTTGCCGATATTGTCCTCTTTGGAGCCACACGTCTGCTTTTGAGAGCGTGCTAACCCCTCAAGGTTTTGTTTTTCTCAACGGAAAAGGCCTCGACAAGGGAGAGGTATCCACATCCTTATAAGGCATGCTTCGTTCTCCTTTCCAACCGATGTGGGATGTAACGTCCCCGGATTTGCCGCTTGCCGATATTATCCTCTTTGGAGCCACACGTCTACTTTTGAGAGCGTGCCGACCCCTCAAGGTTTTGTTTTTCTTAATGGAAAAGGCCTCGACAAGGGAGAGGTATCCACATCCTTATAAGGCATGCTTCGTTCTCCTTTCCAACCGATGTGGGATCTCACAATCCACCCCCCTTAGGGCCCAGCGTCCACACTGGCACACCGATCCGGCATCGGCTCTGATACCAAATATAACGTCTCCGGATCCGCCGCTTGCCGATATTGTCCTCTTTGGAGCCACACATCTGCTTTTGAGAGCTTACCGACCCCTCAAGGTTTTGTTTTTCTCAACGAAAAGGCCTCGACAAGGGAGAGGTATCCACATCCTTATAAGGCATGCTTCGTTCTCCTCTCCAACCGATGTGGGATCTCATAATCCACCCCCCTTAGGGCCCAGCGTCCTCGCTGGCACACCAATCCGGCACCGGCTCTGATACCAAGTAATATCCTCGAATCTGTCGCTTGTCGATATTGTCCTCTTTGGAGCCATATGTCTGCTTTTGAGAGCGTGCCAACCCCTCAAGGTTTTGTTTTTCTCAAGGAAAAAGGCCTCGACAAGGGAGAGGTATCCACATCCTTATAAGGCATGCTTCGATCTCCTTTCCAACCGATGTGGGATCTCACAATCCACCCCCCTTAGGGCCCAGCGTCCACGCTGGTACACTGATCTGGCACCGGCTCTGATACCAAATGTAACGTCCCTGGATCCGTCGCTTGCCGATATTGTCCTCTTTGGAGCCACACGTCTGCTTTTGAGAGCGTGCCGACCCCTCAAGGTTTTGTTTTTCTCAACGGAAAAGGCCTCGACAAGGGAGAGGTATCCACATCCTTATAAGGCATGCTTCGTTCTCCTCTCCAACCGATGTGGGATCTCACAAAAGAGATAAGCTTCAAATGAGGTATGGAAGTTTGGCAAATATGTGTTTATGCTTGATTTAATTGCTGAAATATATGTTTAAGTGTTGAAATGATATGTAATTAAGGAAGTATTTGAGAGAGGAATGTTAGATGGTGAAATCTGTTGTAGGATCCAAGTGACCTATAAATAGTATTTTACCTATTCTTAGAGTTATAGAGCTTCAAATGGGATGATTTCAATTGAATAATAAACTAGACTCATAGAACTAAAATTCTTATAAAGAGACTAAAACTCAATTCTAACTTTATAAGCATCAAAATTTAGTTCAAAATGGAATAATAATTGTTGCCCTATCATTCAGAGCAATATATAGTATTTTAAAGATATCTCTTACTATAAAAGTCCAAATGGCCTGATTTTTAATGTTATAAAAACTAAAGACATAGGTTAACAAATGTATAAATGACTACTTTGCCTAAAAATCATGTCTTCTATGCTTAGAATCCTATATAAGTTGAACTAGAAAAGCTATTTGCTAAAAAACTAGGTTTTTGGGTCAGCCCAACTGGATTGGTTTCCAATCCAGTTGTGTTGATGCATCCTAGATCGGATAGAATGGAACACACCTGACTAAATTAAAGATCAATCTAGCCAAATAACTTCCTATTCTAGCCTATTAGTGAGTTTTAGATACTGAAAAGTTACCGAATCTTATCCGGACTTTCTCGAACATTGCTAGAACCTTATAAGCAAATGTATAGGGATGTAACATGATATATTATACATAAAAAGTATGATTTTATATTGAAATAAAGAATTTTGCTAAATATGAATATAGATACTTATATGCGAAAGTTAAAATAAGTTCTCAAATTTTAACCAAACATTCTTGGATGTTCACTAAACTTTACAAACATTTGTTCAGAGTTAATATATTATAGGGCCTCATTGTAACGCCTTTAACAGAATAGTTCCATTTCGACCCGAATAATCGATAAACGGTAAAATTTTTTTATTGATCAATTTCGATACACTTTAATACCTTTACATCAAAATTTCTATTCATTAAATAACATTTTAAACAATTAAACATACACTAATAAAATTTATGCAAAATTTTTCATCGACACTCACCCATCAATCATCACAGCAATAATAATCAAAATACATTTCAATCTTTTACCTTAATTGTCTATGTATATACATGCCATAATACCACTTGATTTAGCACTATTTCTTCTTTTCTGATCTTGCTCCACTGTGTACTATGCTCCCGCATCACTTCATAACCTGCACCAGTAAACACTACGTGCTGAGCACTAGACATGCTCAGTGATGACTACTAATTCTAGAATTTCTCAATTAAAACATAATTACATAGATTATGCAGCTCTTAATCTTATTCCATCAGGAATTTGTTTTTAATTCCATTAACACTAATTTCATTATCTACCCACATTTTGGTAAACTTTTTACTTTGTTTTTAAACCTTTTAATTTGCTTTTTGTTATTTTCATGTGTAAATTGATTTCATATTAACTTTTACCTTTACGTTTCTTCTTTATTTTAACTTTTACCTTTACTTAACTTTGGTTTTACATCTTCAGTCACATCGCTTTAATTATCATTCCATTTAACGATTTATATTGGTACTCGTGTCTTTAATGGTACCAAATCTTTTCATTATTTTATTTCTCGATTGATTCAGTTATCCAATGTGTGATATCATTATAATTTTTCGCTATTTATTCTTTATTTTACTTTAACTTTTTAACTAATTAACACATTACTATTTTCAAGTCTTTTAACCTTTAATGCAAAGTGTTATAGTTATTTTGGGACACTTGCGTACAAATCTTTATTTTCTTTCTTTTTACATTTGAATCTATTCAAGTACTTTTTTAGAACTTGATATCTTTTTTTTTCTAACTGAATAATTGTTTTCCTTTTTATCTTTTTACTTTTCATTTAACTTTTCTTTCAGGACTCATTACTTAGGCATAATTTTTTCACTTAAGGACATTGTTATCACTTTTGACTTTGAATAGGAAATTAGTACATTTTTCCAAACTTGTTATTTTTCAAAACAATAATTGATACATAAAATACCAACTAATTTTAATTTATCTTTTTCATATAAAAATTCATTTTAAACCTTTATTTTTCTTTACAAAAACTTAATTTAATCTTCATTTAACATTTTATTCTTATAAAACATTTCTTTTTCATTTTTTGCTTATTAACCACAATTTTTGGAAAAAATTATAGTTTTGTCCCAACTTTTCTTTTTCTTTCAAACAAATCATTTTTCATTATAAACTTTACATTCAATTCATTTAGACTGTACTATTTATCCATTTCAATACGCACCTAGTACAATAAGAAATGATTCTCAAAAAAATATGCAGGACATGGATTCAAAGGTCCCATTGAGAGAGAAATAATCTCCACGGGTTCATTTCTCGAAAAATATTTTACTTTCACTTTCACTTAAAATACTGAAACTATGGAGATAAAAGATCTTACACATAGCAAAACAAGTCGCCATGACTTGCACCGCGGTATAGGGTGTCTCTATGACTAGCCAATTATATCCTAAACAAGAATATCATTACCTGACGATTGCTAAGAGCAAAACAATTACTTATATTTGAAATAATTTTTAAACATTTAAAAATCTTTAGTTTCATCCTTTATTTCTTGATACAATACAGTTTTATCAATTGCATTCTTTTTTAGTACCTTTAAATATTCAGTAGCTTTTTCCTTTCTTTTACTTTCTTTCACTTTATCTTTTTAAATCAATTTTGTGAATTATTCTACAATAATTCACTCGGACACTTAAGATTTTTCCGTCTTTTTATACACTTTATAAATTATTGCATTATAATTCACCATTTCTTTTGTTCTTTTTGTATAATCCTTTGTGAATTATTTTATAACAATTCAATAATTAACTTTTTAATGTTTTTTCCTTTTCTTTTTCTATCCGAAATTTTAATTATTCAGGTATGCCAACTTTTATTCAGTTGGTGAATTATTTTATAATAATTTAATCTTTTAATACTTTTTATTAACTAATTTATTTTGATAAATTAGTCAAATTTTTATTTTATAACTTTTTGAACAATTACGAGTTATATTGATAAAATTCATTATTTTATTTTTCGTAAATACAATAATTGACTTTTTCATTTTTTTTTGTCCGGAAATAATTTATTTCACATTAATTTATCATCATATACTTATTTATTGAATTATTTCTCAATAATTCAATATCTTTAATTAAACATAATCAATATTTTATTTCAAAAATATTCTAATAATTCATATAAATTCTATAAATATTTATATGCATATTATTTTACAATTTCTATCATTTTTACTCATTTCAAGAATTATTTCACTATAATTCATTATTCTCGTTCATTTCTTAATTCAATAATTATTATCAAAATATTCAAATAATTTTCATAAATTCTCTAAAAATTTATGGACCATTCATTTTGGGCTTATTATTATTTCATAACATTTTATAACATAATTATCAAAAATTCACAATTTTTATCAATTACATCATTCAATAAATATTCTAAAAATACTTATATAATTTTTATAAATTTTATAAAAATTTATGGATACATTATTTCACATTTACTACAATTTTTCACTTATTTTATTAATTATTTCACAATAATTCATCAATTTTCTTCATTACATACAAAATTAATAAACTTTAAAATTTCCAAATTAATTTCATAAATTCTTTAAAAATTCGTGGACATTAATTATAATGTTTATGGTTATTTTAGGTTAATATATATTAATTTCATACAAAAATAAATTTAATTCCTTTAAGGAAAAATTCTGCACTTTCTCTTAATCAACCCTAACAATTTTTCTACTTCATTCTAAGCATTCAATTTACATTTTTCATGGTTCAATTTTATTTTCCTTAGAATAATTTCATTAATTAAGAAATTTAACAAATTTTTCCTTAATTATATAAATGAAATTAATTCAAATAAATGGGAAATCAAAAGATTTTGTAGCCACTTATATTTTTTCTTTGTTTATGGGTGCCTAAGCCTCCATTTCCTTGCTTTAATCCATGAAAACTCCTCCCTCTTCACTTATTCCTACCATGGCTTGCCAAATAACCTCATCAATTCCTAGTTTTTTGCCCTCAAATGCAAAATTTAAGCTCATAATTAGCTTCTAAACTTCAAAATCTATAAGAAAATACTAAAGAACCAATTAAAATCAATTAATTTCTTAAATTTCATCTTATCTCTTTTTCTTTCTCCACTTAATTTCTTGCCTTTTTTTTTGCTCAAATCACTTGTTTGAGGCCACTAGGGTGATCTAGAGAGATGAAATAACATTTTGTATGTTGGGATTTAGTAGTGATTTGGAGTGGATTGAAAGAAAATGAGAGAGAGAGAAGAAAGGGAAGCCATATTCGGTCGCCTCAAGAGGAGAAGGGAGAGCTGGAATTTTTGGGTTATTCCCAGATTTTTCTAGCTATTTATACTCCCTTAATGGGGCTCAAAAGTGGGCTTGATTAATGGGCTTAGCCTAATTTAAAATTAAGGCCCATTTAAGGTCCAATCCAATTTCTCTCTCTTCCTCACTTCAAATTAATTCAAAAATGATTTTATCATTCTTTTCACATCAAAAATAGCCAGTACATAAATTTTTGGCTCAATCGGAGTCCGTTATCTATCCGAATCAAACTTATCGATCCGATTCGATAACTGTCGGTATCACCGAAAAATTCAATTCTTATCATCAAAATATTCTACATAAAATTCATGTAGACATACAAAATATAACAATTTTCGAAGTTAATTTGCTATTTTTAAAAATTTATGTAAAATCAAGTCTCATTCCCTAAGAGGAAAATTGACTCGCTACCTTTTTCTTATTTTTGACTTTTGAAGGTATATTTGACCACAGTTTCACTTCAAATTTCAACATCGGACTCACCATGACCAATACTTTCCGAGGATCAAATAAAACATTTTTGACTTCCAGCTATCCTTTCAGGTCCAGAAAGCACTATTTATCATTGGGAAGTACTGTTTACGATTGACCCGATCTTAAGGCCGTTAAATTTCTCCTCTACTAAAAGAAATTTCGTCCTCGAAATTTACTTATATCGAAAAGTAGAGGATACAATACTATTATTTTATCGAACCTTTATTCACATTCGATAGTTTCGAAGCATCTTTGCCAATGAAACCCACTTACTTTTAAAGCTAACCAATCTCGATATCAAAAATTTTTATTAGTTTCTTTTCACAGGTCAACTCATCCCTGTGTGTAGTTTTCCTTTATATTTCGATTCAAACTAAACCTTACTGAGTTCTTTGTACTTAATTAAGTCCAACATAGAGGACTTATCATTTCTTTTCTGACATTATCTCTATGAGAGTCAGTTTCTAATATAGATAGGCACTTTTCACAACCATTATCACATCCACATACACTTTACTATAACCATTCTTTCAATATCTGAATTATCCACACCAACTGACCATCAGTTCAAAGGTGGATTACTATGTTAATATTGAGATTATTACCAATCTCCTATATAGCATCTTTCCTCTTTGACGCTCAGACAATCCAATAACATCATCTCTAATCACATTGTCCCATTTTCCAAACGGGTATCATTATAAGTCAAAGCAATTCTTGAAGGAATCTAATGTTCCGCTTTTATGTGGACACATCAAACATTTACTCACATTATCTGTCACATCACACTTTAAATCATGTTCTCAATACTAATCTTTTAATCTTGGTACATCTAATGACTTTCAGGATGCAAGGTATTACTATCTTGGTGGGCTTTAGTAAAAATCTTTCTATTTATTCACAATGACTACCACACAAATATTCTCTTTTTGAACCATTATTCTTTTGATGTATAATATCGGTTTCACTTATATTTTAGCTAATAATGCCACATCTGGAGTCAACTAACTGACATTCATGGCTCAAAGAATCGAAAACATTATTATTAATCATTCATACAAATTCTTCAGACATACATATTTATGTACATTCACGTTACCCAAATACAAATTCTTATGCTGAGGATTTCAGCCATTTCATTAACTTTTCTGTAGCACCTAGATAAATCTAAGAACTTCCCATTTAACTTGAAGTCACATTCACCAAACTGAGCAGATAATTACTTACTTTTAAATACTTACAGAGCAAATCCCAAATACTTATCAAACTCTCTCAATATCTCAAAACATATTAGGTGGTTACTACTTAAATCCTCCAACATGGATCTAAGTAAAGGTGGATGCCTCTTTCTATTGATTCATCAAGGGGTCGATGCGCTAATAAATCTAGTTGACATGGCTAATAACTCATAATTGCCACATCAAATATGAAAAACAATCTTAAGCACACTATTTCTTGTCTTATTCTGAGGTCGTCCCTATGCTCATCATATCCCCTGTCAGTTTTATCCTATCAAGTGGGGCCTATACATATGGTATGATGCATATCAGATGCTGTCAAACAATATGAAATGCTATGCAATGAATGTATGATTTCCTGTATGCAGGTAGAATACTGTCACGTATTCTCATATAATGCATATGTCATAACCCATCCCAATACTATGAAATGTACAATCAAATTCCCGCACCTGTAAAGAAATCACTAACAAGTATATAGAGCATCTTAAACAACCTCAACTTATAATCGTAATAATTTGCTCAATAGCATTCTTAAACCATGACAATTCAGTCAAGGTATTGCTTCGTCTTGCATAATTTATCTATACTCAATATATAATCCCTTTTTAACTTTTCGACACATTCTTTATTTTGTCCTTTTTTAGACTGTTTCTCATTCATATAGACACTTAAACTCTCACATTTACACTTAATTTTAGTCAACTCTTCTTTTTCTTGCTTTGACCTCCACGAGATCTCAAGCAGCAATACATCTATTCTTACTCACTACCATCTTTACTGTACCGAATCAATCCTTTCATATCTGATAGTCGCAGTCAGATATCAATTTTTCACTTTTAAAATAAAGAGGAGAGCACGTACATGTCGTATTTCTTAACACTTATCCACTTTTAATTTGCATGCATATACAGACAAACCTATTGCTTAACCTTATACTACTCCGATCTTAGAACCGCTTAAACCTTTGCTCTGATACCACTTAATGTAATGCCCTTAACAGAACAGTTTCATTTCGACCCGAATAACCGATAAGCAGCAAAATTTTTTTTATCGATCAATTTTGATACACTTTAATACCTTTACATCAAAATTTCTATTCATTCGATAATATTTTAAACAATTAAACATACACTAATAAAATTTATGCAAAATCTTTCATTGACACTCACCCATCAATCATCACAACAATAATAATCAAAATACAGTTCAATCTTTTATCTTAATTGTCTATGCATATACATGCCATAATACCACTTGATTTAGCACTATTTCTTCTTTTTCGATCTTGCTCCACTGTGTACTATACTCACGCATCACTTCATAATCTGCATGCATTAAACACTATATGCTGAGCACTAAACATGCTCAGTGATGACTACTAATCCTAGAATTTCCTAATTAAAACATAATTACATAGATTATTTAGCTTTTATTCTTATTCCATCAGAAATTTATTTTTAATTCCATTAACACTAATTTCATTATCTACCCACATTTTGGTAAACTTTTTGCTTTGTTTTTAAACCTTTTAATTTGCTTTTTGTTACTTTCATGTGTAAATTGATTTCAGATTAACTTTTACTTTTACGTTTCTTCTTTACTTTAGCTTTTACATTTACTTAACTTTGGTTTTACATCTTTAGTCACATCACTTTAATTATCATTCCATTTAACAATTTATGTTGGTACTCGTATCTTTAATGGTGCCAAATCTTTTCACTATTTTATTTGGCAATTGATTTTTCAGTTATCCAATGTGTGATATCATTATATTTTTTCGCTATTTATTCTTTATTTTACTTTAACTTTTTAACTAATTAACACATTACTATTTTCAAGTCTTTTAATCTTTAATGCAAAGTGTTATAGTTATTTTGGGACACTTGCATACAAATATTTATTTTCTTTCTTTTTACATTTGAACTTATTCAAGTACTTTTTTAGAACTTGATATCTTTTTCTTTTTCTAACTGAATAATTATTTTCCTTTTTATCTTTTTACTTTTGATTTAACTTTTCTTTCATGACTCATTACTTAGGCATAATTTTTTCACTTAAGGATATTGTTATCACTTTTGACTTTGAATAGGAAATTAGTACATTTTTCCAAACTTTTTATTTTTCAAAACAATAATTGATACATAAAATATCAACTAATTTTAATTTATCATTTTCATATAAAAATTCATTTTAAACCTTTATTTTTCTTCACAAAAACTTAATTTAATCTTCATTTAACATTTTATTCTTATAATTTTTTTTTTCATTTTTTTGGTTATTATCAACACTTTATGGGAAAAATTACAGTTTTATCTCTACTTTTCATTTTCTTTCAAACAAATCATTTTTCTATATAAACTTTTCATTCAATTCATTTAGACAATACTGATTTATCCATTTCAATACGCCCTTAGTGCAATAAGACAGGATTCTCAAAAAATATATGCGGGACATGAACATAAAGGTCCCACTGAGAGAGAAATAATTTTCAAGGGACCATTTCTCGAAAAATATTTCACGTTCACTTTCACTTAAAACACTGAAGCTATGCAGATCAGAGATCCTACCCATAGCAAAGCAAGTCGCCATGACTTGCACCGCGGTATAGGGTGTCCCTATGGCTAACCAATTATATTCTAAACAAGAATGTCATTACTTGACTATTGCTAAGGGCATAAAAATCTTTAGTTTCTTCCTTTATTTCTTGATACAATACAATTTTATCAATCGTACTCTTTTTTAGTGCTTTTAACTATTCAGTAGCTTTTTCCTTTCTTTTATTTTCTTTCACTTTATCTTTTTAAATTACTTTTGTGAATTATTATTCAATAATTCACTCGGACACTTAAGACTTTTCAGTCTTTTATACACTTTATGAATTATAGCATTATAATTCACTATTTCTTTTGTTCTTTTTGTATAATCCTTTGTGAATTATTTTCTAACAATTCAATAATTAACTTTTTAACGTTTTTTCCTTTTCTTTTTCTATCCAAAATTTTAATTATTTAGGTATGCCAACTTTTATTCAGTTGGTGAATTATTTTATAATAATTCACTCTTTTAATACTTTTTATTGACTAATTTATTTTGATAAATTAATTAAATATTTATTTTATAACTTTTTGAACAATTACGAGTTATATTGATAAAATTCATTATTTTATTATTTGCAAATGCAATAATTGGCTTATTCATTTCTTTTAATCCGAAAATAATTTATTTCACATTAATTGATCATCATGTACTTATTTATTGAATTATTTCTCAATAATTCAATATCTTTAATTAAACATAATCAATATTTTATTTGAAAAATATTCTAATAATTCATATAAATTCTACAAATATTTATATGCATATTATTTTACAATTCCTATCATTTTTACTCATTTCAAGAATTATTTCACTATAATTCATTATTCTTGTTCATTGCTTAATTCAATAATTATTATCAAAATATTCAAATAATTTCCATAAATTCTCTAAAAATTTATGGACCATTCATTTTGGGCTTATTATTATTTCATAACATTTTATAACATAATTATAAAAAATTCACGATTTTTATCAATTACATCATTTAATAAATATTCTAAAAATACTTATATAATTTCTATAAATTTCATAAAAATTTATGGACACATTATTTCACATTTACTACAATTTTTCACTTATTTTATGAATTATTTTACAATAATTCATCAATTTTCTTCCTTACATACAAAATTAATAAACTTTAAAATTTTTAAATTAATTTCATAAATTCTTTAAAAATTCGTGGACATTAATTATAATGTTTATGGTTATTTTAGGCTAATATATATTAATTTCATACAAAAATAAATTTAATTCCTTTAAGGAAAAATTCCATACTCTCTCTTAATCAATCCTAACAATTTTTCTACTTCATTCTAAGCATTTAATTTACATTTTTCATGGTTCAATTTCATTTTTCTCACAATAATTTCATTAATTAAGCAATTTAACAAATATTTCCTTAATTATATAAAGAAAATTAATTCAAATAAATGAAAAATCAAAAGATTTTGTAGCCACTTACATTTTTTCCTTGTTTATGGGTGCTTAAGCCTCAATTTTCTTGCTTTAATCCATGAAAACTCCTCCCTCTTCACTTAATCCTACCATGGCCGACCAAATAACCTCATCAAATCATATTTTTTTGTCCTTAAATGCAAAATTTAAGCTCATAATTAGATTATTCAAAATCTATAAGAAAATACTAAAAAACCAATTAAAATTAATTAATTTCTTAAATTCCATCTTACCCCTTATCTTTCTCCACTTAATTTCTTGCCTTATTTTGCTCAAATCACTTGTTTGAGGCCACTAGGGTGATCTAGAGAGATGGAATAACATTTTATCTGTTGGGATTTAGTGGTGATTTGGAGTGGATTGAAAGAAAATGAGAGAGAAGAAAGGGAAGCCATATTCAGCCACCTCAAGAGGAGAAGGGAGAGCTGGAAATTTTTGGGTTATTCCCAGATTTTCCAGCTATTTATACTCTCTTAATGGGCCCAAAAGTGAGCTTGATTAATGGGCTTAACCCAATTTCAAATTAAGGCCCATTATAGGCCATTTAAGGCTCAATCCAATTTCTCTCTTTCTCACTTCAAATCACTTCAAAAATGATTCCATCATTCTTTTTACATCAAAAATAGCTAGTACATAAATTTTCGATTCAATCGGAGTCCATTATCGGTCCGATTGAAACTTATCGGTCCGATTCAATAACTGTCGGTATCACCAAAAAATTCAATTCTCATCAACAAAAAATTCTACATAAAATTCATGTGGACATGCAAAATCTGGCACTCTAAAAATAGGGTGCATACTAAGCATATATATGCCTAATATTGGATACTCAACCAATATATTTCACATACATATGTGCACATGTATTTATTATTATCATTTTTTTTACCTTATCTACTCTAACTTGTTTATACATATTTAATTAAATTATTTATTCTAGTTATTCTACATCTATTATTTTAATTTCCCCATTAATTTTCTTCCTTCCTTATTTATTCTAGTAATTTCCATTTATCAACTATATTCATTATTTTGAATTTATGCCGTAAGAATTCCAATTTATTCCTTAAAGTTTCATTTTATAGGTGAAACTACTATTTTACCCCTATTATGTAAATTTTTTCATTCAATTATTATTTTTGCCAATAGTTTCTCTATTTTATTACCAAATTACTGCCTTACCCTTGTTTTCTTATTTTTATCACTAACACACCACTTTTATTCTTTATTTACCATTTTGACCCTATTTTAATGATTTAATTACAAAATTACCCATTTGGCCTTATTTCTTCATTTTTAATGCATAATGACATATTTTCCCTACTTTAACCATTTGCACATTTAATTCCTATTTTACCTTTTTCTTTATTTTTATATCAAAATTTCATTTTTTTCTACCTTCATTATTTCATTTCCAATTTTACCTCTACTATTTATCTGTTGTGTAAAATCTTTGTTAAATTATGATTTTTTCCTTTTATAAATTTTTAACATAAGATACTAATTTGGCCTCTAAATGATTTCATTCTTCTTACAAATTACATTTTTATCCCAAAACTTCTATTTTACTCTTAGTTAATCAATTTTATTGAATAATTGCGATTTTACCCTTCGTATGCCAACTTCATTAATTATTTACGGTTTTGCTATTAATCCTCAATTTTATTACCATTTAGGTTTTAACATTCATTTTACGTTCCAAAATTACTATTTAGTCCTCAATTCAATAATTTCTTCATATAATTATGATTTCTATCACATAATTTCTATTTGATTCTCAATACGTCAACATCATTATTATTCATTCATTACAATAATGATTCTTAATAATTTTCAGTGGAAATCCATGAATTGGATATGTGGGACTAGTTACACAGAGATCCCAACCTGCTAAAGTGACCACTCAGGGGTCATATGCCTCGATAATTTCACAATTCTGACTATATGACCTTGTAGACTACCATTGGCCTATGATAATTCTAAATTAGTATATATTTTTAGTATATTTTTTTTGTGTTTGCATCTCATTTTACGTATTTTTCCTGTTTTAAGTGTTAAAATTCTCTTTTTATGCCAAATATGATTATTTTGATATTTATGAAGTTTTTGAGTGTTTAATACTATATTTTTGAATTTTGTGCAGAAACAATGGCTAGCATTCGGCTGGGACCATTTGTCTCAACTGTGTGCTTTGCAGATCCTCAAAACGCACCGTTTCATTAAGGGACTTGGCTGAGGCCATTTGTCTCCTCTGTGTCCAATGCAAATTTCGAGGATAATTCTGTCCAGAAGGGTGTACTCGGCTAAGATCAAAATGTCTTAGCCGTGTGTTGAGCTACAATACTCTTTTAACCGATTGGACTTGGCTGAGACCATTTTCTCTTAGCCCTGTGCTATTTTGGACCACTATAAAAGTTGTATTTTGTCTTGTTTTAAAGGAAAAATTTTTTGGTTTTTGAATTCTAGGGTTTTTCTCTATAGTTTTAGCTTGTAGTTCTTCATACTTTAGGGTTTTGAATTCTAGGGTTTTTCTCTATAGTTTTAGCTTGTAGTTCTTCATACTTTAGGGTTTTTATACTTAGTTTTTATAGATTCAATTGTAAAAATTACTCTTTCATTATAGTTTTACATTCAAAATACAAAAATACATAGCTTTAGTTAGTTTATAGTTTAAAGTTCTAGTTTTAATCAAGAAAAAGCTTGGAGAAGAAGAAAAGAAGTTGTTGCACTACGGATCCACACTTTCCAAATGGGTTTTATAATTTCTTTTCCTCTTTTCTTTGTTATTTGTATTATTAGTAGTGAGTAGTTATTTTGTTGTTTTGGGATCATTGAATCCCCTAAACCATGTAAGGAATATAAACTTATTTGTTTAATATATGTTTTAGATGTTTCTTTTCCCTTGTGCTTATCTTGATATGTATGTTTTACAAGTGTTTATGTTATCAATCTTATTTAAGTTGATGGATGAATGCTTGTTGAGTGTTTATATCATGCATGCTCTGTTTTTCTTTATATTTGCTGTAGTTTTAATGGCATTTTCGGGATGAAAGCTGTTGGATCTAGGGTTTGTGTGTTATAAAATCAGAAAAAAGAGGAAAATGAATAGGTTTTGAACTAGTAAGCTTTGAAATGAGATACTAGATCATACAGGGTAGGCTCTGGAATGGGATATCAGGTAGTTAGAGTAGTAGGATCCGAAATGGGATACCAGGGGTTTAGATGAGTTGTCCACATTTGAAATGCATAAATTTTTTGTTAAAATAAACCTTGCATGGGAATGGGGAGGATTAGATTCCTTAATAATGTATTTAGTAATTGTTAATCAGTATGTTTAATATTTTCTGCTTTTAATTGCTCTGATAACCCACACTTTGCAACTTATTTATCTTTCATGTTATTTATTTTTATGTTAATTATTTTTATCACTAATTACAACAAAACCAACAACAATTAGGAAATTCTTTAAGCACACTTTACCAATCAATCAATTTGTCTTACACTAATTCATTTCCCTAGGGTTCGATACTTGTGGTCTTAAATATATCCTACTTTATTACTTATCGATGCAGTACACTTGTCGCATTCTGACTAGCCTATAAATGTGAGTCGTTGTGACTCGATATCACGGTGCATTGTCCCTATTGCTAGCCATTTATATCCTATACTTTTGGTTCCACTACTCGATACTAAAGGCAAAACAATACATTCTTTTTATATCATCATTTATCAACATAATTTCCATTTATTTTCCATATTTCCACATTATATGGTGGTATATAATCAATGTACCTTATCTACAACTATCCACCATTCTTTTTCATCATATGTTACCATTTTTTTTTGTCATACTTTGTATTATATATAGATATAATCTATGGATCAAATACAATATTTACCAAATATTATTTTTACATCATATATTATCAAATTTCATCAAATCACACACATTCATTTATATACCCCATTTAACTTTACAAAACATTTAACCTAACATCAAATTTCACTTTTATCATGTATTAGTATTTTTCATCAAATTATGCCAATAATAACCCATATATACTATATGGCCCCTATGTGAATTACTTTGTATTTTTTAACCATATGTTTTCAGAGTTTTATTATTAAATCACCAACATTTCTTATATATATATTTTAGATTTTCTACTACAAGTTTTCACTCATTAATTTAATCTTCCCATTTAACACAATTAACATCTAATCTAATATTTATGACTTTAATTAATATTTACTCATCACTCTTATATTTTCACATTATGTAACTAAAGATTCTCATACATCATGCATTATTTTTAGTATTTTTTTACACGTTCATCATTTATCATCACTTATTTCATTAAGACCATATCAGTTTCTACTTGATGTCATTCGAACATAAAGGGCACATCACCACCCAATTTCTTTTTCTTGCCAAAACTTATTCCTACCCTATTTCTAAGGCAAATTTCATGCATATTTGCCATTAATTCATTTAAATTACACAATTACATACTATTTTTTCTATTTACATAATGGGTGCACTTAAGGTATTTTCATTGTATAATTGTTTTCGTCAATCTAACTTAACAATTTTACTTAATTATTATCCAAATCAACATTTTCATCAATTAATTGAATTATATATACCTAATAAACAATTATGTAATACACACATATTTAAAAACTAGATGAAATGTAAACATTTTGGGTATCCACAAACCTTATTTGCCTTATTTCTAACTAGTTCTCCTTTTTCTTTCCTTTTTCCTTCATTTCTCTTCCTCTTTCAAACTCTTCACCTAGGCCAAAACACACACGATCAATTTCCCTCACTTTTCTTTGTAATTTCAATAGAATTTTCATGCAAATAACCTAATTTCATCAATTTCTAACTACATCCACCAAAAATTCTAACTTTTTATTTACTTGATGAATTTTTTCCCTTCACAAATCTTTAAACTTCTAAGCTCTTTTTCTTTTCAATTACTTAATTGTGCTAGGGAGGATGACTAGGGTTAAATTTAGGTGAAAAACTAGGATAGAAATCAAGTTAATTTTGGTAAATATTTGGAACAAAAATGATGAAAAATGGGGTAGATACATTCGGCCAACCAAGGAGATGGAGAACGTGTGTATATTCTTTGAAAAAATTCTACATACTTCCATCCATATATATATACCCAAATTAATAGCTAGAATTAATTCAAGTACTATTTAATCTAAAGTTTATTAATGTGCCATTTATCATCCTTCTATTAGTTCTATATTTATCTCACTCCCACCCTAATGGGTCCCAACCTAGACTCAAATGTGTGGTAAAAATTAAATCAAATACTATTTGATCTAATAGTGATTAAAAGGCCATTTGTCACCTGTTAATTGGTCCCAACATTTTCTTTTCCAAAATTTCATAAGAATTATTCTAAAAATATAAAAAAAATATTTATTAGGGTGGACATAAATCTTAGGATAAAAATTAGATCTTTTAGGTGAATTTTTTGGTCCGATAGTGTAATTATTGGTTCGATAATTCACTTTTCTTTGTTAGCTTTATTTTAAATTTTCACTTCTGAAAATTCATTCATATTATTTCTAATAGCTTTCGACGATCATAATAATTTTTCAGAGTTTTGGACAATTTTTATGCATTGTCAAACTTTCGGTTAACTCATATACAACTTCATACCAAATTGTAATTGATTTTTATTTTTAATTTTTGAGATCTTATTTAAACTCAATTTCTCCTAAAATTACATCATCAAACTCCCCATGAATTGTACTTTCTCGTGCTCATAAAAAGTGCTTGTGGGCTCAAAATGATACTATTCATCTCAATGACATTATTCATGACCCGTAAAATACTGTTCAAGTAATCAAAATTTTTGGAGTGCTACAAATAAAGTGTAGAGAGGGACATAAAATGGATTAGCCAAAAAAAGGGTAAAATGTTAATTTGATTAAGTGGCATGTATATATATATAAGTGAATGAACATGAGACATGCATTTGTGAGTATCTGAAATTAGAAATGTATGTATTTGAATGATTAGAAAGTGGGAAGATTAAAATTAAAGTTTCACTAGTCCTCACAAAATTGTCCAATCAAATTATAACATGTAGCCATATATAAAAATTACATGAAAATGGTATAAAAAAGGGAAGAAAAGTTTATTCTTTTGCTGGAATAATTCAAAAATTTCTCGTCCTCTCCACACCATTATCACATAGAAAATTTATGTTAAATGAGTAAAGATTCAAGTTAGATTCTCAAAGGGATTTAGACAAGTTTATATGATATTTCTTTATCAGTTTTCATATTCTTCATATTGTATTAGAGAAATTGGATTAAGAGAATTAAAAATTGATGTACATATGCTATAGGATGTGCATATAGTAGAGGAAGAAAGAGCTAAGTATAAAGGAAAGGAAAAGAAGGTGGACTGAAGGCATTGGCAAAAATAGGTTTGGGAACAACTTAATTTTGTGCATGTGCATGCTAAATGATCTTGATGCGTACATGTTGTAATAGATGTGATTCTAACATTAAAATGTTAGTTTGATGTTGAATTGATTGAAAAAAATAAAGTATGGCTGAAGAGATAATTTAAGGGAAATTCTGCCAAAGGTTTACTAGAACTAGTTTTCTTATTTTGGCTATAAATTAAAATGTAGACTTCCAAATTGGGTTATTCTAATTGGAGAATAGCAATAAGATATATAACTATAATTTTTATTAGAAATTGTGACTCAATTCTATACTTAAGACCTTTAAAATTGAGTTTCAACTTGATGACCTGTTGGTTCCCTTATTATTAGAGCAATTTGTAATAAATTGAGTATAAATCCTATTATAGATCTCTAATTGATATGAATAAAAATTATATAAGAGTTAGACTCATAATAGAGCAAATTTTATAGATGAATCATGATCAGATTCTATCTTTATTTTTCCTTGTAATTTTTCAAAGACAAGTCACCAAATTTACCCTTAGGAAACCTTTAGGAGAAATTTGTATTATTTTAGATACATCTCTTAATTTACAGGTCTAAATTCCATTATTTTTGATCCATTAAAAGCTAATGACACAGGCTAACAAATTTTAAGAGACCACTTTGCCCATAAATTTTGTTTACATAGTCAAAAATATAGTGTAAAATGACCCATAAAAGTCTACCCTGAGACCTGGACATTTTGGCACCACATGACTGTTAGTATTGGGGTCCAGCCCTGGGTATGGAATTTTGGACTCAAATTTTCACCAAAATTGACTCACATGGCTATCACATGAATCTTGACAGACGTGTGGCACCCTATTTCAGCATAAATATTAATTTTTTTGTTCCTAATTGTTACCAAACCTCATTCGAACTTTTTTGGATGTGAAATTTTGCAAACATATGTATAAAGATAGAATATGGTTTAATAAATATGAAATAAGTGGTTATACATTAAAATAGGAATTTTAATAAAATGAATGCAAGTGAATTACCAGTGCATAAATGATTTTTACACATTTTTACTCGTTGTGAACCTATGGCATGCATTCTTGAATATATATCTTGAGAGTTAAGCATAATTGAGCATAAGTGGACATATTGATATTATTAAATGATGTTTATGCATTTTCATCCATTATGAACATGGGCATGATTGCAAGAATGTGTATATTAATACATGATTAAGTTATGATTGTATAACGACTTGCCTGGAAACATAAGTTTGTTGAATGTAAAGCTGCTAAGTGATTAAAGCCTTCATAAGTACCTGAATTGCACATAGTCGTGGATAGATTTGTATGCCTGTAAGAGATAGTGATTGCAGCTGCTAGCATTGATACTGTATCAGTATCTAGTGCTCTGATACCGCTTGGTATCTAGTGTTTTGAGACTCTTATGTCCTAATGTTGATACTGCTTAGTCAATATATAGTGTTCGATACCATATTTTGTATCCTTATTCCTATTATCCACCTTTAATGAGGATTCAAACAACAGAAAGGCTTCTAATTGAATTAAAATGATAAGATATTATTAGTGAAAGTAATTTTGAATTAGTGAATCATTGGCATTGTTAGTGCACATTATTGTTATTGTGATATTTATGTCTAGCTAATGCATATGTAGTAATTAAGTGAAATGAATGTTATTGAATGTCCTTATTATTACATGATGCATGTATTTAAGTATGAATTGTTGTATCTTTTGTATGACTCCATCAAGAAGTCAATTGGCATTATTTTGTTCCCCACTAAGCCATTACTCAATGCGGGTGTTTTTCCTGTATAACCTAATTTGGAAATAATATATAATAAAATAACCTTATTCTGAGAGTGTTGCATTCTCATATCCTCTTATAGGGTATGGGGGTGTGACACAACAAATGTCCCAACTAAAATGTCCTTGCTTCTTAAACCTACATAGGGTAAACCACCATACTAAGCATAATTGCTTACTGGAGAAAAATAAATTAAAACTAAAAATGACCTTCACAGAAGTCATTAAGCTAACACAAGCATATGCAATATGGGATTGATGTAATAGTATATGTATTTAGTGAATATAATTTATAAGCCTTGATGCCACAATATTCATGCAAGATATTCATATTACTCAAATATAAATCATATAGGAGTATTCATATCAGGATCAAAATTACAGAATCCCATTCGAGATTTCATTTTTCAAAAACTCAATTAACTCTTTATAATTTTATATAAAATTAGAAGCCTACTCTACCTTGAAATGCATCACTGAAGAGATATAAGTCTCAAAGTCATATTTGAATTGAAGATACCAAAATATCAATCTGAAGATATGTAAGTATCAGTCTAAAGACATTAATTAATGTCACTGAATCAACTGTAAAATTCATATAGGTATGCCTATCTATCCACTACTTAGACTGATGTGTGCCCGACAAAACAAAATGATTTCATTTCGCAAATAACCCAAATATTTTAGTCAACAATCATTAACATAATAGAATATGCAATATCACTATTCAGAAGTATATAAATATTCATATGAGCATATATGTTTTCAAGTATAAATTCTTTTTGAGTCATTAAAACTTTTTAAAAATTCATGCATGCATATATATATATTTGCATACATATTAGAATGGCTTCATATCAAGTCAATTACCTTTTTAATGTAGGCATATTTAAGCAATGAATACTTAAAATAGATTAGAGAAATTAACTAAAGCAAAAATTTAGAATTTCAAAACTCAATGGGCATTCACAAAGGTTAATAGACGTTGGGATTGAGACCAACTGGTATTGGCTTTTCTTCCCATTGATCTCAATTCATGATGACACCTTTCCAATTGTCCAAAAGCTCTCAATAAGTGTTGGACATTCTCAACGGCCACTGAGTGCTCCAAACACAACTTTCTACTCTGAATCTAGAAGAACTCAACAGGCTTAAAATAATTTAACAGTTATTGATTGCCAAAAATGGAAAAATACCAAAATTTGATTGCTAATTTCAAAGATGATTGGATGTTAAAGTTCTTCCTAGACAACCTAATGGGCATTTAATTAACCCAATGAACATTGGGCTGCCCAAAAAATTGTAAAGTTTGGATCTTTTAATCCAATATCTCTAGTTCAATCTTTACCCAAAACCCTTAATTCAGTTCACAAATCTTTTTGCTAGCCATAAGGCTTAAATTTAATCCTAATAACTCAAAGTCATATCCGACAACACACATACATAATCTGTAATGGCCCAAATGCTTGGCTAGTCGAAAATAGTATTTTCTGATGGTGAATAGTGACACCGAAGTGAATAGTATTTTTCTGAGTTGAAAAATATTTTATTTGATCGTTGAAAAGAGTAAGCCAGCAGGAGCACATGGGCGAAAATTGGAGTGAAAATGAGATCAAGTAGGTTTCCAAAAGTCAAAAATAAGAAAATTTTCCGGTTTCATTTTAAATAGTGTTTGGGTTGACTAAAAGTTTGATTTGGACTTTAAAAATAGCAAATGACCTATAAAAATTTTCAGAATTTTCATATCTACATCAAATGAGATGTAGAATCATATGATAATGAAAAATTAATTTTTCAGTGACTTTGAAAATTGAGTTATCGAACTGGAAAAAGTAAATCAGACATGAAAATAGTCTCTGATTGGCTCAAAAAAATTAATGAAGTCTAATGGATATATTTTGAGACTTAAGAGAGTGTTTTTAAGAAGTTTTGAACTCAAGAAGTAAGAGAAAAATAATAATTTTGATTTAAATAGTAACAGGTTGACCGTAAATTTGATCGAGACTTTAAAAATAGCAAATGGTCTTCAAAAATTTCAGGAATTTCTAGTTAAGCTCTAATAATTATTTAGAATTTTATGGTAGTGAAAAAGTGATTTTTTGATAACACCAAAAATTTACTAATCGGACCAATTAGAGTGAATCAGATTAAAAATGGATTCCGATTGAGTCAAAATTTTGTATGAAGGCTTAATATATTATTTTAAGAATTATAAAATTGATTTAGAGTGGATTTGAGCTTGGAAAGAGAGAGAAATAAGTTTAGTGTGCAAATTGGGCTTAGGGATCAAATTAGGCTTAATTAGGCTCAACCCCTTTGGTTGAACCAAATCAGCCCTATAAATAGCCTAAAATTTTGCCATTTTCTAGAGTTTTCATCCAGGTTCTCCCTCTCTTCCATTTCTTCTTCTTGGCCATGTGAAAGATTTTTATTTCACTTAATTTTTCATCTCTCCTCCAATTCTCTTTCTAAATTCAAGTCCCCTTAGTTAAATTCAGCTTTTTTAGTGGATTATGGAAGCCCCTAAATCTCATTTTGAGCAAAATAAGTGAGAGAAATTAAGGACTCAAGTTTATATCCTAAAATCAAGGTATGTGAATTCAAGGTTTTAATTTGATTTAATGGCTCTAATAGGTAGATTTAAGGTGTATTTTAGTATTATGAGCTTGTATTGAATTAAGGAAGCAAGAAAATGATGATTTCTTCCCTTGTGATGTTTGGCCAATTTAGGATTTTTATGGAGAAAAATTAATTCCATGGATTAAGGCAAAGAAGAGGAAGATTAAAGTGTGGAGGAGATGAATTTAAGGTTAGTGGATACATTATCCCTGAATTTTCATAAATTTTGTATGAAATTTTGATTATGTATATGTATATTTTGTGTGACTATGTGTGATAAAATGAAAATAATGTTATAAATGTGAAATTGGAAACTTAAATTAAATAATTAAACAATAATTAAATAATTGGTGGCAATTTGGTAAATTAAATAATTGAAGGGTATTTTTATAATTTACTATAATTTAAGGGATTAAACAGTAATTTACCAAGTATAGGGACTTGTACCACACTTGCTGAACAGTCTAACCGAAACAGGTGATAAGTTGAATTTTTTTTTAATCATCTCATCGACTTCAGGCTTGTCCGAAAAGAAATACTTATAAATTAAGTAAGCCGATAAAACTATAATTGTCCAAGTGACTACTTACCAAATAAAAATCCGGCAATATAACATCTAAAAGCTTATCTAATCCACCTGAAAATCAGACAATTTTCTCAGCCCTTTAGGGGCACATCAATACAAAAATAATTTCAACATGCTTCTCATACATCCATTCTCATTATTAATCAAATTTCCTAAGATGATTCAATATTACATATTGAACTCTTAAGTCACTAATACTCCAAAATAAAAACAATTTACATTTAAATCGCCTCTCTACAACTATGAACCTTGAAGGTGAATTGTCCGGATTAGATCTCCTCTTCTGATGATTGAGCTATAGTAGCTGCCTAACCCGAAACAAGTTTATCCTGTTACCTACACGGATAACAAAACCCGTGCTAAGCTACAAAGCTTAGTGGGGAATAGTATAATCTAAAGATAATCTTTTGAACATGTATTATCAATTATACAAGTACAAAATTAATAATATTTCTAGTTGATACCTTCAATTACCTTAAATCTAAGTTCTTACATTCAGCAATAAATCACAAGCATAAGCGACATAACATCTTACTCATTCAGGCAACAAAACTTAATAACTCAGTAAACAATCCATCATAAATTGTTACTACCAAAGACATTTGGTATACTTCCTTCATACATATACATCATTTAAAACAAAGTATTCATTCTAAATTCACTTTCACGTAATCATTAAAATAATCTTAACAAAACACCATAATGTGCCATATGTTATGTACTTGATCTATAACAGATCTGTATACATACCTGTACATATATATATATATATATAAACAAATATAACAAATTAAGAACTGACTGATGACTTTCAGAAACAATATAATTATTAAAGATAAACTCTTAGTGTACAATACTTACTCATAAAATATAAATACATAATGCTTATATAGTATTAAAGAATCACATGCTCATCAACATTATAACTTTCAATTTATTATCCATTTGCTGTACATATATAAGAGGATCATTCTTTTGCACATTAATTCTGAACTATAGTATTTCTTATCTTTTATACTTTTTAACTTATTTTCATATTAATGCCCCTAGTACAGTGCCGATAGAAATACTCAGACTGGATATACGGGATGTAGACCCTACAGGACCACAACAGACCGAAAAATGACTCCAAAGGATCATTTCTCCACAGAACAGATACATATAACAGATACAGATAATTACTATGGAGATCAAAGATCCTACCATAGCAAAGCAAGTCGCCATGACTTGTACCGCGGTACAGATATCCCTATGGCCAGCAAATTATATCCTAATCTAGTTTTTACTGCCAGACTATTTTCTAAGGGCACAAAAGACCACTTGCTTTCAATACATTTATCAAATTTCATATCATTTTAATTCCTTTTCAATCCAAAAAATATAGTTATTGAGAATCTTCAATATTTTTGTACAGTTTGTGAACCATCTTTCATTTATGTCATGAATTATTTTACCATAATTCAGCAAATTCTCTTTAAATTACTCTTCACTCATCAAAGGAATCTACATTATATAGATTTTTTTAAATTACTTTTAACCTTTCAAATAGCCACGTTTTAACAATACTCATACTTGTCATAGTAATTCATGCATTGCTAGACTGTTTTCATGAGAATGAAATCATATATAATCATACCCACTATGAGTGTCTAAAACAGCACATAAATACAGTCATTTCAGAAGGATGTACCTACATGGTTCATCATAGCCATCTCCCATGCTCCATTGTACTTAATTTAATCATCAAATATACTATATTCAATAAAGGTATTCAATGTATTACCCTTAATAGAGATGTCTATATATGTATATTATCATGCTCATACATATAATTATATCATCTTAAATAGTCATATACCACGGCAATCATGTGTACAAGCATAACATTTTTAACATCAATTTCTCATACCATTCTAAAAGCATAAACATAGCATTATATCCACTCCATTTAGTGTAATAATGCTCATAATGAATATTCACATACCAGACAAAAATGTATCAAGAGAAGTAAATGAGTCACATTTATACCAATAGCTTGTTACTATACTAGTTACATTCTTACTTGCTTTGTATTATAACATTATAACTTCCAACTATCATCTATTAAATCCCAAATAATCATCTTTTTACTCTATCATCATCTCTTACGTGTCAAGTAACTTTTTGTTTAATACCTTAGCATAATGCATCATGAAAGATAATAGCATACATGAAGTTAAAATAGTTAATAACCCAATAATTCTACAAGTTTTATAGTAAGAAATGAGAATAAAATTTAAGTTATCTTTGACTATCTTCCAATAGTAACTTCTTTTTCCTTTTGACTTGATCAAATACTGTACATGTAACTAGTTTATTTAGACTTTAACCATTATATCCTAGTCACCTTTCTTTTACTAAATTAGAAATTATGAAATGCTAGCTACTACGACTATTTCATATAAATTCTTATTATTAAAATAGACATATTACTTATAGTATCAATTTTATCAAACCCTATAATTCTAGAGTAATTCCATATATCATTATGTCATCATATATCAAGTTGAACTTATTGAAGAACAATCTTAATAAAATTGATACTTTGGTTAAACGATTTATTATTTTACTTTTAAATAAAGACAGAAACTGACAACAAACACCCGAGGACCCTGTACTTTTCACACTTTCACCTTGTAATCTCCTTTTTTTTCTAAACCATAGACTTACAATCTCTAATAATTCCAATTATATCATACTGTTAGTATACTCAGGAATTACATCGTTATAAATTAAACAACTAGTTTTTAAAATAAAAACAATTCCATTACCAACTAGACTCTTTTTAATAAACCATAAGCTGTGTTTAAACCATTTTCTACATACTTAATAATGTGAAAATAGTAACGGTTAAAAAAAATAGTACGTCATTACTTTACTGTTAAACTAATTACACAATCAAAAGAATAAGTCAAGTCATTTACTTACACTATCTTCTTAAGAAAATTAGCCCTTTCATATGCGTAACCTTACATGAAAGTCCAAATTAAACATAGATCTCGCCTTCTATCACATGAGAAAAACTTTTGATGCCAAATATAATTAAATTCCCTAAATCTATCCTTTCAAGGAACTCCTATAACAGAATAACAAAATCCACTCATATCCAATAAAAGCTAAGGGTCAAAGGATTTGTCAAAATTTCAATCTACGCATCTAATAAAGACATCATTTAATTATTATTTTGTTTCCAAGGTATTAACTATGCTGCCATAAACAATCGAAATTTGACGAGTTAATCTAATATGGATCTTATGCAATTTAATTCAACTTCACCATGAATACACCTAAGCCAACCAATAAGAAACAACATCTCAGGTTCTTTTTTTCTTATTTGTCTTTCTGTAGTTAACTTTACAAACACCCACGTTTAGTGTCAATGTCCTTACAGTCATACAATTTCTATTTCATTTCTAAACTAACAATTATGCTGCACAATATAGTTCAATTAAACTAAATCTAGTGATGGGTACTTGCATAATCTCCGACATGCAAACCTTAAGTTTTATGTCCATAATAACATAAATATTTAACCAAATCTCACTTCAAAATTTTACACGAAATCAAATTGTTAACATAGTTCCCATATCGTAAAGTCAAAGCCTAGAATGCTCTACCCATTCTACCTCGTCGGAGACTCGTCGGAGACTTACCGAAAAGACACCGAAGCCATCCACTGGTAGATCAAGGCACCGACAGCTTTCAGGCAATGTTCATGTGCCCCAACACTGCCATCATTTATCGGGATCGGAGCTTGAAGATCCCGTCCTCACCATCGCCAATCTCGCTACTGTCGGCGAGTGGAGAGGAGCGGCAGCAACCGGAGGAGCCGCCTCAGCCTCGGGATCCCACTGGTGCCATCAACCCCTTCCACTACAATCGGGAATCGTCGAAAAGAAGAGAGAGAAGGGAGCTAGATGGTGGAAGGAATCGAAACTGCGCCACAGACAGGGACAACGGCAGAGGAGACTGGAGGTGGCAGCGACGGGACGATCTGACCCTCACTGGCATCGTGAGTAGCTGCGGTCAAGGGACAGCCAGTACCGCTTCTCCTCCAGCTCCCGACGCCATCTGCTCTTCCTTCTTTTTTTTTACTCATTTCTTTCCTTTTTTAACCACACACAACCTTCTTTTAATTTTATCCCCCCATTTCTCTTTTCTTTTTCCTCTTTAAATTTCAACCACACAAGTTTTTTTTAAAATTTCACCTATTAACATTATTATTATTATTATTATTATTATTAATTTTAACAATAATAACTTATATTGGAATCTTCATAATTGATCCTTACAAATTAGTACCAAAATGTACTATTTACCAACTATAGTTAAATCCGAATTTTTGGGGCTTTACAATTCTCCCCCACTTAATAAAATTTCGTCCTCGAAATTTATCTGAATAACAAAACTATATAACTGCTACTCATTTGTCCCTCATGTCATGATATATTCAGAACACTATAATAGAGCATATGTTTGTTCCTTAATTGATTACTTCATCAATCCGAAATATAAGTAGTCTTTCATCAATTAACATATTTTCTGTCTACTGATAATTGATCTTCTATTAGTCCTTTTTAACCCCTTTATCACTTACCACATCACTCCTCTAAACTCTCTGTTATCCTGATCTCCTTCATTCAACTTTGATATTTGATTTCCATACAAACTCCTTATTAAGAAAAGATCCATGTTTACTGTCATTCTTGAATGATGTAATAACTAATAGAAATCAAGCATCTCTTTTATCTCAATGAGGCCCTTATTCAATACAACTGACTAAATCTATATTGGGTTTCAGCTATAACCTCTTACTAGTATAACAAAATTGCCACTACCAAAACCAAATACAAAGCACGTAATTGTGTGATTATGCAATAACAAATGCAATAACAAATGCATATGTAGACTATGAAACATGTGGGCACATGACTGAACTGTATGTATGTATGGACTGAAACACAAATGTATACACGGATGACTAATGCATAGTATTAGTGGCAGTATGTACTAGCTAGGTTAACAGAATCACCCAGAAGCATTATCTCATAACTATCGAGATAACTAAAAATTTAACTCTGGTCCTCAATCACCAACTTACTTATTTATACTCAAATTATCTGAAGAAATTAATAACAATAAACTTGCCCCTTTCAAATTCACTCATTCCATATGGCATGTACATAAGTTACTTGTAACAATTCCTTCACTTACATACTCCAATCTTAGGGTCGGCTAAACCTTTGCTCTGATACCACTAAATGTAATACCCTTGCTGAACAGTCTAACCGAAATAGGTGATAAGGTAGAAATTTTTTTTAATCATCTCATCGACTCCAGGCTTGTTCGAAAAGAAATACTTATAAATTAAGTAATCCGATAAAACTATAATTGTCCAAGTGACTACTTACCAAATAAAAATCCGGCAATATAACATCTAAAAGCTTATCTAATCCACCTGAAAATCAGACAATTTCCTCAGCCCTTCAGGGGCACATCAATACAAAAATAATTTCAACATGAATCTCATACATCCATTCTCATTATTAATCACATTTCCTAAGATGATTCAATATTACATATTGAACTCTTAAGTCACTAATACTCCAAAATAAAAACAATTTACATTTAAATCACCTTTCTACATTTGTGAACCTCGAAGGTGAATTGTCCGGACTAGATCTCCTCTTCTGATGATTGAGCTATAGCAGCTGCCTAACCCAAAATAAGTTTATCTTGTTACCTACACGGATAACAAAACCCGTGCTAAGCTACAAAGCTTAGTGGGAAACAATATAATCTAAAGATAATCTTTTGAACATGTATTATCAATTACACAAGTACAAAATTAATAATATTTCTAGTTGATACCTTCAATTACCTTAAATCTCAGTTCTTACATTCAGCAATAAATCACAAGCATAAGCGACATAACATCTTACTCATTCAGGCAACAAAACTTAATAACTCAGTAAACAATCCATCATAAATTGTTACTACCAAAGACATTTGGTATACTTCCTTCATACATATACATCATTTAAAACATAGTATGCATTCTAAATTTAATTTCATGTAATCATTAAAATAATCTTAACAAAACACCATAATGTGCCATATGTTATGTACTTGATCTATAAAAGAGTTGTATACATACCTATACATATATATATATAAACAAATATAACAAATTAAGAACTAACTGATGACTTTCAAAAACAATATAATTATTGAAGATAAACTCTTAGTGTATAATACTTACTCATAAAATATAGATACATAATGCTTCTATAGTATTAAAGAATCACATGCTCATCAACATTATAACTTTCAATTTATTATCCATTTGCTGTACATATATAAGAGGATCATTCTTTTGCACATTAATTCTGAACTATAGCATTTCTTATCTTTTATGCTTTTTAACTTGTTTTCATATTAATGCCCCTAGTACAGTGCCAACAGAAATACTCAGACTGGATATACGGGATGTAGACCCTACAGGACCACAACAGACTGAGAAATGACTCCAAAGGATCATTTCTCCACAGAACAGATACATATAACAGATGCAGATAATTACTATGGAGATCAAAGATCCTACCATAGCAAAGCAAGTCGCCATGACTTGTACCGCAGTACAGATATTCCTATGGCCAGCCAATTATATCCTAATCTAGTTTTTACTACCAGACTATTTTCTAAGGGCATAAAAGACCACTTGCTTTCAATACATTTATCAAATTTCACATCATTTTAATTCCTTTTCAATCCAAAAAATATAGTTATTCAGAATCTTTAATATTTTTGTACAGTTTGTGAACCATCTTTCATTTATGTCATGAATTATTTTACCATAATTCAGCAAATTCTCTTTAAATTACTCTTCAGTCATCAAAGGAATCTACATTATATAGATTCTTTTAAATTACTTTTAACCTTTCTAATAGCCACATTTTAACAATACTCACACTTGTCATAGTAATTCATGCATTGCTAGACTGTTTTCATAAGAATGAAATCATATATAATCATACCCATTATAAGTGTCTAAAATAGCACATAAATACAGTCATTTCATAAGGACGTACCTGCATGGTTCATCATAGCCATCTCCCATGCTCTATTGTACTTAATTTAATCATCAAATATACTATATTCAATACAGGTATTCAATGTATTACCCTTAATAGAGATGTCTATATATGTATATTATCATGCTCATATATATAATTATATCATCTTAAATAGTCATATACCACGACAATCATGTGTACAAGCATAACATTTTTAACATCAATTTCTCATACCATTCTAAAAGCATAAACATAGCATTATATCCACTCCATTTAGTGTAATAATGCTTATAATGAATATTCATGTACCAGACAAAAATGTATCAAGAGAAGTAAATGAGTCACATTTATACCAATAGCTTGTTACTATACTAGTTACATTCTTACTTGCTTTGTATTATAACATTATAACTTCCAACTATCATCTATTAAATCCCAAATAATCATCTTTTTACTCTATCATGATCTCTTACGTGTCAAGTAACTTCTTTGTTTAAAACCTTAGCATAATGCATCATGAAAGATAATAGCATACATGAAGTTAAAATAGTTAATAACCCAATACTTCTACAAGTTTTATAGTAAGAAATGAGAATAAAATTTAAGTTATCTTTGACTATCTTCCAATAGTAACTTCTTTTTCCTTTTGACTTGATCAAATACTGTACATGTAACTAGTTTATTTAGACTTTAACCATTATATCCTAGTCACCTTTCTTTTACTAAATTAGAAATTATGAAATGGTAGCTACTACGACTATTTCATATAAATTCTTATTATTAAAATAGACAGATTACTTATAGTATCAATTTTATCAAACCCTATAATTCTAGAGTAATTCCATATATCATTATGTCATCATATATCAAGTTGAACTTATTGAAGAAAAATCTTAATAAAATTGATACTTTGGTTAAACGATTTATTATTTTACTTTTAAATATAGACAGAAACTGACAACAAACACCCGAGGACCCTGTACTTTTCACACTTTCACCTTGCAATCTCCTTTTTTTTCTAAACCATAGACTTACAATCTCTAATAATTCCAATTATATCATACTGTTAGTATACTCAGGAATTACATCGTTATAAATTAAACAACTAGTTTTTAAAACAAAAACAATTCCATTACCAACTAGACTCTTTTTAATAAATCATAAGCTGTGTTTAAACCATTTTCTACATACTTAATAATGTGAAAATAGTAACGGTTAAAAAAAACAATACATCATTACTTTACTGTTAAACTATTTACACAATCAAAAGAATAAGTCAAGTCATTTACTTACACTATCTTCTTAAGAAAATTAGCCCCTTCATATGCGTAACCTTACATGAAAGTCCAAATTAAACATAAATCTCCCCTTCTATCACATGAGACAAACTTTTGATGCCAAATATAATTAAATTCCCTGAATCTATCCTTTCAAGGAACTCCTATAATAGAATAACAAAATCCACTCATATCCACTAAAAGCTAAGGGTCAAAGGATTTGTCAAAATTTCAATATACGCATCTAATAAAGACATCATTTAATTATTATTTTTTTCCAAGGTATTAACTATGCTGCCATAAAAAATCAAAATTTGACGAGTTAATCTAATATGGATCTTATGCAATTTAATTCAACTTCAACATGAATACACCTAAGCTAACCAATAAGAAACAGCTCAGGTTCTTTTTTCTTATTTGTCTTTCTCTAGTTAACTTTTCAAACACCCACGTTTAGTGTCAATGTCCTTACAGACATACAATTTCTATTTCATTTCTAAACTAACAATTATGCTGCATAATATAGTTCAATTAAACTAAATCTAGTGATGGGTACTTGCATAATGTCCGACATGCAAACCTTAAGTTTTATGTCCATAATAGCATAAAAATTTAACCAAATCTTACTTTAAAATTTTACACGAAATCAAATTGTTAACATAGTTCCCATACCGTAAAGTCGAAGCCCAGAATGCTCTCCCCATTCTGCCTCACCGGAGACTCATCGGAGACTTACCGAAAAGACACCGAAGCCGTCCACTGGTAGATCAAGGCATCGGCAGCTTCCAAGTGATGTTCACGCGCCCCAATGCTGCCATCATTTATCTGGATCGGAGCTTGAAGATCTCGCCCTCACCATCACCGATCTCCCTGCTCCCGGCGAGTGGGGAGGAGCGACAGCAACCGGAGGAGCTGCCTCAGCCCCGGGATCCCACCGGTGCCATAAGCCCCTTCCACTGCCGTCGAAAATCACCGAAAAAAAGAGAGAGAAGGGAGCTAGATTGTGGAAGGAATCAAAACTGCGCCACTGACAGAGACAATGGCAGAGGAGACCGGAGGTGGCAGCGACGCGACGATCTGACCCTCACCGACATCGTGAGCAGCGGCGATCAAGGGACGGCCAGTACCGTCTCTCCTCCAGCTCCCGACGTCATCTGCTCTTCCTTATTTTTTTTACTCATTTCTTTCCTTTTTTAACCACACATAACCTTCTTTTAATTTTATCCCCCCATTTCTCTTTTCTTTTTCCTCTTTAAATTTCAACCACACAAGTCTTTTTTAAATTTCACCTATTAACATTATTATTATTATTATTATTAATTTTAACAATAATAACTTATATTGGAATCTTCATAATTGATCCTTACAAATTAGTACCAAAATGTACTATTTACCAACTATAGTTAAATCCGAATGTTTGGGGCTTTACAGGACTAAATGGTAATTTTAAGAATAAATATTGAATTAATAGTAATAAATAAATAAGTAATGACATTTTAATAAATTAATTGATAGTAAAGGGCATAACCATAAATTAATGAAAATTGAAAGAATTTAATTGTAATTTAGTTATTTTAGAAATTAATATGTAAATTGTATTTAAATATATGTATATGTATACATGTATGTGTGTATACGTATATAGATGTATGTAAGTAAATATCTATGTATATGACTCTACATGTATGTAAAGGTATATACGTGAATATGTATGCATGCATAAGAATGTGTGTGTGTGTGTATATATATATATATATATATATATATATATATATATTATGTATAAATGTGTGAACAAGTAAGTAAAGAACATGACTATAATGAGTTAAGCATATCATGTATGTACAGGATAAATATGATTATTATAACAAATTAAATTGTCATATGATGACTTTAAATTATATATAAAGGATAAGTATAAATACAGAACATGGAATATTGCTCTTAGTAGTTTGGTAGTAAATCTAGTTGAGGATATAGTTGGCTAGCCATAAGGACACTTATACCGCGGTCTGGGTCATGGCGACTCGATTCGGTAGGCTAATTATGGCTTACCCCATGTTATATGTTCACAAGTTACAAGTACCATGTTCATATTCATGTTTGTGATCCTTTGGGGTCACCCCACATGTGGGATTTTAGGATCGCAGCCTCATGTATCCAGTCCGGGATTTCTATTGGACTATCACTTGAGGCAATACAAAGAACAAAGAAATGTATGTATATGAATGTAACTATGTGCGCGTGTATGTAAATATGAACAAGTATGCATGTATGTATATATGTATAGGTATGTGTGTGTATGTATATATGTATAGGTATGAATATGAATGTATATGATTATGAATGTATGTAAATATATGTACGTGAATATATATATACACGTGTATATGTGAATGTATGTATACGAGTATGTATGCGTGTATAGGGAGATGCACGTATGTGAATATGTATGCATGTGTATGTAAATGAATGTATATGAGTACGTATGCATCTAAAAGGATATATGTATATGTATGCATGTAAGGTATGTATAGGTATAAGTATGCATGTAATGTATGTATATATGTATGTGTTTATGTATGCGTATATGTATATGTATAGATGTGTATGTAAGTATACGTATATGTAGATGTAAGAATGTATGTGTACGAATATGCAATCTATGTAAATGTATGTACGTGAACATGCATGTATGTATATGTGAATGTATGTATGCGAATATGTATGCATGCACATGAGAATACACGTATGTGAGCATGTATGCAGGTGTAAGTAAATGTATGTAGGTGAGTATGTATCCATGTGTGTATGAAAGTTTGTATATGTATATGTAATGTATGTATATGTATAGATATGCATGTAATGTATGTATATGTATAGGTATGCACGTAATGTATACATATGTATAGGTATGCATGAGATGTATGTATATACGTACATGAGTGTATGTATACGTGTATGGATGCCTACATATATGAATGTATGTATTCGAGTAGGTATGTATGTGTGAATGAATGTATATATGAGTAAGTGCATGCATGTGTGTATGTGATTTATTATGGAAAGTTTGGGATACGTATCCACCACTGAGCATTTCGATACTCAGCGCGTAATTTGTTGACTGCGTGCAAGTTATGGAGATGCTGATATTTCAGTGGCCGATATGACGAGCATAGTCAAGAGCAAGATGAAGATCAAGAAAGGAGTTAGATCTAGCATGTATATGTAGGTACGGAGAGTATAGTAATTGTATAGGCACAGGACTATAGTATGTGATTTATGCTTGTGAATTATTTGAGACAAGGTTGTTTATGTAGGTAATTATGTTACAAGCATGATTGCAGGTATTGCAAAAAAAAAAATTGTATTGATTCATGTATGGATTTTAACATCCGATTATCGCGTATACTGTACAACAGTATGAGGATGTTACATAATCACACACATAAAGAGTTTGAGAAATCTCAAACCTTGATTGAAGCTTTGCCATAACTCAACTTCCTTCAATTCTTCCTTCCCCCTATTTTATTCCCTTCCTTAATTAGAAATAACAATTAAAACAAGTTTCAATGCTTGTTCAGAACACATGAACCCCTTTTAAAAATCAAACTTTATAAACATAAGAGAATAAGATGAAAAAGGTGAAGAACAAATTCTATATTTTACATGTAAAATAAATATCCTCTTACCTTAATCAACCTTCCTTAACTTTTGACACTTAAAATCGAATTTTCAAGTTCCAAATGAGTTTTATAGGAGAAAAATACGCATTGAAGGAGGAAGAAAACATGTTCTTCCCAAAGAAAAACCCATATTATTTCTATTTGAAGTTTTTGGAAAGCCATATATTAAATTTTCATTGGTTCATATAACAAAATTGCGTTTAAGTCCTCAAACTTATTCCTAATCCTACTAATTACCATTTACTTTGTCATTTGCAAATTATGTCATTCCTTAATTGCCCCTTTTAAACATATTTAGCTAATTATTCTATTTAGGTAGATTTTTGGACTTTTTGTTTCTCTCTCTTAAAAGAATTTCATCTCAAAATTTATACCTAAAGAGAATAATTGAGGATATAAATCTTTCATTATTTCCTTAGATTCCTAAGTCACTTTCTTAGCTCCATGATGTTATTAAAGTACTTTCACTAAATGAATCTATTTATTCCTTAGCTTTTTAACCTCTTTGGCTAGAATTGCTATTGGTTTTTCATCATATGACAATAGACTGAATTTTTATCTCTTCCAAAAGAAGTATATGTGAATCATTTGTTTTATACCTTCTAAGCATTGAAACGTGGAAAAACATCACGTATCTTTTCCAATCCCACCAATAAAGTCAATCGATAAGCCACCAGTCTTATTATGTCTAGAACTTCATAGGGACTTATTAACCTAGGGTTGAGCTTGTGCTTTTTTCCAAATTGGAGCACCTTCTTTTAAGGTGACACTTTTACAAATGCCTTATTCTCGACTTGATATTCAATATCTTTTCTTTTAAGATCTGCATAGGACTTCTACCGATCATTAGTAATTTTCAGCTTTTGCTGAATACCTTTCATTATTTCTTTAGTTTTTTTTTATTTTTGGATTAATTATCTAGTTTTCATTTAACTCTATCAAACATATCGGAGTCATGCATTTCCTCCTATATAAGGCCTCATATGGTCCATACCATTACTAGATTGGTAGTCATTGCTATATGCAAATTCTATGAGAGGAAAGTACTTATCCCAACTTCTTAGAAAAATTCCATAACATAACCTCTCAACATGTCCTTGAGTACTTGGACGATGGAACGCAGCATGTATGCACAGGTATCTTGATATGTTCACATTCATTGATAAGTGTTATGGCATTATAGAGACACTTAAATGCTATAAAGGAGAATTCCCACCAATGGTTCATAAAGCATATTGGCTTGAGTATTATGGTTTTAAATTTATACCTAATATGGAACTATGAAATAAGAAAGGTCGGCCAAAAATAACTTAAATTCATAATGAGATGGATAGGTGGTAATATAACATATTGCAACAAGTTGAAAATGTTAGTCACAACAACAAAATAGGTAAGAGTGTTGTTGGACCACTTAATCAATCTTTTAAAGGTTGAGATATTTCATTATTATGAATTTTTTGTAATAATATTGAGTAATTTAAGCATGTGTGATAATAACGTGTAATAATATTCTATACTTAAGCATGTGTAATAATAATATATAATAATAGTGTAATATATCTTATGCAGTAATATTGTGTAATAATATTGTAAATATAACTATACAATCAATAATTAAAATAAAGTTAGATTAAGTCTTATGTTACAATAAATTCAAAATATCCACCATTACAACATAATTAATATCTCCAACTACGAGATAAGCTGCCTTATTTGTCGATAGGAGCATTCATGTAATATGGGTTTGGATCTTGGGATTATGGATGACATCATTATAGCCTCCACCATATAATGTTAATCCGTTAAACCCTCGCTAGTCACAACATTTGGACCACATAAAAGCTCACTGAAGAAATCATCATGTTGCCCTATGTGACCTAGTTGTCCATGTATGTTGTATGGTGCATAATCTTATTCTGATATACCGACATTCAAATCAACATTCAATTTAAATGGTCGCGCTTTAGATTCATAACATCTTGATAGACCCATTAGAGTTTCATAAAATTGTTGTTAATCAACTAAAGCCACACTGAATGTACTAGAAGTATCTTGAAGAAGAAATGGCCATGACAAAGGTTGAGGGACTTAATGGACTTCAAGATGAATAAGAATAGATGCAACAATCATCCATCTTTCTCTCATTCCTCTTCTATTATATCTAGCCAAAAAAAATCTTTATATGGAGTTAAGAATGACGAAATCTCTACAGGATTAGGAATAGGCTAATGGGGATAATCAATTGACATCTTGTTAATTGCACCAACAACACTTAAAATACTTTTTGATGTCAAATGAATATTGCCGCCTTCATTCAATGATGAAGTAATGTTAGTGTGGTAAATTCGTTCAGCACCATTAGCCTACATGCACGTACGTAATCTATCTAGAAAACAACAATAACATTTAGACAAAGTATATTATAATATTAATCCATACCATTGCCCTTAATGAAGCTCTAATTTTGGTTATCTAATGTATGTTTCGTGATATATACCATAACAAGTATTGCAACCAGGGATGTAAGGGTGTACTAAAAAATGGAGTAGACACAACATGATTCCATCGATTAACCTATTCATGAAAGAAATTTAAAAAATTTGATTCCTAGTTTACATCAGTATGTCCTTTCAAGTCGATAAAATGCACAAAATCATTATTTTTGAAAGCAAATAGAATCAGCTGGTCCATTCCAAACTGCCTAAGATATGAGGTTGGTGACACTTAATAATATGAAAACATATTAATGGCACAATTGATCTCTAAATGCCATGTTCATTTGTATAAAAAACTAGCAAAAAGTGCATCACATTCTTGTATGACTCCCATCCCAACTAATTTTTTTTATAAATGGTCATAATGTTGTTAGAAATTTTCTTTCTTTTGCACGAGATTGAATAATTTATCATAGCTAAAAAATAAATATAAAGTTGATTAGAATGTTGCATGTCTAAACTAAACGATATTCATTAACATTTTTACTATTATTGTTGGTCAAATTAATAGGGGGATCGCCACCTGATACAGAATAATTAATCAACTTGTTAGCATATTCTATGAACAACTAAAAGTAAAACTATTGCAGCATGATATGTAATAAATAAAATTTACCTACAACTATAGGGCATGCTTTAGTTTAGAACAAAAGCGTAGATAAAAAAGCAGATGAAATTGTGGTGGTATTTTCTATGCCCACATTTATATTAATCCCCAAGTCCATTTGTACCTGGATGGGTTGCACGACATAGTTCTTTATACAATAATTCCAAGCACATTGATCCCCAACTTTAAGTTTTCATTTGATCTAAATACTCCAATAATAGGAGTCACATTAAATGAATGTAATTATTAAACTGTGAAAAACATAATAATCCACTAATACAAAGCAATATTCAAGCATGAGTAAAACATCATATATGGTACTTGGAAACCTCAGCGGTAAGGAACTAAAATTCCTTGTTAACCAAGTCATTTTTAACACTACATCCTCTGAGATCCTCTTCTGGGGAAAATCATCCTATCATATTGTAAATGTCTAATCATAGGGCATCCTTCAATAGGCAAGCCGGTCAGGATCCCCACATTTTGTAGTGTAATTGTTATTTCACTAATAGGAAGGTGAAAAGTATGTAACTTCAGTATCCACCTCTCTACAGGTGCAGTTATCATATTAATATCAACACGCATGTCCTAATAATTTGAGGTACAATATTATTCTCGAATTAATAATGTTCTTATAGTGATTGTCAACGTTGGCTATTCATACAAATAATATATCATGATCAACTAGCAAATAAAAAAATTGAGTATATATATGTGTCCCTGAATGTTTATAGACACACATATATAAATTAAATTACATAGTGGGAATATAAATACAATTTCACTCCAAATTGCATCTGCTAGATAACATCTTGTAACTTTAGTTGATCATCTATGTATGGTTCTAAATTTATAAATCGTTATTTTTGAAATTGATTCATTTTTTAATAACCTAAGTGTAAATACAATCACAAGTGTAACACCCACTAACACAATCATATTAAACGTACGTATTGCATACCAACCTAACTTCGAACATGCAATAGTACAGACTTAATACAACTCTAAAAATATGGGTAAAATTTTCTTTTTAATTTTACTCAACCAATTGCAATCTTAATTCCAAGTTTACTTACTTCAATATCACTTCATTTAATTTAGATACCCAAATACAACACTCTTTTAATAGTCGAGTTATCAACTAGCTGATTGACCTATAACAGTCTTAAATACTATTTATTTGGGCAAAATTTCGACAGCATATCAATTAAAAACTTTACTATCCAAAACCTGTAATTGAAAAAATACACAGCCCAACTCAGGGGCACCACAATCTTAATTTATAATACATCCATATCCATATTAACACTATAAAGTCCATCATTTCTATCTATCGAATCCAATAATATAATGCATTCATATACATGCCATTACAAGACTAAATATTCAAAATTAATATATACACAGGATTCTAAAATCTTATTAACATGTCTATCTAAAGAATATTCTTCACTTGGCTTGCTCCCAAAAGCGAGGTGAACTTGCTCCAAAAACTACGCTAGCAGGGAATCTAGTTCAGCAAGGTCCATAGGGTGAGCTCGCTTGAAGCTGGGGCGCGTCTGGTGGTATCGTATAGTTGATCACACGGCTGCTTTTAGGAGCGATCTATTCATCCAACTCGAAATATCGTATCGTAAGAGAAGAAAGTAGCCTAGAGCAGATGAAAGGTATGCCACAAGGCTATCCAAGTTCACAGATGTCGTTGCTTGTACTGATTCTCATCTAGATTGACTTAGTGTTTAGTGTCCTAAGGTTAAGATCTCAAATCATGCATTTTTTTGCAACTCCCATACTTTCCGTTGGTCAATAACCAACCACAACTCACTAAAATTCTTCACTAATCCTACAGGCTTGACGGAGTTAAGCTGTCTGGAGGGATTTGTCTCAATCAATCACTTATCTTATGTTTCCAGAAATTAACATCTTTTGGAGTGAGATCTCCTCGACTGATTCTCAAACAAGCACTACGATTGAATATAGTAAGAAATCATCAAGTATTACTCAGGGTTCTGAAAGTGCTTCTTTAGGGAATAGTACACAATTTGATTCTACACGTGCAAGTACGCGATATGATTCTCTTTCTGGGAGTACAACCCCAAATTTTTACAGCAATTCACCCTACAGTACTTCTACTAGGTCTTCTGATGATCTTTCATCTTCTGATGGTTTTTTTGATGAGGATCATCCTGGCCTTTTCTCTAAGGATGAAGGCGTACTAGAATGTCAATGTCTGATACGCGAGACATTGGAAAAGATAACTGGGGATCCCCAAAGGGCTATGATTATGGCCGAAGCTTTACATGCGGAAAGCGACAAGATTCCTTTTATGGTTATGGAGTCCATTGTGACTGATTTGAGCACAAAGGGATTATTTCAAATTGATCAAGTGGGCTGTTGGGTGGTATGACGGGATCTTCCGTAGGTGCTGGAGGAATTGGATGATCCGCCGGTCTAACTACATCCGCTGGTTTTCTCACGTCATCCGATCCTGGGATAATAGGTTCTAAGCAAACCCTTTTCCACCCGAATATGAAGCGAATGGGCAAGCCCAAGCGTATATTGTGGTCTAATACGCAATTGAGCACGGAAATATAGTTAGGTATACCCTGACTAAAATAGTATAAAATTCCTAAACTGATTAAGATGAGACCCATTAAAACATAAAAGAATCGGTCTTCCTCTTTAAGAAGAGTATGCAATTTTTCAAACAAGTTTTTCTTTTCATTAACACTACAGGCCGAGCTTAAATACGTGCAATGGTGGTTACAATTCTAAAGATTTTCAAAGAACCATTTTTTTTATACATAATAAATATAACAATTCCATAAATCAAGTAGCAATTTACATCACTTATAAACTAAATTACAAGTCAATTTACAATATAATCAATCAATAAATCTTTTTAGAGATAAATAACGCTAAATGACTTGCAATATGCAAATTGATCCTCCAATAAACACATTTAATACAAAAATACATCTGAATTCAACTAACATAAAATAATCCAAAGATTAGCTATATATTTGTTTATTTCAATCACTTATGCTAATTAAAATACTTCTGACATATTATACATTTTTGTTCATTTATGCCCCTAGTATAAACTCGATAAAAATCTTTAGACCGAATATACGGGACGTGGATCCCATGGGCCCACATCAGTACAGTACAGTAGGGGATGATCTTGAAGAATTGATCCACTTCAGATCAAATCAGGGTAGAACAATCAGAACATATACTATGGATGATCATTACGATCATATCATAGCAAAGCAAGTCTCCATGACTTGCACCGCGGTATAAGTGTCCCTATGGCTAGCCAACTATATCCTGAGCTAGATATGACTTGCAGACTATTACTAAGGGCAATTAATTACTCAAATTCTTAAATTTTCATTCAAAAACATAATATGAATTCAAATCACCATATTATGTCATTTAGGATACCATTATGCTCACACGGTATCTTACATTCGTCAATTCTTTTACTCATTAATTTAACATTAAATCATTAAATATTAAACTCTAATAATAATTATACTATAATTTCACTTTAACAATCAATATTTTACAATGTCTACCATATACATAACTAATTATATACATACATTTCATGTGAAGTTCACTTCTTTATATCACAGTAACAACTTATAACTTACATTATGCCATGTCATTGGCACATATATTTTTCAATCATACCTCACATTCATTCAAAAATCAATCTTAACCAACATTCCATTTTAAGTCCATACATTTACACTTTTCTTACATATACAATTATCCTCAATAATATTCTATATCACTTATCTATGTTAATTATCTTTTCTATATGCATTATGTAGCTTAACACTTTACAATTTACTAATATACATATTAATATTCATACACATTCAATTCAGCCAACATATAATTCTTACTCAAGAATTCATCCCTTTTTTTTTCAACCCTCATTCATATATTTGATTTAATTACTCATTTTTTTTAGAATTTCATTTCAATACTTAATATGTACCCAAATTAACATATTATGTCATTTAAAGCATCAATATGCCAAAATGAAAAATTTACTAAAATCTCATCTAAATATCAATCATGTTCAAATGTACAAAGTGCACATAATACATGATTTCATTATAAAATTATTAAATAAATTCAAACAAAACTAATTAAATCAAATTATAGTTAAAAGTTCATATCTATAAACATATGATGGCTTATAACTCACGAATGACCAGCTTACTCATTAAGACAATTACAAATCCAATTTTGGCCACTTACAAAATTTTTCTTCGTTATTTTTTTTCATCATTTAAACATCCATTAAATTAGATTATTAATTGATTAGGAATTATGTACACTTAATTATGAATAAAACACCAATTGAAATTCAAGTTTGATTTGGAAATAAAATAGACATTTTAATCTAAACAGGATTTAGAGAAAATAAATTCTCGTCCTTAAATTGCATCACTAAAACCAATATAAAAACACCATTTTTTTGACAAAGTGTTTCTTAATAATTGATCCTCAAGATCTTAACTCTCAATTGGAAAAATTTCAAGTCATTCAAATCTATATCCAAGGAGTTATAGCCTAAGAAGCACCTGCTGCTCTATTGACCCACTGAATGGAAAAGGGTGCTATTTTGGGAATTTTTGAGGACTTTAGAGGCAAAATTAAATTATTACTATTTCTATAACATTTGTAGGCACGGATGTCCCGGTTCTAACCCAACTAGAAGCATACAATTCGGAGTTTAAAAACTCAACTTATGATCAAAACAGTCACCAGAGGTCATTCTAAATTTCTGGACATCACTTTTTTTTGGGTTTAATTATTCTAAACATCAATTTGCCCATCCATAATCATATTTCCAACATCAATATCAACTTAAAATACAAAATTCATTAAAAACCCTTAGTTGCATGACCAAATTTTTAAAAAAAAATCAATGAAAATCCATAGAATTTGTAACCACTTACCTTAATTCTCTTTATCCTTCACTAAAACTACTTCATCTTTCCCTTTAACCCTTGAAGAATCTCCTTCTTCCTCTAAAATCCACCATGGCCAAAACTCTCACAAAGAAAATCCAATAAATCGTCACTTCAATAACTCAATTAAATCATATAATTTAACTAAAATAACTTATTCTTGTTAAATGAACCCTTAAAATCAACTAGAAACCATTAATTTCACTTACCTTCAATTTGCCCAAAAACCTAACTTTCTTGATTCCTCACTTAATCTTCATCAAAACTAGAAATTAAAGGTTGAAATCATCTTCTAAAGGGGCTGAGAACAATGATCAAATTTGGCTTGAAAGAGGATGGAAGAGTTATGAAGAAATTAAAGTGAAAAGAAAGAAAGAAAATTCATGTTTTTGAGAAAGAAGAGGGGAGAACATTAGGCTTCTGAAACTTGGGTTCAAGAACAAATTCTTGGGATTTTATACTAAGATTTTGGGTTGGTTTAAGGTCCAACCAAGTTGGACCAACCAGTCCGAAACTCAAATCACTTTTATGGCCTAATGCAAATCTTAAATTAATTTTCTCTTTTCACAAGCTCAAATTCTCCCAAAATTAATACCAATATTCAAACATATATAGAATAGGCTACATATAAAATTTCATCCCAAACGGAGTGTATTTTCGGTCCGATTCACTTAAATCAGTTCGATAGCTCAAAATTCGGTGTTACCATAAAATTATTTTTTCACCATTAAATAATTATAAATATTATGAAGAGTCAAACTGAAAATTCCTACACTTTTTAAAGGTCATTTACTATTTTTAAAGTCTCGATCAAACCCACAGTCAATCGGTTACTATTTAAACCGAAATCATTATTTTTCTCTTATTTTTTGAGTTCAATTTTTTTCTAAAAAAATACTTCTATAATCATAAAAATATTTTTATTAGACTTTATAATTATTTTTGAGTCAATCAGATACTGTTTCTTGATCTGATTTATTTTTACCAGTCCGATAACTTAATTTTTCAAAGTCATCAAAAAATTTACTTTTTATAGCTAAAATATTGTACATATCATTTTAGACAAATCTACAATTTTTAGTGATTTTTAGAGCTCATTTACTATTTTTAAGAGTTCGGTCAAATTTAGGTCAAAATAGTTACTATATGAACTGAACAACTTATTTTATCGTATTTTCAACTTTTGGAAGTCTATTTGACTTCGGTTTCACTTCAAATTTGAACCACGAACTCCTGCTGACATGCTCCTTCCAATAATCAAATAAAATATTTTTTTGATTTCGATAGGTACTATTCACCTCGATGTCACTATTCACTATCGAAAAATACTATTTCCGACCAATCCGGTATTTGGGCCATTACAACAAGTGTTATATGTTCATTAAAAAATATTTTTAATAATTAACTATAAATGTAAATTCAAAATATTTTGTATAATAAAAAAATATAAAAAATATTAATTACATAAAATAAAGAATATAAAAATATTCAAAATTTCTCTATACAATACTGATAGCACTTTTATTATTTTAAAAAAAATATATAATATCTTAATTGAAACTATTATTATTTTTCAGATTCAATTTTTTAAATACCAATTTTCTAATTTGATGTTACATTGATTTTTTTTTAAATTGCCATTAAAAAATGTCCATCACCACCAGCAAAATGAGCAATATAGTCGAATCCACTGTACTAATTAAATTAATCCAAATACATGCATACTTGTAAGTTAAAAATAATAATAATAATAATTTTGCCAAGTAATTTTATAATATAAGTTAAATACATGCTTTTTTATAAAAAAATAAACAAATAAATGAATGATCAATAAAAAAATGTATATCAATTGCTAATATTAATTTAGTTTGACAATTCTCACTACCAAATATATGAAAAAAAAGTCGAATACATATTTTAACAAAAATAAGTGTACATTTTTATAATATAGAAAATTTTCTACTTTAATATGAATATGCCAAACTACAACAATATGAAAATGAATGTAAAATTCTAATTTATATCAATATAACAATTCTTAATACATAAATTTCTTATTCTAATTATACTTTACATTATTAGATATTGCATTTTCAAATAAAAATATAAGTAGTATCTTACCATTTTTTTCACTTTACTAAATTAATTAACAAAATTCACATACAAGTTATACAATAATATAGTTAAATATTGTATCAAAATAATAATTTTTATGATATCTCTATAGAAATAATTGTAAACAATACAATTAATTTTCTTACCTTTCATAAAAATAAATAAATAAATACAAGTTAATCCAACACATGTTCCGTGAGAAAAAAAAGTATATGTCAATTGCTATTTTTTTATTTAGTTTAATGATTTTCAATACCAATTAAATAAAAAAAATGTCAAATACATATTTCACAAAAAAACAATAAGTCTACATTTTTATGATACTTGAAAATTTAAAGTCTACATTTTTATGATACATGAAAATTTCTACTTCAATATAAATATGTCAAATTATAATAATATGTAAATGATTATAAAATTCTAGTCTATATTAATATAAAATTTTTTCTTAATACATAAATTTATTAATCTAATATTCTACAGTATAGGATATTACATCTTCAAATGAAAATAAAAGTAGTAATTTGCCTTTTTTTTTTCTTCACATCAAAAAATTAACAAATAAAATAGAACTACAAATTACACAATAATACAATTGGCCTAATATGTAATTTGCCCCCTAAACTTGTAAACTTTTGCCATCCCGCCCCCTATATTTACTTGTTTACCATTTTAACACCTTATGTTGACGATTTTAATAACTATGAATACCTTGTGCTTATATCTAGAGCATGTGTAGTATACGCGATGTACGTGGCATTCATGTCATTGTTGAGGAATGAGTTATTAACACCTATCTTTTATGTTAATGGTAGAAATAACGGTGAGTGGGAGATTTTTTTTTTACATTTACTGGTCACATCCAGCTTCCTTCTTTGATCTCCGAGCTCAATCTCTCTCTCTAAATGTTCTCTATTTCTTGAAATCAGATAAAAAAAGCTAACGATGGTTGAATGTTGATGAAATCCAACAAATCAAAGCCAAACAGCAAGGAAAAATGCAAATTTTTATATGCATTTTAGAGATGGTATTTTTGTTATTTATGGAATGAATTTGGGATTTGAGTGTAAAATAAAAAATGGCACATTGTTGATGGAATCTTCTTTTTTGTGGTTATGTTTTTTTTGTGTAGATAACTGGAATGAGAGCTGTTATAGTAAATATTTTCTTTCACCATGGGGGAAACCTAACCAAGGACCCTGTAATGAGGTATGTACATGGTAAACTTCACTCCAAAAATATCAAAATAGATGTGGACAAAATGCATATTTTAAGATTCCACAAATGGACAAATACGATAGGATATAACAATGTGTCTGCCTTTGCTTAGACTGTGAACAAAAGCAATTTATTTCATATTGTGAAGGATGACAATGATATTTTAGAATTAGCTAGTAAATTAAAGAAGGATGATAGGGTGGATATACACTTTGTACACACAATGGACACAACAGTTTTATATGATGAAAATGAAGATAGGGGTAGTAATTTTATAAAAGTGGGCCCCATAAGACAAAGTGGATAAAATTTAGGCAATAACTCTAGGGCAATTAAAGTAACCAATAAGAGAACAGTAGCCACTAATAAGGAAACAAAGGTTACAACTGAAGAGGGGGGCAGAAATCGGGCTAGGGAAACTGATGTAAAAAGGGTAGAGAGTGAGTTAGGAGTAGATAGTGAGGGGGATGGATCTGACTTTGAAAATATATATTTTAAAAAGTTTGAAGATTCAAGAAGTGCTGAAGACCTATATGATAAGGATGAAGTGTTTGAAGAGGAGGCATTTGATTTAGATGAGTAAATGTTGCAAGTTAAAAGGGTAAAATTAAAAGCTAGGGCCAGTAAATAGAAAACTCCAACAGTTAATATTGATGAGATACCATAAGGTCTTATTAGTGGGGACGCAAGATTTGAAAATATCCATAAAGATTGGAGGAGAAAATATGCTGGTAAGGTAGTAGGGGATGAGGATTTTTTTGATAGCAGTGATCCAGAAAGTGAATGCAGTGATTATTAAGAGAATGGTAGAGCAGATGAAGGGAGGGATTTGCCACCAAAAAGATTCAGAAGTAGGGTCGGATGGCAGAAATGCGAGATTTTACTAATAAGTGGATATGTGATGTTTCACCAATGGCAATGGAATCCATTTAAAAAGCAAGGAAAAATGTTGGAAAGTGTCAAATAATTTGGAATGGTGATGTTGGATTTGATATAATTAATGGAATTTATAGGCATATTGTTGATGTTAAAAAAAAGACTTGCTCTTGTAGGTTATAATAGCTCAAGGGTATTCCCTATAAGCATGCAATCTATGCAATTTTGCATAGAAAATGGGAACCTATTAATTTTGTAGATGACTGGTATAGGAAGGATACTTATCTCAAAGCATACAATAGCTATGTACAACCTATCACAAACATGAAACTATTGCCTTCCAGTCAAAATCCACCCATTGAACCTTCTGAGGTTACTGCAATGCCAAGTAAGCCTAAAAATAGGAGAAAGGCAACCGATAAACCTATTAAAAAGTTTAGCAAACTTTTAAAGAAAGGTTCAGTAATGACATGTTCACATTGTGGTACCAAGGGTCACAATAAGAAAGGATGCCTCAAGCGCGTGAGTAAATTGAATCATTAATGTTGTGTTTTAATTTATTTGATGAATCAAATGGTGTTTCATGTCTGTTTATTGTGATGTTTTAATAAAAACAAGGAGTACCTCAAAAAGCACATGATCAACATAGCCAGCCTATTTTCCATTCACATAGCTAGCAAATACTAAGATCAATAACTCAACCAACATCAGAGAGCCATCAATGTCCAACAACAGAAACCCAAGGATTGCCAAGACCATCAACTCAACCTAATCCAACAGTAAGTATTTAATTCAATCATTTTTTAGTTCTGTATCAACTATTTATGGATCATATGTTACTTAGCCAGCTTGATTATGATGGGTTATTATAGCCAGTTGGTGCTGATGTTCTACTTAGTGGTGTTCAACCAAGTGGACACTAAATAACAAATAGGGGTAGAGGATGTCGAAGGCGTAGAGCTAACAACTCTAACATATCTAGGAATAATATTATGGGTCAAAAAAGAGCAAGAGCATTCTACGGCCATGAAATAGTTTATAATGATTTAGGTGTTATTCTAGAAAGGGTAAGTGTTATTTTTATAGGTTTATTTGCATATTGTTGTGAAGATAATGCATTCTTCAATGTTGATACAGTCTGAAAACAATGAGAGAGTTATATACACACCTCCTACATTGAAGGATGCCACTCAAACAAATGTTATCCTAGGGTTCAATCCTTCAGGACTGAAGTGGAAAGGCAAGAATGTAGTAATCTAAAGGCAATTGAGGGAGCAAAGTGCACAAGCCAAAATGACAAAAAGGATGGATGCTAAAGTTTCACAACAAGAAACACATGTCCCTGCAACGTCTAGCCAACCCTTTTGCTCACAAAATGCTTCTCAACAAATTTAAAATTTTTAAGAATGTCTTGTAGTCTTGTACTTAGTTGACAATATATGACTTATCATTTTGTTGACAACTACTTTTACTAAATCAATGCAATAATTAAATTGTGCTACTGGATTTGTACTTATGGAATTCAATTGTTGGACAAGCATTTATGTTATAAATAGTTTTCCATTTGCTTTTATTGATTTACAATTCAACATATGTATTTGGAATTTTAATGCTATTAAAATATGCACATACATAATAGGGCAATGTAAATTAAATTGGATAATTGCTCCATTTTTCAATTTCATCAACTTACACATTTCCAAAGTAATTTACAGAATTGCAGAATTGCACAAAAAGTCCTAAATTATCATACACAATTTCACCTAAATCATTAGTCCAAATACACATGCCACCAACACTATCAATACATAACAACAAAACCCATTTCCCTTTCCCCTTTTTCTTTTCCTCACATATTAAACTTCCTGCTCCATTTCTCTCACCCTTCGAAGAAGCCCTAAAATTACTTATTTGTAATGCCCTGAAATTGATTCATCATACCATAAAAAGAACTTGCAGGCATCGGGTTCTTACGAACATAGAAAACCCAGCATGCCCAATCAAAAAGGGGATGGGGAAATTACTATCATGAATCAAAACCACCATCACAAATCAATGAACTTTTCAAAAAAAAAACAAAATAATAAATAAGAACCCTAAATCTTTGGCAACAAAAAAATCTCCTCCCTGGATTGAGCCTCGTCCACGAAGTGCACAACTCAGCCAATTGGTGGCAGTGGCATTCTGGTATATTCTCCATTACAATCACCCAACTTTCTTCGACAAATAGTTTAATTGAAATTTCAAACAACAGCAGGATGAAGCAAATAAAACAAGGCAAAGATTTTACCTTAAAGAAGAAACAATTCAAAGAAATGGTTCACTACAAGAAAATTGCAGAATAGCGACAGAATTTAGCGAGTACAAGAAAAATCTTTGTTAAATCACTGATATAGCGATAGAATTGCAACGATAAATGAATTTTTGTCACAAATGATGGTGGGATGCAAATGAACATATATTTTACAACAACTTAGCGAGAACATTGACAATTTGTCCTAATTTGGGCGCCTAAATTTTGGCACAAAATTTAGCGAGAATTTGGCGAGCACAATAGTCAAGCAAACTGATTAGTTTAGCATGGAACAATAAGTCCTCGCTAATTAGCAAGAAATTTCATCCTCGCTAATTTATCAAGAATAATTGTCCTTGCTAATGCTTAATTCATGTGGCATGTAAGGTAATTAGTGAGGAAAATATTTCTCGCTAATTCTTGGTTAGGTTGGCATGTTACATGTGAACTAAGTAGCGAGAAATTTCATCATCGCTAATTTAGCGAGAACAATTGTCCTCGCTAATGCCTAATTTAGCTACGAATATGTCTCTCGCTAATTAGCGAGGCAAATGTTCTTCGCTAATTCTTGGTTAGGATGTTATATGTGAGCTAATTAGCGAGAAATTTCATCCTCGCTAATTTAGCGAGAACAATTATCCTCGCTAATGCCTAATTTAGCTACGAATATATCTCTTAGTAATTAGCGAGCAAAATGTTTCTCGCTAATTCTTGGTTAGGTTGGGATGTTACATGTGAACTAATTAGCGAGAAATTTTGTGCTCGCTAATTTAGCGAGAACACTTATCCTCGCTAATGTCTAATTTAGCTACAAATATATCTCACGCTAATTAGCGAGAAAAATGTCCCTCGCTAATTCTTGGTTATTTTAGGATATTATATGTGAGCTAATTAGCGAGAAATTTTATGCTCACTAATTTAGCGAGAACAATTGTCCTCACAAATATCTAATTTAGCTACAAATATATACCTCGCTAATTTGCGATAAAAATCTTCCTCGCTAATTTTTGGATAGGTTGGTATGTTACTTGTGAACTAATTAGCAAGAAATTTCATCCTCGCTAAATTAGCGAGAACAATTATCCTCGCTAATACCTAATTTAGCTACGAATATGTCTCTCGCTAATTTAGCGAGGATAAAATTTCTCGCTAATTCCTAATTTAGCTACAAATATGTTTCTCACTAATTAGCGAGAAAAATGTTCGTCGCTAATTCTAGGTTATGTTGGGTTATTGCATGTGAACTAATTAGCGAGAAATTTCGTGCTCGCTAATTTAGCGAGAATAATTATCCTCGCTAATGTCTAATTTAGCTACAAATATATCTCTCACTAAATTAGCTAGGACTAAGTTCCTCGCCAATTTAAGTACAAATTAGATAATTATGTTTTAATAATTTTTATATAATTTTAATTTTTAATATTTAAATTTTATTTACATTTAACTTAGTAAATGTAGTTAATATATTTTTTAACATAAATTAAATAAACTAAATTATTATTATTTAAATTAATTAAATTGAATTAAAATTAAACAAAAATTAAATAAACTAAATTATTATTATTTAGTAATTTTTTATGCTTTTGGGAGGGGCAAATCCGCGCTACCCCTAAAAAGTGAAAAGAAAAAACCATCTCTTTGGTAGGACATGTTCATTTCTAATACTTTCAGTTTGAGCTCTACCTAAAACACGTACATCTTCAAGGTCATAAGGAAACGACAATAAGAGAAAGAGAATTAAGCTTCTGGATGAAGACGAAGATGAGAAAGGATGGAAAATGAAACCAAGGAAAGTGAAGAGGAAAAGAATGGGAGGGAAATCGGCGGAGTCAGAAGAGGAAGAAGAGGAGGATCCCGAAGAAGAGAAAGAAGAAGTGCCGCAGGAGGATGCAAAACCGATTGGTGAAGCAATTAGATTTTCTGGAAAGGGAAGGGGACGTAGAAGCCATTTCAAGGCTTTTGAGTTTGATGGAAGCCAATATGAACTTGTGAGTGGATCGATTTTTTGGATTACAGAAATTAGGTTTTCGTTTATGCATTATTTGAGGGATTAGGTCTTGGTCAATATGAGCTTGATTTTTGAATCTTCATTGGTTGTTTATGAAATTTTTTATTTCTTCTTTTTGTTCCGAAAAATGCAAGAGCATTTAAAAGGCCTACTGAAAAAGTACTAGTTATCTGAACTTGAGTATCGTTTCATAGTGCCACAGTTTAAATGTGTTTGCCTGTCAAGGTGGACCAAGCTAATGCAATACTCCATCAAATAATTATTCTATAGTAAGAGGTCAAAAAATTTATGCTTTCCTTTATTGTTGACACCACGATCGTCATTTTTTGCTTTTGTCATTCTGTAGAAGGATCCTGTTCTTTTAGTTCCTGAGGATACTAACCAAAAACCTTATGTGGCAATTATTAAGGTAACTGCACAAAACTGCCTTATTCCCGTTGCTTCTCACTTTTCATTTTTATGTTGATAGCAGGCATTTAGATTATCTAAATATGAAGTGCATGACTGATCCAAATCATTTATTAACAATTCGACGTCATAGTTGCAAAAGCTGACAATGATTTTCTGTATTACACTTACATTTAGTGGCTTAGTGGTGCATAACGTTGTTTCGTACCTGCACTAATTTGGATTAACACTACCAAGTTGAGTTTGGTTCAGCCCTCTGTTATTGTTGCTAGCTGTACGTTGCTTTCTGTTGACTACTTATTGAATGTGGATACCAGTTGATCTTTTGTTTACTTTTGTACAGGGACTGTTAGGCATTATTTGAAAAGCAGAAAGATAAAATCACAGCTGTTTTTTGTACAACTACAACAATGGATACTGAAATATATAAAAGGTAAATCTATAAAGATTTATTTATTAGTGGCTTTATGATCTGATTTGTTGATATTATTTATTCAAGTACAATTTGGTTAGCAGTCAAGGAAGGTATTGTTAGTATCTAAATGGTGGGAGCAAATGAAATAAACTACCAAATCCATTAGGTAGGGAAAAATGTTTTTAAATTAAGAGCAAATCCTAGTTTTATAAGTTTGGTATTTTAGCTTTTATAATTGCAGGATTTATTTTAGTGTTTTTAAATTATGAGCAAGGAAGGTATTGTCAGTTTATTGTCAATTATGTGGCTTAGCTTGTTATGAGAAAAGACTTAAGTTGGCTATCACTGCAAATTCTATTATGGATGAAATTACAGTCTTTATAAATCTGTTAAGATATGAGAGACAAATTTAGGGAACTGAAATTCAGCTGGTTTTAGCTATTGAAAGTCAGAAGGTGTTAGGCCCCTGTTACAAATGTTCACATGTGGTAGAGGGAAAATAGGGAATTCACGAGGAGTTAGTTATGCCTTGGGTTTGGATTTCTGTTATAAATAGGGGTAGGATAGTATGAGAAAAGGGGGGAAGAATTTGGTATTTGACTAGGGGAGAGAAGAGGGGCTCTCGAATTCCTCTCTACTGTTGTCATTCTCTTTCATTTTCAATAATATTGCATAACCATATTTCTGGTTATTTGATTCCATTTTTTTGTACTTGCTTTGTGTTCTTACTGGTGGCTTGGTAATTGTAGCGACCTAACAGTGGTATCAAAGCAAACGATCCATGCATGGAAACTCAGTTTCAGTAGATGGAGCAAAGGGTTGAAGTTTTATAAGCTGATTTACAGCAGGTCTTGGCGCGACTAGATCGCCTAAAATGCCTGGATGTGGATGCCATTAACCAATCAATGGCGCGATTACTAGTGATAGAAGAAGGAATCAAGTCCATTCTCCGTAAGCTCAATCTAGATCAAATGGAAGATGCACCGGTCACACCAGAACCAATCCAAGAGATCTCACAACTAGATTCCGACAATTGTAGAATCGATGAACTTAAGGGGGGGCAAGATTCTAAAGCAAAAATAGGGGATAACTCCAACTCCGTGTTTGTTTGGCCCAAATCAGAGAGCCTGCCACATCAACTAGAATTCCCAATGCTTGTTGAACAAGATCCAAATGGTTTGATGTTAAGAGCTGCATATTATGTCAACTTTAATGGACCTTTTTCGGATGACAAACTCCGAACAGTTGCCATTTGCCTGGAAGGGGAAGCACTATCGTGGTCTTACTATGACAACAGCCGTCGGACCTTCCATGGCTGGGACGAGTTCAAAAAGCTGATGCTGGAGCATTTTCGAAGCTCCCAGACCGGAGATCTGAGGGAGCAACTTTTGACTCTCCGATAGCCATCTATGGTGGGAGAATACAGAAAACCATTCAATCTATTCTCTGCATTTTTTCCCGACCTTCCAAAAGCGGTAATGGAGCATAGATTCATCATTGGGCTATAGGAGGATCTTGAGTCTGATTTGGGATTTTGGGAGCCCAATGGATTGGGCCGAAGTATGAAAGTGGCCCAAAAGGTAGAAGATAAAAATGCAGTTGCCAAACTCAGGCCAACTTCCACCCCAAGCAGCCTCAACATCATATCTCACTCATTTTCAGGTACGCCCCTCACTGTCAAAACTCTTGGCCTCAAGCCCCTCACCAAATCTAATTCGTTATCTCCAAGGGTATCATCGCCCTCATTTACATCTTCTACCCCTACTTTTTTCTTTGTCAACACTGCTACTCGGATGCCTTAACCTCCACCAAAATTCACTGAGGCTGAGACGAGGTTGAAGAGGGAGAAGGGCCTTTGTTTTCATTGCGTTGGCAAATTCAAACCAGGTCATCAATGCCCAAACCAAGAACTACAAATTTTATGGATGGAAGAACGGGAATCAGCTATTATAAGGGACCATAGGGAAATTAGGGCAGAGGAACCTACTGATGTGGGAGAATTAAACAACCTGAAATTGTCCCTTTCCTTTTTGGTTGGCCTGGCAGCACCTTACATCATAAAAACCAGAGGCATTGTAATGAATAGGGCGGTTGTTGTCTTCATCAATTCAGGTGCTTCATATAACTTCATCTCTTCTTCCTTAATTTCTGAGCTCAATTGCCGTTCACCACCACTAAGCAATTTGGAGTCACATTGGTCCTCGGGAAGCAAGTTAGCTCAACTGGATTGTGTGGGTAGATATGCCTCTATCTCCCTGGACTGGAGGTCATAGCTAATTTCTTCTCTCTCCATTTAGGCAATACAGATTTAATTCTTGGCTATCAGTGGTTACTCTCAGTTGGGGCATCATACATGAATTGGGCAGAGATGTTAATGAAATTTGTGGTGGGTAAAAAGAGAGTGACATTGACAGGGGATCTTGCCCTCTGTAAACAGTAGATATCGCTGCATGCAATGAAGTGGACAACCAAGCAAGGAGGCAATTGTATATCGCTGGAAGGTTGTAGCCTTGACCTAACCCTTATTGCTCTGGAGGGAGCACTTGTAGAAGTGGTTAGCATGCACACCACCCCATTACTGGCCCAGTTCCAAGATGTATTTCCTTTGCCTACAGAACTCCCACCAGAACTCAAGAAGAATCACACCCTCGCCTCTCAGTTCCCTGATTTCAACCTTGAGGACAAGGTTGATTTTTTAGCGGCAGGTAATGTTAGGCCCCTGTTACAAATGTTCACATGTGGTAGAGGGCAAATAGGGAATTCATGAGGAGTTAGTTATGCCTTGGGTTTGGATTTATGTTATAAATAGGGGTAGGATAGTGTGAGGAAAGGGGGGAAGAATTTGGTATTTGATTGGGGGAGAGAAGAGGGGCTCTCAAATTCCTCTCTACTGCTATCATTCTCTTTCATTTTCAATAATACTGCATAACCATATTTCTGGTTATTTGATTCCATTTTCTTTGTACTTGCTTTGTGTTCTTGTTGGTGGCTTGATAATTGCAGGGACCTAACAGAAGGCTACATTATCTGTAAAGAGGAGATTGGCATGTGAGCAGCTAATCTACTTCAGTCAGGTATTTTTGTATATTATATTTTACCAGCTAATCATGACTCTAATTACATTACATGTTTTATTTAGTAATTAACTAATAATCTACTTGTTTAGTTTCTAATTACAGTGCTTAACTTATTAAATTTTGTGGGCTATCCCTTGTATATTCTAATTATATTATCAGGCTGCAGCTTCTAATTATAGCATCAAAATGTTGGTTAATTGGTGCTTAAATTTTAGTTAATAGCCATTGATTATTCAATGTGGATTATGTTGACCATAATTACTGAAATTAATGTTTATAGTGCAATTGAGTCACAGGTGATTGCTTCCTATTTTTTGCTTTTAAATGTTTATGGAATTTTCTTTTTAATTGCTTCCTATTTATTTTTTTTATAATGTATATCATTATGATGCCTGCACCTTCAGACTAGAGTGCATTGCAACTAATTCCAAGGTTTATGTCCAGATTCAGTGGTACTTTTTTTTGTTTCTTCTGATATCATCAGATGCCATATTTTAAGTTTCATAAATGGTTGATCAACAGAACCCCTCCTTGTCTCTCTTTATTTTTGTCACTGTGTTAATGGTTAGGAAGTTATGTTGGAAGATATTGGTTTATTACTATCAAGAGGTAAGATGGGGTGTCAATATCCTTTTTTATTTTTAATTATTATTCTCAAATTTAAATTATTATCATCAGATTCCATATCTTATTCTTACTTATTTTTTCGTATGCATTAAATTGTAGAAACTTTAATTTTGTTTTCAGCCCTATCAACCTAGTAGTAATTTTATTGTAAATGATGTTACATATCATCAATGTCTTTCTGCTGAGTTGCATTTAGGGATAGATTTTAGTTCTAGAATCCACTACAATTGATTCATAAATCTGATGCAGTTAGCCAGAACTATATTAGTTCATAGGCAGTTAGATTCATATTCTCCATTTAGATAAACTAAACCTAAATTCGATAAACTACAAATTTTATTATTACAATTTTAATTTCTTCACCTGCTAGTCCCTTGATATACAGATGTATGGCAGAAAAACCTACAAACTTTGACAAAATGGCCAAGTACCCACCATTTACAATATATGAAGATTAATATAGCTACATAACATGCACAAAAGACTTTCTTCTATTTTATGCATTTTGGGACTAATGTTTACACAGACTGGTGCCAAGGTCTATAATTTCTTTCTTGTTTTATTGTAGTTGGATGGAAATCTGCCTTCCTCTAGCTGGACAGAAGAAATAGTTGAGCGAGATTCATAGAGAAGTAGGGTTGGAGATGTTTCAATTCCTTTGGCTGCAGGATCACAAGTGAGGGAAGCGGCTATGACTATGTATGTATCAACATCCTCTCTCCCTCTTTCTCTCCTCGAATAATTTTCGATTCCTTGAAGGCAAATTTTTAAAATGGCCATCTTTCCATTTACTTCTCACAATTCTAATATGTATACTTGATGCATCCTTTAAGAGGTGTAATTGGCATAGTTTTCAGAATTCAGTTTTTTTCTCCTAATATGTATGGCTAAGTTTGTGCTCATTATTTCCAGTGCCAATTCAGCAAATTATTGTGCTAAAAGCCAATATTTTCCATGCATTTTGTCCTTTTGCACTTTTGTACTTTAGACTGCCATTTGCTTTTTTCAAGTCTTTTTAGATCTCAAAACTCTTATTCCCACTTTTGGGAAAAATTAATTGTCCTTTTGATTTGGACTATGATTGTTTATAATGATTTGTATTGGAAAATGAATGAAAAATACCAATTTTAGAAACTTTGAGTGGTTGACTGAAGAAATGAAATGAACTATTTATATATATATATATATTTTTATATATTTTTTTTGGTCCTATACTTCTTTACTTTGTTTATAAAGAGCAAAAAAGTGTCAATGTTGGGAGCTTTACTTTCTAGTGCAGTATCTTTGCCACACTCCTTTAAGGTACCTCAACCACATGGCCATAAGTCTATCAGAATTTTCATTCCTTTTGATGTTCTTATATATTCATTTCAGCCTTCTAAGTTGAGTTATGTGTAATTTGATCTACTCTGTAATCATTGGATCTTCGGTCTCGCTTTAACTATAGTTACTTTCACTAAAACACAAAAATTAAGGAAATGTTGACTTTATAAAAAAGTATTAACAATTGATCAATTTTACTTTTTTTTTTAATTTCGTATATAGCATATGATTTTTACATGATGAGAGCTGAAATTTAGTTGGAATGCTGACAATTTGAGTTGAAAATTAGCAAAACAAAATGAAGAGAATGTATCAAGAGTTGGGTTGTTGATCTTAAGTCTAGCACTCGATTAACAGCGTGGAGGTTTTGGTTTACAGTTATATTTAGTTACTATGCTTATATACATATAAAATTGGATTCTTGGTTAAAATGGATTGTTAGCATAGATAGCTTATTGGTTTAGGTTGATTGTTTTTTAGCATTGGAAGGTATGAGGGAGGGACTGAGGAAACCTTAATGGAATTGTATGTCAAATCAAGAAGCTAATGTGATCATACAATACTGTCTGGTTGGGTGCCGTATAGAGAAAGCTTTCTCCCATAATGCTTATTCTGATATATTTTATGTAGTATTATTATTATTAGCATTTGTCCTTGTTCTCATTTATTTTTACTCAATTGTTTCTCTTTTGTAGCAATGTGCAAACTTATAAACAAAATAACGTACGCTTATCAAAGTTGTTTGCCATTCATTTACTAAATCCAATTCAGAAAGAATTTAGCTTTTACAACTTCAACTTTCAAATCTATGTTTGGTAAATAAGTCCTTACAAAATACTTTTAAGTATAAATACTATTTTTGGTAGGTTTTGCCTTACTTAAAACTCAAAGTAGTTTGTTGTTTGTAGTCTAAAAAGTGGGAGGAGAAAATGGGGCAGTTGAGAGAGGATGTGTAGATTAAGAGATCTTTTTCGTGACTCAGACACCATTGAGTTTGTTAATGTAACAATTCCAACGGTATGCTCCTTGATAACCTTTTGCATATTGAAAGTAACTTGGGTATAGAAACTAATTTCTTGGTAATATCTTTGGTTCAGTGCTAAAGAAAGGGAATAAATCAATGTATGTCGATACGTGTAAGCAAATTGATCATGTTTGAGTATTGCTGAAAGACATCATTTTAATTAATGACTTGCTTTTATTCTCATTTTAGACAAATTCAGGTTATAGCCACTAAAGAATCATCAGGGTTATGTTCATCCTCGAGAAAGGAAGGGGTTCCTGTTAGGAGGCTTATAGTCAATCAAGTTTTACAACTTATGTACCAATAGGAAGGAATTCCTATTTGACATTCAAGTCAGTCATCCAATTTATGTACGAAAGTCTATTTGGAATTCATGGCTAGCTAGAGATGTAGGGCCAGCTAGATATGCATTTGTTATTTTTAATATACAATTAACAATGATATATATTTGTAAATAATTATTTTTGATATGCAATTAAAAATGATATCTATTTTTGTGATTTATTGTTAAAATGGTATAATTTTTTATTTATTTAAGGAAAAATAATATTAATATAGCGACAAATTACCATGTTCAAATAGTTGTTATTTAGCTACAATTTATCCGTGACAAAATTCAAGCTAATTTTGCGAGGACCTAATAGCGACAGATACTTTGTCGCCAAACAACCATAGGATAGAGAAAAAAGAGTAATATGGCAACAAACATAATTCCTCGCAAAGTATAGCGACAACATTATCGTCGCAAAATTCATGCCAGCATTTAGCGAGTACAATTTACAAGCTAAATTTAGCCATAAAGATATTTGTTGCAAAAGTGCACGCTAAAATTTAGCGAGCAACTAATCATTAGCGATGAAATTTTGTCCTCGCTAAAAAATAGCAACAAATGTTTTCCTCGCTAAATTTTTCTAGGACGACTTTCGTAACAAAAGTTTTTTCCTCGCTAAATCCTCGCTAAACATATTTAGCTACGAAAAAGCATCATTTAGCGAGGAATTTTTTTCTAGCTATTTTGCATTTTTTTGTAGTGGTTGAAGAAAGTGGAACCAACAACTTCTTTATTTTCTCTTTCATTTTACCGTTGAGCAACAGTCAAAACTCCTCTCACGCATCAAATAAAGCGTGACATACACCCATTAAAGCCACATCAGCGAATTGGACCCCACTATGTACGCCAACTCAGCACAAGGTATTCATAGTTATTAAAATCGTCAATATGGGGTGTTAAAATGGTAAACAAGTAAATATGGGGGGCGGAATGGCAAAAGTTTACAAGTTTGGGGGGCAAATTACATATTAGGCCTAATGCAATTTAATATTGTATCAAAATATTATTTTTATGAATTTTTTATAAAAATAATTTTAAAAAATATAATTAATTTTACTTATCTTTAATTTATGCAATTGAGCTAATAAATTATCTCAAAACTCAACGTATGCTGTGCAAGTTATAAAGAAAAAAAATTGTGAGAGTGGTGGGAGAATGTTAGATAGCGGAAATAGGGAGAAGAAAATGAATGAAGACTTTGACATTTATATAATATGGATATAATATAACAAAAAAATCTAGACAATCAAATGGGTTGACTCTAGCTACTATTGTCTCATGGACTGCTGCGGTAATGATTTGTTAGGAGTGCAGGGACAAGGGAGAAAAGCTACTGTGTCTGAAACCACAATAGACTATTGTGGTTTCGGACACAACAATTTTTTCCCTTAGTCCCTATGCTGCTAACAAATTATCACAGCAGTCCCTTGCAATATAGACCAAAAAAATTCATTTTTTCAAAATGCCTCAATTTTCAAAATATTTTTACAAAATTCACTATTTCTGAAATTGTCCCTTATCTATTTACTTATTCTTTTCTCTACTTTCTTATTGGCTATCAAGAGTTCAAATTGGTTCATCTTTCCTTTAAGTTACGCAGACTTAAAAAAGAAAAAAAGGATATTAGAGTTAGGCATTGTCTCCTGGAGACAAATTTTCAAGGAGGCCGACTGCAACTTCAGACTACAAGAAAATTACAATTTAGCAACGGAAAATAGCAACGAAAAATGTCAATTTTCCGTTGCTAATCAAAAATAGCAACGGAAATTAGCAACGGAAATTTCGATTGCTAATTCGGCGGTTGGTATTTTTAGCAACGGAATGTTTATTCCGTTGCTAAATTTAGCAACCGAATTCAAATTCCGTTGCTAAATTATCAACGGAAACTAAATTCTGTTGCTAAATCTAACCACTAACATTTGGTAAATTGGTCAAAATTAGCAACCGAATTCAAATTTCGTTGCTAAATTAGCAACGGAAACTAAATTCCGTTGCTAAATTAGCAACGGAAACTAAATTCCGTTGCTAAATCTAACAACTAACATTTGGTAAATTGGTCAAAATTAGCAACCGAATTCAAATTCCGTTGCTAAATTAGCAACGGAAACTAAATTCCGTTGCTAAATCTAACAACTAACATTTGGTAAATTGGTCAAAATTAGCAACCGAATTCAAATTCCATTGCTAAATTTAGCAACTGAATTCAAAGATATAATTTTTTCGTTGCTAAATTTAGCAACCGAGTTGAATTCCGTTGCTAAATTTAGCAACTATTATTAAAAAATTTGTGACGGTTTTTTCGTCACTAGTCCATCACTAAAATAGAAAACCAACAAATTACACTAAAACAGCTTGCTGTTTTAGTGTAAAATATAAAACCAACAAATTACACTAAAACAGCTTGCTGTTTTAGTGTAAAATAGAAAACCAAAAAATTATCCATGTTGTGTATGCCTTCCAAATTTGCCATAAAAAATAATCCTTGCAAGAAAAGAAGTTGTCACATGGACCAAACATTATATAGCTACTAATTTAACCCTGAAACTTCTAGTTACATGAACCATAATCAAAATATCTTAAGCACCCAAGTTGGGTGCTTTCGAATTTTCTTTTATTTACACATCAATATCATGTAATGTTCTTAAATATATATATGTTTGACTGATTCTAATTGATGAATAATATTTAAAAAAATTGATAATTAATAAATCAAATTTTAAAAATATTAATTGGTGCAGTTAATTACCATTATGAATGCATGCATACAAAATGATTGAAAGTTGATTACGGGTAAAAAATAATAATAATATAACAGAGAGGACAAGCAATTCATGAAAATCATTGGAGGCCTATTGTGTCATTTTCTACGTTGATCCACATGGCCCATTGAGTCAATATATATATATATATATATATATATATATATATGGACAAGAAAAAGAATAGAAAAAGAGAAAACACCAGTGCAATAATCCTTAAAAATCAAAGCTGAATTTCAATTATCTTTGAACATTTGAAACAAATGCAACAAGATCGAGTACAGAATTGGGCCAAGTTCTCTAAGAAACCAAACAGAATTTGAGTAATCTATAAATACAAAATGAAATGATGAAGAATAGAGAGGGAAGAGCAGAAAGAAGTAAAAACCAGAGAAGGCAATCAATTATAACACGTAAGAGACCTTGCAATTAAAAATGGAAAAAGATACAACTACTAGAATGAATGTTGCTGCAAATTGTTACGCTGTCCTTCACTATAATTATTATCAAATTGCATCTCTTACCACTAAAAGATTTTTTGTTTCTTCGAGGATATAAGCATATTTCTATCCTTTAATCAGTTGGTTATTCAGGATTATCTATTTTTAGCAGTATAATCTATATATGGACAATGCTGCTAATACACAATAAATTAAGAATGGAACGTGCCAAGCTTAGTAAAACCAGCTCTTAAATCAGCAACAGACAACTTCTTCATCAAGAAGTGGGAACCAATAGTTCTAGTTGAAACACCAGCAAAACAATATTGCAATCTTTAGACATTTTAAGTACATCATCTATCCAACCAGTTACAATTTAAGTGAATAAGTACAAACAGAGACAGACCTAGGATGACGAGATGAAAGGCCAAAACTGATGTATGAAAGGTCTAAAAGGTTATTGAGGGATCAAGGAAAGATAATCAAGTATCAAATTGTATTTTTTACAAGGAAAATTTAAAAATAAATAAATAATTGGGTATGTAGTTCTGTCATGGAGTACAAAAGCATTCCCCCTAAATGCATAACTAACTACCATAAGATGAAAGAGAATATCATAATACAACTCGATGTAATAGCTTCATGATTATTGCATAAACATCATCAGCAATCAAATATGCCTTCAATCCAAATATTTCATTGAAATGGTTGTACACGATTTTAATTCTGAAACAATCTGAATTTGAAATCATGTAACATTTGCATAAAAGGAAGCTCAAAGCTTCCATTGATTGTGGGTTTAACATCAAAATTAGATAGAACCTACATCTCTAAAAATGATTTCTTGGTATTTTTGTGAAGATTTGAAACAACAATCCTTACAGCCAGCTATTTCTCAAGTCCACCAGAAGAGCCAGTTTGATCAAACTGATATTATACAGAATTCAAAATAAAATGATCCAGAGCTCAAGAACCAGTTATGAATTACTTCAAGACACATGAATTTTCTATTTATGGAGCTGAAACATATAACTAAAATTTTCTATTTATGTCCTAAAGTTTAACACTCCCAAAATCTGAAACATATAACTAAAATTTTACCTAGTCAGTTTAAGGAAATAAGAGGCAATAAAAAAAACAAAAAACACCCAAGTTGCAATTTATATGAGCTAAGTTACATCGGAGCAGGCATAAATAAGATATAATAATAGTAATAAATGGATAAATATGAAAGCAAGAAAGAGAAAACAGCCCCCAAAAGATTGGCTTCCCATTGAACAAGCAATACACAAATATAAACTGCAAAAAGCAATCTCATACCAGTATTAAATCAGCAGCCGGTAAAAAATCAACTTGATGGGTTACAAAAACAACAGTCTTGCTTGCCAGTGCTGTCAATATGTATTCCTGCAGTTCCACACTGTTAGAAATTGAACTAATTAGGCTGTAATATCAGAAAAATTAGAAACGAATAGCAGAAAGTCATGTATTATTTTCTCCTCAACAGCTAATTACTTTGATAAATTAAAAAAAAATCAATTAACTCACTTGCATCAAAAGAATTAAAGAAAGATTACATTAACAAAAGAATAATCAGTCAAAATAGAATAAGAAGGCAACAAGCTGTAATGCTCAACTTACGAAACAAGTAAATACCAGACTCATACTACACAAACTTAGAAGCATATACCTTCCAACCCAAAACCTTTATTCCTTGATGTTATCATCATGTTCCACATTGTCCCCTAGCAGTTGATTCCGCACTACTCGACATCAGCAGACCTTGGAAAACAGCAAACAGATGAGCTGACACCCCTCCAATAACCCAAAACTGTTCATTTCTCCACCATTCGTCGATTCCAACACCGCTCCATCTCATTTCCAGAATACCCGTGGCAAAGATTGAAAGAAAGAGGGATATGAACCAAATACTGGCAATGTTACTGATCTGCAATACCATAAAAACACAGTTTATAAAAAAATTCCAAAAGTGGGAGTTTGTAATTCTTCCAAAGCAGCAATTTAAATGTATAACCATTAAAAACACTAATTTTAATTTTATTTCTGACTTCTTTTCAAATATGGAACTACTCCTTAGTTTTCCTTCAAATTAAGGATGATTACTTATCTTTAGTAGAAACTCCATGAATTTGTCCATTATTGTGCTCGCCGGACAAGCACCGAAACTTCGCCGGACCAGTGATCGGAGCCTCACTGGTGCAAGACCAAAACCACCAGGAGTTGGATGACGTTGAGGGGAGTCCACCGGCGGTGGTCATGCGCTCAAAGGACTCCGTTCATGGCTAGGATCTAAAAAAAACCGTCGGAGACTTTCTTTCTCCAATCTCTACGTTACCAGCGATGGGAAGGGAGAGGAGGATGGCGAAAAGAAACTCCTCGCTGAGGGGAACTCACCGGCCTTATTTGTGTCTCCGTCAGCCGCCTTACTTCGCAGGAGAAAAGGGAAGAAGCTAAGGCAGATGGAGAGAAGAACAGCAAACGTAAGGGGGACACTGTGACGACGTTAGCAGACGGACTGGTGTTCCGCTAGTGGCCAACAACTGGAGCGAACGGCGGTGGGCCGGTAGCCTGCGTCGTTAATCGGCGCTCCTTCCTCCGATCTCCCCTGCTTCTTTTCCCGATCCACTCTTCTCTTCTCTTTTTTTTTATATATTAGACATTTCATGGGACTTCAAGAAAACTTTCCCCCCAAAATATCTATATATGTTCTCTTCTTTTCTTTTTATTATATACATTTATTTACTTTAATTCCTTATTTATTAATAAAATATATTTTAGTTTAAATTATAAAATCAAAATCTTAAAGATAATATTCACTAATGTTATATCACATTTTAATAATTAGAAGAGAAGAATTTAACACATTTTAATAAAAAACTTAAAGATAATATTCACTAATGTTATATCACATTTTAATATATGCACATACATACACATGTATTTATGCATACATACATATGTACATGTATGTGTATATATGCACAAACATATACATGTATTTATGCATACATACATATGTACATGTATGTATATATATGTACATACATATATATATATACATATTCATATATATACATATGTATGTACATACATATCCATATTATGTATGTATGCACATACAAGCACATACAGATATATATATATGAATATGTATGTATGTATATATGTATATACATAAATACATATTTATATGTATAAGTATGTGTAAGTATGTATATAGATACATACATGGATGTATGCATGTATGTATGTATATTTGTATATGCATATGTATGTGTATATATGCACATATATATACATACATATACATATGTATGTATACATATACATATGCATATGTATGTATATGTGTGTATATACATATCCATATGTATTCATATAGAAAATTTAGCAACGGAAATGAAATTCCGTTGCTATTTTAGCAACCGAAATAAATTCGGTTGCTATTTAGCAACGGAATTCTATTTCGGTTGCTATTTTAGCAACCGAAAAAATTCCGCTGCTATTTTAGCAATCGAAAATAAATTCGGTTGCTATTTAGCAACGAAATTCTATTTCGGTTGCTATTTTAGCAACCGAAAAAAAATTCCGTTGCTATTTTAGCAACCAAAAATTAATTCGGTTGCTATTTTAGCAATCGAAATAAATTCGGTTGCTATTTAGCAACCGAAAAATGTTCCGTTGCTAAAATAGCAACGGAAAGTTAATTCCGTTGCTAAATTAGCAACGGAAAAAATATTCCGTTGCTATTTTTCGTTCCAATTTTTTTCCGCCATCTATTGGCGCCTTAATTAGCAACGGAATAGTGATTCCGTTGCTAATTTTCGTTGCTGAATTTTGGCGCAAAAAATTCCCTCCACTTTTATCAACGGAAGATAACCAAAAATTTTTCCGTTGCTAAATCTACAAAGTTTAACCAATTTTAGCAACGGAAATTATTTTTCGTTGCTAAATAGCAACGGAATTGGTTTTCCGTTGCTAATTTAGCAACGGAATCATTTTCGTTGCTATTTTCAGATTTTCTTGTAGTAATTGCGACTCTAGCAGAAAAAATATTGTCTTTAAAAAAAATCTTCGATACCCTTTGTCTGAATTTATTTATTTTATTTTCTTTCTTTTATTATGTTTTCCCCAACACATATAACCTATACCACTCATAAAGAAAGCCTTTCATTTTATGAGGGATATATACCACTCATCTGTCAATTTTTTTAATTTTCTTATAAAATTTTGTTGGGTTTCGAAACAGTAAATAAAATATCGCAGCGGAACAATGGAAACCCACCACGGATCCAAGCGATCCAATTGATTCAATAAAAGGAGAAGTGTAACGATTACCAACCTCTTGTAGCGCAGATAAATCGAATTGTAGGTGCGATCTCACGCGAAATGACACCCTCTACCAGTATCCACACGCGAAAGCAACGAACAGAATCGCCCGGGGTGCTAGCTCCCTTCCTGGCGGCTAGGGTTTTTGTTATTCTCTCTCTAGAATCACACAAGAAAACGATTTTCTTTTTGCTTTTCTCTTAAGTGGCGGCTAGGTCCTTTTTTGCTTAATTCTGGTTTTATATATACATACCATATATATATATACAACTAACCTAACCCTAATTAAGAGAGAGAAAACGTAGGGCTCGTTTTAAAATAAGAAAAATCTTATTTCTTACCTAAAACGATAATTATAATAATAATAATAATATTTATCTTAAATATTATTATTATCATCATTCCATTTTAAAATAAGAAATACCTTATTTCTTATCTTAAAAAATAATAATAATAATGTAATGATAATATTTATCTTAAATATTATCATTATCATCATTTTTTTTGTTTATTTCGAATTTTAATTTTTCACAAAATAAAATTCGAAATGCCCGAATTAACCCTTAGTCTATTCATTACATTCTATGTGTGCGACCCAATAGGTTCATATTATATTGGCAGTGGGTCTCAATCCCATCACGGGCCCACAAGTCATAAGTGGCCTCTAGCAAGACATTATGACTACCCAAATAATATGAATATCGATAATTCGATTTTAACCTAATAGAACATGTTATAATTCCTTTGTCACACGATATCTTGTTTGAACATAAGTCATGGTCCATGTCAAACTTATATAGTCCAAACATATAATTTCCCGATCACTAAGTAGACTGATAATATCAAATGATATTGATCACTCCATCAATTCATTTGAGCACGGCCATGCATTTCTCAGTCCTACTTATCGAGGGGCCCGACAGATATCTCTCTCATAAGAGAGGGACAAATTCCTTCTTGATTATTCACTATCCTCTACATGATTCTCATTATGTCCAATCATAATCTTTATAATTATCCGATTAAAGATAATGTTTGATTGTGTCAAAACATAATGTTCGTCATGTAGGATACTATGATAATCTCAGGTCTAAGGATTAATAACATAACTATTGTGAGATCACTAATGACATTGACCCATGTAGTGTCTCATTGCGAGTCTATCCAGTACTTTGTTCCCTAACAAGTACTTATAAGATTAATTCATATCATCATATATAATCATCCCATGATCATCAATTAAACTTATACTAGTCTTTATTTATCATCAATCATTTAACAATAAATAACTAGGGATAGTCAAAATAACATTAAATTGTTATTTACAAATATTATTATAATGTAACATGCCTAAAATACAATAACATAAAGAAAATCCAATTTTATAAAATGAAATTTAACATTACATAAAGGCCCTAATGTTTGGCCTAGGGCACAACCACTAACAAATTTCTCATAAGCTAAATATGTTTTTGGTTTTCTATTTTTTTAATTTTTTCAACATGAGTGTCATATGGGATGTCAATCAGCAATTTTTAAATTAAAAATTATATTGACCGGAAGAGAAGTACACGTAATAAATGAAGTATCGCGTTATAATTGAATACTGTAAATATTGTTAGTCAACTGTACATTTTTATTTATTTTAGGAATAAAAACACACAGTTTAATTAATTTAAAAATAAAATGGACAAAAAAAAACTTTAAGAGTAAAATCACTCCATTTTACCTCCATTTTTTTTTAAATGAACTAAAGACTGAGGGAAAAAACTAAAACTAGAGGACAGTCGAAAATGGACTATAATCATGATATACAAACGACAAACATCGTAATTAATTCAAAGAGAACAAACATGTTTTTGGATTTATTTACGTGTGCAAATGCGTGGAGATCACAGATGCAGTGGTCAGAAATACAAAACCTTAATCACTACACAAGTAAAAACACAAACAAACGAAAGGAGGGAAATTCTGGTCGCTAAAAGAACAAATCCGGTCCCTAAAAGTCAATAAGGACCGTAAAATCCGGTCGCCATTCGGTCGTTATAGGCTCTGCCACTAATGACCAAAAAGAATTGGTTACCAACCCGTCCCTAAAATGTTTTAACGACCGACCTGAAATCGATCCCTAAAAATTTTTAAGGACCGCATTATATCCAGTCCCTAAAAAGGTTTAATGACCTTATTAAACTAATACCTAAAGATTTTTAACGACCGAACCAACTGGTCCCTAAAAATTATTAAGGACTGGATTTCTTGTCCTTAATAATATACACCAGGTAGCTAATCAAGTTATTGAGGAACAAAAATATGGTCCTTAAAAAGGTGTATTTATGGTCATTAAAACTTTTAAGGACCGACCAAAAATCCGGTCACTAAGATTTTTGGACATATATTATATTAAAAACCATAAAATCAATTCCTAAAAGCATAATCAAGATCATAAATTGATATGATCGCTAAAAATAAACCATATTTTTAAACAGACAATAAATGGATGCACAATAAATAATATTATATTTTTATAGATAATTTGTAATTCATTACAAATATAAAATTAGCATTCAAAAAAGGTAAGTATTGTTTATACAGCTCCTTTCCAAAAAAAAAAATTAGATCTCTATCTAGCCAACATTTCAATGAATCTCCAATTCTTCAAATCTACAAAAAATATAAATAAACAAAAATGATTATGTCATAAAATATATAGATATACTATAAATAATTGATTGAAACTACAAGTGATTGAAGGATTGACCTCAAAAAAATTCTAATTCCATCAAGTGTAACCATATACACTTCAAAAAGTCAGCATATCAACCTCAAAAAAATTATAATTTCACCAAGTGTAACTATATACACTTCAAAATATCAGCATATATGATAGGGGCTGCAAGATACAAGAACATAAATTAGTTTTAAGGAATTTTATACATTAAAAAAATTAATTACCTTTTGAACAATCTAATTGAGACATTTTAAAGTCACAATCAGTAGATTCAACACTTCTCAAGATTAAAAATCATATTGTTAACATCAACAGATTCATCACTTCCCAACATTGTTAATATATAGTGAATAGGCCAAGTCATCAGCCTGGAATAATTTATGTAAGAGCTTAAACTATGCCATAATGTGATACATGTAGCTATGTGATTTTTCAAAATTATCACTGCAAGTATGTAATCAATAAATCACTAGCAATTAGCATCAAATTATACAAATCTTAAAGAACCAAACTAATCAAATTATAATTCCTTCAGAATTTATTTTATCAGTATTACCTATAGATGTAAAAAGTCATAGTCATAAACCACACACTAACAATGAAGAAAATTGGGGATTTGGATGCTTTGTTTCACTTTATTTCAAGATATTGTAGACTTAATTGAGTTCAATTGAAAATCTTGCAGATACTCTGATAACTATGTATATATCATATTGGAATTTGTGGTATTCTAAAATTCCCTATCAACATGAAAATTCCACACAACAAATGAAAAATAATAAAATTTGAGTTTTATTCTTCTATATAACTAAAATGCAAGAGCCAAAATTCCTAACCTGTAAATATATTTTTAATAGACTAGTCACTCTCTTGAAAAGGTGTTGATGGAGGAACTGCTGCCTTTTAAGCCTTTTTCCTTAACCCCACTGCCAAGGACAACCACTTTACTATGAGTTTGAGGTCCGAAACATCTTTCTACTATCTCTATGTTAGAAAGACATGGCTCTGACTGCACCAATTCTAAGATTTGAGCCTACAAAAATATGTAGTATATATATAGGACAATCAATTAATTGTTTGTCAAAAATATAAAAAAATCCTAACACAAGCTATCTTTATATGTACATGTTTTTCAATTGCTTCAGGTTCAACAAGTGTATTATTCTTCTTTTTTCGAGACTCAAAGAAAATTGTTGCTAAGTTTGGTGGGTTGCCATCTTTCCCTCCCTACATTCATGACTAACAAAAATAATCAAGTGATAAAACTAGATGATATTTCATGCAACCATGTATTAATATTAAACATCAACACCCTTGGGAAGTTTTAAGGAATTTGGATAGACATTACCCATTGCATAAACATGCTATATTTGGAAAAGATGACAAAGAACAACAATCAATTCGGGCATTCAAAGAGAAAAGAAGAAAGCCACTGTTTTAAGCACTAGTAGGTATAAGGAAATGCATTCAGTGAACAGCTAGATCCACTGAAAAGATAGCATACATAACAACGTTTGTTGCTGATTTAAGCATTACTATTTTGTCTATATCCATAAATTAAAGTATCAAATTCATTACCAAGAAAATCAAAATGTCTAAGAGAAGTTGAGATTCTACTCCTCAAGTGATCAATAATGGGCTTTTTTTTACAAGGGTAATGCAACATAAATCAAATTGTACCTTTTTAGCGTCAGAAATCATATGAAATTGTGACTCAAATTTGTTGTCATATATGTGATTATTGAGAAGTGGTACTTGAGGCCTTATTTCAGCTGCATCCTCTAATTTGATCTTGTAACTGCAAAACAATCATAATTCCTCAGTCAAAACATTAAAGAAACTATTTTTCTTTTTTTGATAAGCAGAATATTTTATTGATGATAGCAGATTACAATTAAGAAGGAGATCACCTCAACTCATAGAATGTTATTGCCTCTGCTAACATAATAAAACCTGGCAAACAGCAAATAAAAAATCCACTCGAAACCAAGCAACAGACGACAGAGAACAGCAACAGGCCAAAAAAAACAAAAAAGTACATCTGTAATCAACCCAATATGAAGTCCAACATCAAGTACACAAGGAAAACCAGAAACACTGAGAAATATACTAGCTGCTACCCAAACTGTTAGCAATCAACTATTTTCTACCTTAGTATGTTCCATCGGATCATATCGGCCATGCCACTAGATCATCCATTCGATGAGCACCCTTACAACAGAGTTAATTCAAAATCAATAAAAATTAACAATAAATTCCAAATTTAATCTTCAAATTACAACACAATGCGACACGTTTATACATAAATATCCTAAAATCTTCTATAACAAAATATAAACAATCTGATCTATGGTCCCATTAGTGTATACCTTTACTAAAATTCAAAAAATAAATAAAAAGGCTACATAATCTCGTGAATCATAAGCCTGAAACAATCAAAACATAAACAAAAAAATCATTTTCGTTTAAGCCTGTTCATTCACAACAGCAGCAACAACAAAAAAAATAAGCGAATCAACATGAATGAATACCTCAAACAATGGACGTAACCACTCTTTGCACTTATTAGTGATATGCAGGAAAAAATGCCAGGTCTTTTTTCTTTGCTAGTTTTCAAGCTTAAAATTAACACTGACAATCACACTTGCTCTCCTGCCTATCAATTATTTGACTGATTAATTAATTTATCAATCACATAATAATAATAATAATAATAATAATAATAATAATAATAAAAGAGAGAGAAAAAATCATCTCCATTAGATAAGTAATACCTCAATAGTCAAATAAAGATTCTCCTCTATAAGTAACTCTTTAAAATTCTTAATCTCTACTTTAGGACAAGACTCCATTGCTTGAAACAAAATCAAAATTTTGATAAAAATTTCTCTTAAAAATGAAGAAGAACAAGAAGAAGAAATTGATCAACCTCGCTCTTGTTAGTCAGCAGCGTGCTATCCCAAAACAAAGGATTAACCACTGGTTTCCCATTTTCAACAGATAACGGAACTAAAAAAAAGATTTCAAATCAAAAAATTGACACAAAGTAAATAGATAATTTTTATTTATTATTTATTTTTTCATGAGAAGACTTAATTAATTAAGGATTATTATCCCCTTTCTTAATTGGTAAGGATTCCTATATATTCTTGAATATTCGATAATCATTTATTAATCTATTCTCATCAGTAAAACATTGGAATCAGATATTGACCCAGCCAAGCTAGAGACCAATGCAAAGAAAAAATACACTCAACAATGAATCACAAAAAAGGAACAGTAAAGACCGAATTACAGATAAAAATACAGACTTTAAGCACAAAACATTCTTTTCAAATGCCAAAAGACTAACTCAAATTACAAACACATTTCTTATGCAAATCCCTGATGATTATATGTGACTCTAATGGAGGCAAATAATAGAAGTTGCAGTTTTAAAATGATATAAATTGTTTCTAAGCTAATCACTATTACTAATTTCAGTTTTTTATTTTCTTGTTTGGGGAACAAGAAAAAGAAATCCATGACAAACAGATAACTCTAAACTGAATCGTACATGGCCTATTTTCTTTATCATATAATCACCAGCTAACTCAGTTTGTTACATTCAAAACCCAAATAAAATCAACTACGAAAACAACACGAGGCAAGAAAAAGATGAAGATATACATAATTTCACAACATCGATAATTGAATTCAAGCAAACAAGAAGATGAAACATCCAGAACAGAGAGCAAGTAGAATTAAGCTCACCATTATGCTCGTCCTTCAGAAATAGAAAAGCAATTCATAGCCTTAGATTTCATTATCATTAATATATGACAAAAACAGAAGGATTAAAGGAAGCTGCTTACCAGTTTTAAAAAGTCTTCCCATGAATAAATCGCCAAACAAAACTTCTCAATATCGTCTGTTTGTTCAGGTGTGACCTTGCCAAAGCTCACAATTGCTGCGGAAAGAAATATACCATCATATATTTGTGAAACATATGAACAAAAAATAAACTTTTATGAAGATAAACTTACTTTTCATGTCCTTTGCAGAGTTCGAAAATATTTTCAATGGCTGATAGTACAGGAAACTACATATCAGTAAATTAAGACTATAAGCATATAAGATGGAAAATAAAAATAAGAAAATTCACCACTTGCACAACAATAAACAACATATCCAAAATACTCTAACCCAGAAATTATAGACAAGATTAATAAAAAAAGAAAATGAAAATTAAGCTATTTTATCACATATGAGATGATGTCTCATCTTCGGAATTTAAAAATGGGAGGAGGAAATTAAAGCTCAGTAACATTGAACATCTTTTTTGTAACAAATATCAAACAAGAAAATGAACAAACCTTAAAAAGAGTATAGAAGATAAAGAAAGCATACAGATCTAGTATAGGATCATCATCTTCCTCATTGGTGGAGACAATGACCTCTTCAAGTTTAACGAAGGGAGCAACCTGTTCGTCATCGGCATGGGGGGCGTTGTCTTCTTCTTCTCTATCTTTGGTGTCATGGTGAAGATCGGTAGCAGATGTAGCAGTGGCCATTGTTCGATTTGCTTCTTTTTACTTTGCTGCCGAAAGTATAAAGTGAACTGCGATTGCAAGAGAGAGAGAGAGAGAGAGAGAGAGAGAGAAGCAACTTTAGGGATTTTGGGAGTAGGATGCAGAGCTTCATCGAAGAGTGATGACTTGGAATCTCATTTTCTGCTGTTGGAGAGAAAGATTTAGGGCTTCTTTTAATTAAATTAATTTTAGCAAATTTTTTAAGTGTTTTTACAAGATGGTTCTAAAGGGAAAAAGAGAAAGCGAGACTTGTTCCCGTGCTTAGCTTCACAATTAGGGGACCGAATTTTTCAATTTTAGGGACGGTCAATTTTTACCTTCCCTGTTTACTAGCCCAAAAATATGAGTGGATGAAGGGAAAAAATTCCGGTCCTTGTTATTATATATCTAGGGACCGGAAATTTTTATTTTCGTTAATTTTGGTCACTAATACCCCTTTTTCTTGTAGTGTAAGCAACAACAAAATAGACAACAATTACAAACAGATTTCCTAGGCAAAGATTTTGAGTGGTGCTACCTTACTTGTAAGCATAACGCAAAGCATCATACCAACTGTCATGCACGAATATAGGGTGGGGGGCAATACATCTACGGTGACATTAAGTTTAGGTACAATTTATTATCCCAATTATCTCACTAAATTTATATTTTTAAAATTATATATATATATATGGCGGATCCAAGATTTCAAGATCAGCGAGAGCACTTATTATAATTATAATATAAAAATTTTAAAATTAAAAATACATAAACTATATCATGACAGTATATTGCACTTAAATTTGAAAAAGTATAATATTTAAAATTAAATAAAAATATAATTTTCATAATTATTTTCGACGTAATTTAATATTTTAAAATCGTTCAATAATTAACTTTATATCAAAATTGTTAAAATTAACAAAAAGAAAACTTCATTCAAATCAATTATCACTCAAATTACCTATTTGATTTTATTCAAGATCAGTAGATCAGTGTTGAAATATACATTCAACTTACCAAAATTTAATAATTTATAAATTATTAAAAATCAATTATAGCAAAAGTTAATAAACATATACAATATTAAAAATTACAAAAAAAGTAAAATTTTCTTACCAAATACCAATTGAAATGATAAAGAATATTTGTTAATCCTACTATAAATTTAAAAGATTTCAAAAGTTGCAATAACAAGGAAAAAAAAAGAAAAAGAAAAGAGAAGTGTGCATCAAAGTGAAAATAAAAATGAAAAAGTGTGTTTGGCTCTTTGTTGTAAATTTAAGTTATTAATTAAATAAGTTGGTATTTACTTTTTTATTTTTTTAAAGTTAATGTAATTTTATTTTTGGACAAAAGATATATTATTTGGGATTTACCATTTGTATGAATTTTTACATAAATGGATTTGGATTATTTTATTTTAATTTTTATAATTTAATTAAAAAAATTATGTAATTATTATTGGATTAAAAATTGAGAGAAAGCACTTAAAATAAATTAGGGGTTCCTGGTATGTGTTACGGAGCAACACATTGGCCAGCACACTACCCCTTAATTGGGCCGACACGGTGCAAACGAGGATTAGTCTGGATGTGGTACGGGCTTAAAGGTGCCTTCCACAGTTGGAGCCCATCCAGGATACCCCGTGCATTTCGCAAAAAAAAAAAAAAAAATTAGGGGTTCCTGGTATAATTTATATATATGGGATAAGATGCAAATTAGTTCCTTAAATTTGGCGAAATGTATAATTTAAGGTTTAATTTTTTTTTTTGTGCAATTTCAGGCCTGATATTTTTAAATTGATGCAATGTGATCCCTATTGTTACAGAGCCGCGTGAGATAACCGATAAAGTCATGCATTAAATGATTCGTGACAGATCAGGTGGCAAAATGTGATGATAACATGACAAGTAGATGACACGTCATCGACACGTGTACCCATATGCCTGGCACGTAACACGTTAAAATTAGGGTAAAAGACCCCAATCTCTTTAACCTCCCGTCGATATTTCCTAAAACCCTTAGCCGCCTCCCCTACTCCAACGACGATCTGAACTGAGGGGATAGCGTCAGATACGATGAAGCAGATCCAGAAGCAAACGGACAAAACAAAGGAAAAGATGAAGCAGCTAGTCCAGAAGAAGAAGATGAAGAAGCACATGTAAAACAAAGAGATTAGTAACAGAGATAAAACAAAAGCAGTCAAAATAAACGAAGAAAATAAGCTGCAGAAATAACCGAGATTCAATGAGTTCAAAACGAAAAGGGTGAAATTCCATGTGAAATTATGTGATCTCAACTAAGATCAGCTTGCTCTTAAACAATCGAAGGTAGCTTGATTGAGTTTCTTTCACCAATTTTTATTTATTTATTTTTAATTTATGAAAATAATCTACATACTGTTACTTGTTATAATTTCTATTCTGTGTCGAGATGCGAAAGAAACCTATACTTCTTTTCTGTTTGATAAAGTTCATAGTATCCTTAAGAAAATACATGGTTGTTACTGTTTGAATTTTGAATTTGATGATCAAGGGGAAGTTGAGCTTTTGTTGCTTCTGAATGGATCTCAAGAAGGAAATCCTTCTTATGTTGAATCAATATATATATGTGTGTGTGTGTGTGTGCGTGTGGGTCTTTTTTTTCCAGTTAGATTAGTCTTCATAAATGGCTAGCAGAACTTCAACCCGGATGAACAATTCTGCACTGATTGCAATGATTGTAGATGAGGTGAGAGTATAATAAGCACAGTGGTTCTTTTGCTAGAATAATAAACAATTAAATGTTCGTATTTCCAACTATTAATGCCCCAAGTTGTCAGTAAAGCTTGATTTATATGCAGCAGATGACGAATTACCTCTTTGTAGATTCAAGTATGTTTTTCTGAGTTTGAATGCTTTCTTAATTACAAAAGCAATTAAGTTTGATGACAACAGGACATTCCCTTGATTCTGTTATGGAAAACGTTTTTATTTGCAAATGTTAGAGAACTATTGGGAGCCTAAAAGACTATTCAAATTTTCATTTTGTTGGAATATGAACTAATGATCAACTTAATCAATTCTAATCCGATTCAAGTTTAAAAACACAATTTCCTAGGTTTGAGCATCTGTTTTGTTGTTGTCTCTTGATTTTTTTTTCAACTTTTTCTTTTCTTAATCATCATCAATATTTGAGTGGAGACAAAGTTTGTGGGTTGACCCATCCATTTTTTCACTCTTTGACCAGGAAGCCTCAACCCCTAGACCAAATCAAATTCTGATCTTTTCATTATGGCTAATTTCTTTAGCCTTTTGTTTTTAAATTTTGTGTTTTTTATTAAAATTGGAAGCTAATGTTAGGAGTAGTTTGGTCTCCTTTAATTTAATAAAGTAATAAAAATATCAAGATATTAGGTAAGCACAGCTAATTAACTTGTGATTTAATCTAATATTAAAATTAAAATGTTTAGGTAATGTTTCTCTCAAGGCCTTAATGCTATTTTTATAAGCTATATATGGTTTGGACTCTATCAGGATATCAAGATTTAACTTTTCTCATTTAGTAGATGCAGTATTTTGATACTTTATAGTCTTCCATCTATATTCCAAGAATTTTTTTTTTTGATGTGTGTACGTTTGAGTATAATTCTTCCCTTCTTCATGTTCTTGTTCTTCTTCATTATTTGTTCCATTTTCTTAAATTTTCTGATTCCTATTTTCTTGCAGGGAATGTCGTGGCTGAGTTTGGGAGTCTTCTTATCTATGAAGTTGTGTCTTCAAGGGAAACAGCAACCTGCTTGACCAAGTGCCTTATGAATGCCACTGCTAGTAACAACAAGAATGGATCAGCTTAATTAGTAACATTAGATTTTAATTCTTGAATTCGATGCAGACATCAAATTAGATTAGCTAGTTTGTAATTTGTAAAACTACAATAGGTGGCTGCTTATTTGTAACAGCAAGAGGTTATTATTTGTAAAACTTTAAGCATCGATAGGTGGCTGCTTATTTGAGTATATGTTTTGGATGGACACTTATTAGTAAATGAAATAAAGGAGTTGCAGAATTAATTTTGTTTGTTTGTTTTTTTCTTTTTGCAGCAAAATCTTCTGAATTTTGTTTTCTGCATGCTCTGGCAAGGAATTTGTCAAAGGAATGCTTCAAGAGGTTCAATATTAAAAAATTCTTGGAGTTGAATAAATATTTGTCAAAGGAAATACGCTCTTTAGTTAGTAGCAGATAGCTCCTTATTCTACCACCACCACCACTTCTAATGATATTTCTGCATATAGGAGATTGACGTCTTTGCTTAAGAAAATGAGGAAAACAAAGAAGAGAAAGAGGAAGACAACCTCTTTTTTTCTTATGTTCAAGTATGCTGCATCATTTGGAGCTTTACAATTTGCTTTCTTTAATTAAATTTTGACATTTAGCGATGGAATTGCGACAATATTAGTCACTAAAGATATACAGAAGCAGTGAATTTAGGCTATTAGCGACGGAAATTAGAATATTAGCGACAGTATTTTCCGTAGCTAATTTCCTCACGTGACATGCATGTGGGGTACACGTGTCAGCTGACGTGTCTTCAATCTGCCACGTCATATGCTACATTTTGCCACATGATCTTCCATGTGTCACTTAATGCGCCATGTCATCGGTTAACTCATGCCGCTAACGGCTCCATAATGATGGGTTCATGTTGCACCAATGTAGAAACATCAGGCCGAAATTGCACAAAAAAAAATATTATGCCTTAAATTGCACATTCGCCAAATTTCAGGAACTAATTTGCATCTTATCCCTGTATATATATATCAAAAGAAATTTTAAAATTGAGGGTGTGCAAATCGGCTACAAGTGGCTCTGCTGCTCTGTGTGTGTATATATATATATATATATATTTTGTCGAGTTTTATAGAAAACATTGCTCCCACAACTCTAATAAAATATGAAGGTTACAAAATTGTACTCCTAATTTTTTTTTTTTAAGATTGCCCCCGCCAACTGCAGGCATACCAAGAAAAAGACAGAAATGACCAACCATTGCATAAACCCTCCACGTTCTCTACATGCACCTTGCCAAAATCTCCTATAAAAACCTCTTACCATGCTTCTTCTTTCCTCAATAACTATTTTACTTTCTTCAATCAACACAAAGAGAAGCTCAGTGAAATTATCGAACAATGGCAAAGTTCGTAGCTCTTATCACTGTTCTGCTGGCTATAATAGCCAATGCATTCGCCTACAGAACCACCGTCACCACGGTGGAGATCGACGAGGCGAACCCGAGAAGTAGAGAACGAACATGCAGGATGGAGGCTCAAATGAAGGATTTGAGTGCCTGCGAGCAGTACATTAGGCAATCCAGGACGCGAGCGGACGAAGTTCTGGCCCTCGGCAGAGAAGGAAGCGAGCATGATAGGCAACTGCGGATGTGCTGCCGTCAGTTGGAAAACGTGCGAGATGAATGCCAATGCCAAGCAGTAAAGTCTGTAGTTGAGCAAATGCAAGGACAAACCGAACAATATCAGCAGGTGATGCAGACGGCTAGCAGAATTCCATCTGCCTGCGGCTTTCGCGAGAGCTGCGATTTTAGAGGAATCGCGTTCTAATATGGTAGCCTGATGGGCTACGTAATACATTGATGTGCATGTGACGTTGAATAAAGTTCACTTTCATAAAACCATGGCCATGGTGTTGGTGGAGTGAGCAATGGGTGTGTGCGTTGTGGTTTGTGTCCAAGTGAAGCACTTCAAAGTATTGTTTCGTTAGTCATATCTTGTCTTGTAAGCATACTCTTATGAGTTTTTGCTTTTCTACTGTAATAAAAGGTCGTCCTAAGAGGCTTATATATGAACAAGCAGTAGTGCATCAAACAGAAATATATAGTTTTCTCTTCCAAACATCAATAACTGGATAATACCAAAATTATGACCGGTAATTATCGCAAAATTAATTCTAACTCTAAAATTAATCATTTCAACATGACTCAACGCCAAAAGAAAAACCCTAATATGTAAGCAAACATATCACGTAAGATATATGTCTTACATATATAATATGATTATTGGTGATAGATAATATGATTATTGGATTGATACATATGCTGTGTCTATGTGCGTATGAGTCTGTATTATTGAGTTAGAGACTGTATTATCCTTTTTGAGTGCAAAATCATTCTTTTAATAATTCCAGCATTTTCTTATTGAGTTAAATTACGTGTCAACAAACATATTAAGTTAGATGATGTGTCGACCTACGTATAAACTTCTGTTTACGGTTCAATATGAGCTCTTGTTAAGTTAGATGATGTATCGATCTGCGTATGAGCTTTTATTTACTGTTTTTTTCAACTATAGTGTATAGTGATTTTTGAAAATAACTTTTTAATTTATGTTTACTTTATAATTCTTTTTTAATGATTGATCCTTTATTTTTAAAATAATTTTAATATAAATTCGATGGCCATAAAAATAACCCTACAAATTATATTTTTTTTTGGGAATTGATTCAAAAAATTCTTGGATCTTGAAAACTTTTATAATGTAGAACTTTATTTTCCAAAAACAATGTTATTGATATTATAATGTATAACTTTGTAACGTATAAAATTTATTTTTCAGAAATAATGTCATTGGTATTAATGGAGTTAGTGCAATTATTATTTTTTAATTTATGTTTTAATTTTAAGTTTATAAATAGACAAGTTTAATTAGTATTTTGTATATGCATTTAATTTTTAATTAGTATTTTGTGCACTAGGCAAATTTAGTTAGTAATTTAATTTAAGTTTATAGATAGACAAGTTTAATTAGTATTTTGTCCATTGGAATTCATTTCTTTCATTATCAAAAAGTCCAGAGCAAAAATCTGGAGACCTACTTAATAAGAGCAAGTGTCAAATTAATATGAACTATTAACAATATTGTAAGTTATACTTTTTTTTATTAATTTTTATGTACAATTAAATAACTATTTAACCCTTCATTAATTAGTGTTGACATATATAAAAATAATTAAAAAATTATTTTTTTTATAAGTTAATATATTATTGATTTGGTGCACTGTATAGAAAATTTATTAGAAAAACTCATTTTACATGGCATTTTGTTATGGGTACGATTTGTGAAAAAAATAGAAAAATATTAGAAAAAATCGTTTTATATGGCATTTTTTTATGGCTATGATTTGCCCAAAAAAAATAGAAAAATCATTGTCTAGATCCAATTTAGACAAATTTTATGGACAAACAAATAGTGGATTGCTAATATCTATGCGCATAAACTATCACTCCACTCATTTTTCAATAAAATTTGCAAAGTTTACTATATATTATTAGTTTGGTAAATAAAATTCGTCTGGATTAGGTCTAAACAAGAAATGGAATATTCGTAGGTTGAGCAAAAAAACCGAAATCTCGGTTAAATAAAAAATTGATTCAAAATCGAATCGATTTTTAGGTTAATCGAAGCAAAATTTTAAATTTACGGTTTTTACTTTTAAAAATCGATAGTTAAATGATCCGAAACTAAACTGATTATATATATATATATATATATATATATATATATATATATATATATATATATATATTAAATTTTACACTTATATTTTTCAATATTTGTGTAATTTATAAATATTATGATATATAATTTTGTAAAATATTATTAAAATATATATTTTTAGTAAATAAACATTAAAATTATCTTCTTCTTCTTCTTCTTCTTCTTCTTCTTATTATTATTATTATTATTATTATTATTATTATTATTATTATTATTATTATTATGTGTATAATTAACACTATGTTGTCAGTTTTATATTAAATATATTTAATTTTTATAATTAATTATGAAAATTTTATTTTTATTTTGATTCTTTTAATGGATATTATATTTAATTTGTATTTTTTTTCATTTCTAAAGCATTTTTAACTATTAAAAATAATATTACAAATTGTATAATTTATTAAATTTATATATTAAAATTTTTTAGTGGTTAACCGATAAACCGATCTGAAAAATCGAGTTAAAAATCAAAACCGATATAGCGGTTAACCCAAATTAATGAATTAGTTTAATAAAATTGTTAATGAACCGGTTAATCGGTCTATGCTTACCCGTAGCTATTCGATAGTATGAAACATCTAATATTAGACTATAAGAACGGGAAAGAACTAAAATTAGAGGACAGCCGAAAAATGAAAACTTATCTTTGTGTAAATGATCAGCACAAATGAATGTTTTGATAAATATAAATAGAAAGCAAAAATAATCGGGCGGATGCAGCAATAAGAAAACGCAAAACCTTAACAAGCGAACACAAACAAACAATTCTCACGAATTTCTTCAAGCAAAGCTTTTGCATGGTGTTAGCCTACATGTAACCATCAAGCACACAGCGAGACCAGCTGTAGCTATCCCAAGAAAATACCAGAAATGACTAACCATTACATAAACCCTCCACGTTCTCTACATGCACTCACCAAAATCTCCTATAAAAAAACCATTTACTAACCCTTTACTAATCATAAAACGCAAAACAAACATCTCTGTGATAGTGACGAAGCCATGATTTGTAATCAAGGGGGAAAAGAAACAAAAAACAGACAGACCTGTGAACAAAATTATAAAACAAATCTCAACCCAATTGTTAGAATATTCTTAAAGGAAGGTTAATTGACGATAAAATTACAAATCAAGCAAAAATGTCCATATTAAAATATGACCATAAAGTATTATAGAAAAAGTCATGACCATAAAGTATTATGCAGGGCACAAAATATGTATTACTTATACAAACTAATTAAGCCAAAAAAGCAACTATTGATACTATACAATTTATTTATTAGTCACGTGTTTTTCATTTGTTTAGTTAGTTTTGTTGTTTTAATATAAACAGCTAGCTGTTTTATTAATTTTGTCAACTTTATTGTTTTAGTGTAAATAGTTTGCTGTCATTTTTCATATATCTAAACGAAAAATACAACATACCTTTTATAATAAAAAAGCAAGCTGTTTACACTAAAACTAACAAAACTAATAAAACAGCTAGCTGTTTATACTAAAACAACAAAACTAACAAAACTAACTAAACAAATGAAAAATACGTGACTAATAAATAAATTGTACATATATAACAACCCAATGAATCTAAAATCGAAAGTACTATCAAAAACTAAGAAACAGAACCTCAAACACAAAGGAAAAATAAAACTTCTGCTACACACTTGAAACTTTAAACTAACATAACTATAATCAATCCATTATCAAACAGTTAAGAGTATAAAAAATTAAAATGGAATCAAGAAAAACAGATTTTAAGCAACGAAATCATCAATCAAGAATAACAAATTTTAAGCAAAAATCTAAAATTCTAAAAACTAAATTACTAACCTTTAAGAGATATAAAAGCAAAAAAAAAAATATAAAATTAAATTACCAACCTTAAATTAAAGATAAATCTTTACAATAGTGTTTAGTTTTTTTTTTCAAATTTATCTGATTTTTTTTAAAATTTTGAAAAGATAAAAATAAAATTTTGTATTTTTTGTTTCAATAAAAATGAAAATACTAAATCTTTGATTGATTAAAAACTTAAAAAAAAAGTTAAGGACATATGGATAAAAATAAAATTTTAAGAGAGGCAAAATGGTCTATTTAATATATATGTATATAATATATATGTATATAATTAATTTTTTTTTTCAAAAATTAAGGGGGGCAATTGCCCCCCTTCCCTTTCAAGTGGCGTCGCCACTGCTCTGTGAGATTATCAAGAAATGGCAAAGCTCATAGTTCTCATCAGTGTTCTGCTGGCTGTAATAGCCAATGCATTCGCCCACAGAACCATAATCACCACAGTGGAGATCGACGAGGCTAACCCAAGAGGCAGAGAACAATCGTGCGTGCCGGATGTTCAGATGAGGGACTTAAGCGCCTGCTAGCAGTACATTAGGCAATCCACAAGCGAAGTTCTGACTCGTCGCGGAGTAGGAAACCAGAAGGACCCGCAACTGAGGCGGTGTTGCAATCAGTTAAGGCAAGTGCGAAATGAATGCCAATGCCAAGCATTGAGGTCTGTAGTTGAAGACCAAATACAGGGACAAAGGCAGGAATATCAGACGGTGATGCAGAAGGCTAGAAACATTCCATCTGAGTGTGGCCTCAGCGAGCGCTGCGATTTGGGAACAATCATGTTCTAAATGCTAAGTTTATACAGTTGAATAAAATCCACTCACATGAAACCATGGCCACGGCCATGGTTATATATGGTGGTGTGAGCAATATTTTGTTTTGTGTTGATGTCAGTGTTACTGTTCTGTGTCGGTACAGTTTTACGATGAGTCATACTTTTTGTACGCTCGTAAAATAAAGTGTTTGCTTCTTTGAGTCATTCCTTGGAGTGGATATGAGTAAATATAAGTGCACACAAATCTATTATCTTCTCTGGTAGAAGATCAACAGATGAGAATAATTATAATTAGCTGGGATATAATTTTTGGATTGCTAATTATAATAAAGAGGCTGTAAATAAAAAATCGTAGAAATTAAGAGAACATTTAATCGCTTTAGTAGCCTAAAATGTGACATCCGAATAGGTGAATTAAGGATATATCAGGTAAATAATGAAATTGCAATTTGGTTATTCATGCAATCATCCTCGTATATATCGGGTAAAAATGAAATTTGAAAATTTTCTAGTCAACGAGTTTGACTACCTTAAGATTGCAAGAAAAATAAGTAATTAGAAATTTTCAAATATTAGAAAGAGTGAATAAATTTGCATGTTGTATAATCAGAATTGTAAAATATATATCAATTATATAAGAGCTGATAACCACGATTCAAAAAAAATTTAAAAAAACAGAATGATAAACCTTTAGTCATAAACTTCCAGTCAAATATCTTCAAAGATAAGATGAGCTTCTAGTCAATATCGATTATCTTAAGATGAATTGAGCCTCTAATCAATATCCAATATCTTAAGATGGATATTTCTTATACTACCCCTCTAGTCAACAAACAAACCTTAAGCATCCATGGCTCTTTCCCATTTTCCTCTCCCCTGTTACCCTGACCATCCAGTTTCCATCTCCACCGATTTCCCATCCATCCCGAACCCAAAAGGTGGCTTGATGGCAAATGGCTCTTTCCCACTTTCCTCTCCCCTGTTACCCTGACCAGCCAGTTTCCATCTCCACCAATTTCCCATCCAACCCGAACCCAAAAGGTGGCTTGATGGCAAATTCAGAGCGGTTCCCTTTTCTAAGGTTGAGTGCTCAAAAATTAAATCCATCTCCACCAATTTTCCATCCATCCTGAACCCAAAAGTTGGCTTGATGGCAAATTCAAAGCGGTTCTCTTTTCTAAGGTTGAGTGCTAAAAAATTGAATCCAACTTCTATAGATTGTTTATGAACAATATTTGCACCAAGGCAAATTCAGAGTGGTTCCCTTTTCTAAGGTTGAGTGCTCAAATATTGAATCCAACCCCTATAGATTGTTTATGAACAATATTTGCACTAAGGAAAGTTTTCTCCTGGTTTGGGATGGTGGAACATGTCTTCAGTACCAAGAAATTGAGTATAAAAGGATATAAGTTTGGTTTTGTCAGTTTGTTTACGACAAAGAATATAGAATATTTTTAAAGAGTGGATGGTGCTTGGATTGGATACCACCAAACACAGGTCAACCTTGCACGTTATGGTGTTACAACTTCAATAAGGAAAAAAGAGAACAGTTACAACCCTTTGGAGGTGAGATTGCCTAGTTTCAAAGATGATAGAACTTGTGCTAAGGTAACGGAATTGGGTATGGAAAGCAAGGAAGGAAAATGCAAAGATACTTACACAAACATGAGACTGGGTTCTGTTAATTTTCAATATAAGGTTGCTGAGGAGGAAAGGAACTAGTTGAAGAGGAGTCTAGTGGGTTGGCTACATCATGCTCGTAATTTAATCAATATATAGGAGGCTATTATAGCTTAAAGATATCTTTCTTGCGAATGCAAACCTATGGAAGGTAGTTTGGTTCTTCTTATTTTTCCATCCTACAAAGAAAATGATTTAATGCTCGAATTGGGGATAGACTGGCTGAGTGAATGGTTTGAATTGGTTAATCTTAGGGAGCCGAATGACATCTGCGAAAACCAGTTTATTTGGGTTAGATGTGAAGGCTTTCCATTACACTACAAAAAAAAACTACCAATTTGCGACGGATATCCGTTGCTAAATGACTTTTCCGTCGCGAATAATTGTTAACGAGGCGCGATGAATAGTCAACGCGAAATTATTTGCGACCAACTCGAAAACAGTCGCTAGATATGCAACGGAAAACAGTCACGAAAAGGGAAATAACGTCGCTAAATGAATTTTAAAAATAGTCACCTTATATAATTTTAATTATTGGCGACAAATTAGGTCGTGAAACCGTCGCTAATGCTGATTGTGTCAAAATCAAATTTATTATATATTAGCGACATTTATTGTCGCGAATCCGTCGCTAAACATAATTTATTTTTTTATTTTATATATATTAATTTATGGCCTGTATAATCAACAAATTAATTTATGATATACAAAATCACCATGTAAATTAATTTATTATATAAGCAAATCATAATTTAATTTATATAAATAAAAATTCTACAGTATTATTAATTTAAAAAATATAATATCAAAATGAATATTCACAAGACAACAATGTACAATATACACAATGAATCCAAAAGTTTCATTATGTAAAATAACTAAAATGTCATGTTTTGATTGATTCTACTCATGCAAGGCTTAGTCGCTTAAACACTCCTTCCGGTTGGTCTCTTTGAATTATTTTTAGGTCAAATCTTCACAAAAGCTTTTCTAAATCCTGTAACACAGAAGAAATATATGAGTTTCTGTTCTATGCAAGCAGCCTGAAACAGACTTCAAGTAAATCCAAAGACTCTGATATTCGAGAATAGGCGAACCAAAACGGAGAAAATAAAATGCAAGCCTATTCTAGCTAAACTCTTCAAGAACTACTTTATGCAATACCGAAGTTTGGCAAATAGCTAGAGAATAGTTTTATTCAACATATAAGAAATTAGCATAGGAACCAATAGAGAAGTAAATGGAAGTTGTTCAGATATATAAAAAATTATATAAACCACAAATCATATATATATATATATATATAGTATTTAGTTCTAAATATCTAAAATCTTAATTCAACATTCCAAACATAAAAAAACATAATTAAAGCTCATTTCATGCCTTTGGTTTTGTAGAGTAACATGCGGGGTAGAACTGGGCCAGATTTAAAGATGTATAATTATGTCATGCTTTGATGATTTATTGGTCCAACAAACAAAATACAAAATCCAGATGCTTAAACTTTTTTTTATTTTATTTTCAGTTTGTTTGGCAACCACTCACCTTCCACTATTTAGAGAAATGTTCTCTGCTTTATTAAGAGTAAAATATTCATTAAGAGATTATCACAGATGCAAGTTTATAACATAAAAAAAAAATCAACACATGCAAGTTGCAGAATAGTGCCTGACCATTTCTCAAGGGCAAACAAGATTAAAAAATGTCTAAAGTCAATCACAGAAGAAAGCAATTGGCAACATATGAACTCGCTGTTTTGCATTTAGTAGTGGCTTCAGTGCCAGGTAGAAATCTACGATCAAACCACAATAGCCTTCGACAACTTTCCTCCTCAGTTGAGTCATATGAACCATCAGCACGCGAAAAGGCAACATAGTGTCTGCAACTTTTTGAGGAATACATATTTTTGTAATGTATGTCTGCCCAAAAGTCAGGAGCAATGAAATGAACCCAAGAACCATCAGCTCTGCAGTCATCATTTTCAAAGTCACCAAAGGCAATCCCACAAACAAATCTTTCATTCTTATTCATAAGAAAAGATATAACTTAGCCAAAAAATTTCACTTTTGCTGAAATGTTGATTGTAGTCATCACAATTCACTAGCTTATCTTTTTTTTTTTTTTTTAAATGACTGGCACTGCTTTTTTTAATTGAGTAAGAATTAATAGATTTTGTATTAATATATTATTATGCTACTTTTGGTCCCCTATATACATTTTTATTTTATTTTTTCCCTTCCTTTCGGCTTCTAAGACAGATTGCACCATCAACCATAACTAACAAGATACAGACCTTCTACAGTAAAATATATAAAATAAAACAAGATATAGAGCTGAAAAATTATATATATATATATATATATATATATATAATAGTGATTAGGCATGTGTTGGGTACCAACTTTAAGCTTTAAGCCCCACTAGCAGCCCCCCAGCCAAAAGTGTGCTCCTCTTCCATTTTTCTCTTTTATTTTAAGAATGGGATCAGTGTTAAACATGTCGAATCCTCAGCTACTTGTTTTAATTATTTTATAAGATTACAAAATATCATTGGTTTTTCACACTTGAGCATTAAATGCATAATCCAGGTCTAAGATATGGAAGATTTTTCCCGTTATGTGAGAAATGTTATTAAGTGAAGTACAATACAGAATGTACCAATTGTTGCAACTAAAAGGGGGTGACTCGTATTCCATCTTTATCTATAAAATAGATAAAAAGTAGTTTGAAATCATATTAATCATTTTCCAAGACAAGTGCTTTAATACAAACAAAGCTTTTTCTTTCTGTATTACTCAAGAACTAAGAATTTATTCATTTATTTTTGTAACTGTAATTGAGTAAGCTTATAATAGATTTTGTATTTAAAGAAAATACTTATTTCTCTGTTATATCTCTAATGTAAAGCATAATAGGTGCAAATATATATATATATATATATATATATATATATATATATATATATATATATATATATATATATATATAAGAAGAGAAGAACAAACAACAAGAACTAGGAAATAACCGATCTAGGGAGTAAAACCCCAGAATTATCACCAAGCATCAGCATTTTTATCCTTGCAGAAGCAGCAACGTGCCATACAAAGGCATCATACTCACATCAAGTATTCACAAAATAGAGAGAGACTAAATTTACATAATCAACAGTTATTATAATCAACAAATGAATAAAACCAAAAGAGCCTAAGAGAGAAGAATGAACAAAGAGAAAAGCAGCCAAAGAAAGAAAAAAATGGACTATCCAAATGCAAAAAAGGAGAACAGAGAAGGCATAACCCTTCTCCGATCTGTCACCGTCGCCATGAAGCTCAAGCCACCAGCGACTTGCTGCCGATGGTCGTGAACCCAAATACCGCCTCGTTTGGGCGGATCCGAAGCTAGAAGCCGTGTTTGCCTACATGGTCGATCTACTTGTTGCCAGCTAGTGAGGAGGAATGGTGGACATTAAAAGCTTCGCCTCGCCTTGAGTAACCAAAATACAAGTGTTACTTCTTTTCCATCATACGCATATATATAAATTTACTTTTATTTTTATGCATAATAGAAAAATTAATCAATGTAAATTAATACATATAAAAAAATGTGTGCATATATATATATATCAGAAAAATTGTAAGATACGCTAAAGTAATCATTTTGTAATAAATCCGGGATGTGAATACATTGTACAATGTAGCTTGTTGAGAATGGATTGATAAATTTTGAAGCTAAACTGACCTGGCTACTTAGAGCAACTAAGCATCAAATTTTAATAAACTTTTGGCTTATCAAAAAAACAATTAGCCTCTAGTCAATATCGAGTATGTTTAAGATAATTAGATGAAAATCTCTTAATCTCCCCTCTTAAGTTGAGTTGGGATTTGGAAGAACAGTCAACTTGTTTTGCAACTAATGGAAACCATTTTAGAGCATGCATGGTTTTGTGAGAGCAACAGCAATTTGCTCAACGGTACTTTAATAACAGACAAAATCTTGTCTGTTTCCTAACTTCCCTTTCATGGACAAAGTGAAAATTAATTTCAAAGTGCTTTATGCACGAAGATAGGATTCATTGTATAATATGTTGCAATGAGATTTGTTAGGTAAAGCACCATAAAAAGAAAATAATAAAGAAGAACAAAAGGAATGGATATATGATCTTTTATTCGATGAATTACTACAATAAATATTAAAGTAAATCTGCAATAGGCTTATAATTACAAACAAAATTAAAATAATTTTAAGCAACTAATAAAATCTAGCATGTCCATTATCATTATCTCAGTAACTATAGTGGATATTTATTTGACTAATTCAGATAAAAAAATAAAAATAAAAAGATACTAACTGTAAATCAAAGAAACATATCAATCTTTAAATCATTCTTTAACATCCTCCCTTGATTCAAAGTCTCTAGCACCAAGTAAATCTCTAAAGTAGCAAAATTTCACTTTTTGATAAAGGCTCCCTTTGTTCTTGTTGCAATTCAACTAACATTCTTCTCAACCAAATAGCCTGACAAGCTGCTGGAGCGATTGAGACATACTTTACCTTTGAAGATGACAATGCTCCAGTGATTACTCCTGATCCAAGAGTAAAAACACTTGCTAAAATGCTTTGCCTATCATCCAAAGAATTTGCCCAATTGCTATCTGTGAACTCACATAATTTGAAATTGGAAGCTTTTGAATACCATATGCTATAGTTCATAGTTCCAAAAACATACCACAAGACCCATTTTTCTGCTTCAAAATGAACCATTGATGGATGTTGCATAAACTTGGAAATCATACCAACTGAACATGTTATATCAATTTGAGTACGAGTTAAATAAATTAAGCCTCCAACTATAAGCTTCTGAATCTCTTAGCATCGATATGTCACCTCCACTCCATCTTTTTGCTACAATTTTTTATTTATATTCAACGGTGTTGTTGTTGACTTACAATTAGGCATTGTAAGTTTTTCAAGAAGATCCTTGCCATATTTTCTTTGCCGAAAAAAATTCCCATCAGCTGTTTGTTGGACTTACTTAATGCAGTAAACATATATCTAACATTTCAAATTTATTCATCTTATGGAACTTAAATTCAGCCACAAGAGAATTAGAAGAACTTGTATAAATGATATCATTAATATAGAGACAAATAATGATGAAATAATTTTTATTTTCCTTCTTCACATACATGGATGGTTCGTTCTTACTTTCATAAAGCCATTTTACTGGAAATACCCATTAATTTTATTATACTATGCACGGAGAGCCTGCTTTCATCCATATAATGCCTTCTTCAATATGTAAACTTTTGTTTCTTTGTTAAAACAGATTCTCTTTTTCATATGTCTTTCAAAACAGAGTACAAGTATATATATATACAAAAACAAGAGAAAACGGTAAGAACTAATTTAGGTAATACATAAATCTATTGCTAAAAGAATGCCGATCAATGTAATTATAGAAAGCTAATCTGTCTCTAAAAATCTGCACTGATTACAGGTTTTACAGCTCACACCAACACTCCCCCTCAAGTTGGTGCATATATATCTCGGATGCCCAACTTGTCAAGTGAGTTGTAAAAATGTTTACTGGACACAGCCTTTGTAAGGATATCTGCTAGTTGATCTTCCGATTTGACAAAGGGAAAGCGAATAATTTTCTCTTCAAGATTTTATTTGATGAAGTGACGATCCACCTCAACGTGTTTTGTACGATCATGCTGGACAGGATTGTGAGAAATGTCAATTGTTGCCTTATTATCATAGAACAAACTCATTTCAGAGTTAGGAGCAAAATCGATTTCTGTCATCAGCCTTCTAAGCCATAGAAGTTCACAAAGACCTTTGGCCATTCCCCGAAACTCTGCTTCAGCACTCGATAATGCCACTACTTTCTGCTTCTTGCTCCGCCAAGTAACCAGGTTGCCACCAACAAACGTAAAGTATCCTGAAGTAGACTTCCTATCAGAGATACTTCCTGCCCAATCTGCATCAGTGTATCCCTCTATCCTCAGATGATTATTATTAGAGAACATGATCCCTTTGCCAGGAGCATACTTTAGATAACGAAGAATCCGAATTACTGCATCCATATGGTTTTCTCTTGGGCAATGCATGAATTGGCTTACAACACTCACAGCATAAGCAATGTCTGGCCGTGTATGTGATAAGTAAATCAATCTTCCAACTAGCTGTTGATATCTTTCTTTGTTGACTGGTGCATGATCTGAGAGTTTTCCAAGCTTGTGGTTTTGTATAATTGGAGTATCAACTGGTTTGCATTCTAATAATCCAACTTCAGACAGTAAGTCTAACACATATTTTCTTTTAGAAAGAAATATACCTTGATGAGATCTTGATACTTCAATTCTTAAAAAATATTTGAGACCTCCAAGATTTTTCATCTCAAATTCAGTTGCCAATTGTTCTTGAAGTCTAGAGATTTCCTCATGGTCATCTCCTGTAATAATCATGTCATCAACATAGATTATTAAAGCTGTTATTTTCCCTTGTCTGTGCTTTAGAAACAAAGTGTGGTCTGAATTGCTCTGCTGGAAGCCACACTTCTTCATAGCTCTGCTAAACCGGCAAACCAAGCTCGGGGCGATTGTTTTAGCTCGTACAAAGCACGTTGTAGCCTACACACCACTTCAGTCTTTGAGGATGCATTATATCCTGGTGGGATATCCATGTAAACCTCCTCCTCAAGGTCTCCATGAAGAAAAGCGTTCTTCACATCGAACTGAAGCAATGGCCATTCTAAATTTGCTGCAAGAGAAATCAATACTCTAACAGTATTTAGTTTTGCCACAGGAGAGAAGGTCTCTTAATAGTCTAGACCATATATTTGTATGTACCCTTTCGCCACAAGTCTCGCTTTGTATCTTTCAATAGACCCGTCTGCCTTGTGTTTAATGGAAAAAATCCATTTGCATCCCACTGTCTTTTTTCCTTTTGGTAAGGGTACCAAAGTCCAAGTTTCATTCTTCTCCAACGCCTCCATTTCTTCTTTCATGGCCTTTGCCCATTTTTGATCTGCTAAGGCTTCTTGCACTCCTTTAGGAACATGACATGATGATAAAGTGTTCACAAAAGCTTTGAGAGGTTTTGATAATTTCTGAGTGGACACATAATTGGCAATTGGATATTTGGTTCTTCGTTCTTCAATATCTGGAGAGTATCTGTTTGGGGCCTTTCCTCTATTATTCCTGAAGGGTAAGACATAACCAGAAGGAGCAGTCAAGTCATTAGAATGCGATGGTGTTGTAAGAGAGTTTACCTCAAGAATATTCTCAGGAGAAGGGTCTCTTGGTACTGAGGGAGAGGGGGCCTCGGCATTAAAAGTTGGGGCTATATCTGTATCTGCTGCACCAATAGTATCACCGACTGTTATCTCAGGATCAACTGCTGCTTCACCAACATCTAGGGCTATATCTGTATCTGCTGCACCAATATCATCACCGACTGCAATATCATCACCGACTGTTGTATTATCTGGGTTTACTGCTGGTATTCCATCTTCATCAAAAATAAGCCAACGAAGATCAGTCCAATTCTGCTCTCCATTTTGTATCTCCTCCTGAAGAGAAGAATTGGATACCGACGTGGAAAGAAAAATTCTGTTTCTAAAAAAGTAGCATCCATGGTGATGTAATGACGATTTTTTAGAGGGTCATAATAGCGATATCCCTTTTTATGTGCTGCATAACCCAAAAAAATACACCGGACAGCACATGGATCCAATTTATTGCGCTGATTTTTGTGAAGGTGAACAAACACAACACATCCAAATACTCGAGGAGGAATTAATAATACTGTAGGTAAAGACACATAACTAAAAAGCACTTGTAAAGGAGTTTTGAATTTTAAAACCTTTGATGGCATCCGATTTAGTAGATAGACTGCTGTGGTAACAGCATCATCCCAATGCTTGCTCGGTACATATGCCCCGATTAATAATGCACGTGTTGTTTCCAGGATGTGTCGATTTTTCCTCTCAGCGACACCATTTTGTTGTGGTGTTTGTGAGCATGACATCTCATGAAGGAGACCATTGTTCTTAAAATATAATTGAAATTGTTGATTAACATACTCTCCTCCATTATCCGACCTTAGAATCTGAATTTTGGCTGAAAATTGAGTCTTGATCATTGAATGAAAGCGCTGAAAAACATCAAACACTTCACTTTTATGCTTTAACAAGTAAACCCATGTCATCCAGGTACAATCATCCATAAATGTCACAAACCATCGAACACCAATAGAAGAAGAAATTGGGGAGGGTCCCCACACATCTGAATGAATTAGAGCAAATGGAACATCACTTTTATTTTGACTTATTGGGTATGAAACTCTGTGACTTTTAGCTAGAATACAGGTATCACACTTGAAGTCTGAATTATTCAAAGATGAAAATAAGTCTGGAAACAAATGCTTCATGTAACTAAAAGACGGATGTCCAAGCCGATGGTGCCACAGCCAAATCTGTCTCCGTTTAACACTTGTTAACTGGTGCATGTTATTTGCTTTACCATGACTGAAGTCATCCATGTAATATAGCCCCTCCCTCTTAGTACCATGCCCAATGATCTCCTTGGTGAGAATATCCTGAAGAAGACAGAAAGTAGGATAGATGAGAACCACACAGTTAAGCTCTGTAGTAACTTGGCTTACTGATAATAATTTATTAGAAAGAGAGGGAACTAAAAGAGTATGAGTCAAAGAGAGGGAAGGTGATAAAGGAATAGTTCCCGCCCCAGTTATAGGGTATGTGACCCCATTTGCATTAGAGATGCTGGACCTCCGTGGTAGAGTAATTTCAGAGAAATCCCTTGAGTCAAACGTCATATGGTCGGTTGCACCCGAATCAATTATCCAATCACCTGTATTTTTGTTAGAGCAAAGCATTGCTTGTCCCAAGGTACCTGGATTATTTGAATTCAGACCATCAGTAGAAAAATCAGCATTAGGAGTAAGGGACAATTGTTGATCAGCGGTAGCCAGTGCAGCTTTGCCTGAACTTCCCTCCATGGACGCAGACTCACGCTGCTTCTTTGCCTTAAGTTCATTCCACCAGTCTGGATACCCATGTAACTTAAAGCAATTTTCCTGGGTATGTTTCATATTACCACAATGAGTACAGCCCCTCCCATCAGATTGTGGTTTAATCTTAGTTTTTCCCTTACTAGCTTCTAAGTATGCAGATGGCTGTTGTCTTATTTTTGTTCCTTTAGACATCATGACAGCACCAGATGAGATTTCTGTGCCAGTTATCATAACTGCTTGTCTGATATCTTCGCGGCGGACGTGAGCGTAAGCTTGTTCTACAGTTGGGAATGGTTTTAATTGTAAGACATCACTTCGAACCTTGTCCAAACGATCATCCAGGCCATCAAGGAAGGTGTACACTCTATTCTCCTGTAGAATGGCGTTATATCTTTGAATATCAATAGCACACTCCATAGAGTTAGGACGGCGGAAATCGATTTCTCTCCACAAGCCTTGAAGATCGTTGTAGTATTTTTCAATAGATCCACCCATTTGTCTCATTCTGGTAACACGTCTCTGTAAGTCATATACTTGAGACGTGTCAGTTCCATCATAATAGGTTGTGGCAGCAGAATCCCATACCATTTTTGCAGTTGGGAAACGAATGAAGTTACTGATCAAGGCTGGATCCATAGAGTTGATTAACCACCCCTTTACAATTGCATTTTCTGTTCTCCACTTCCTGAACGCCGGATCTGATTCTTGAGGTTGTGGGAACTCTCCATTGATATATCCCAATTTGTCTTTGCCAGAGATATACATCTCGACAATTTGAGACCAAAGTGCATAGTTGGTTCCATCCAACTTAATGCCGATCTGTTGAGTGGAAGACTCACTGCTTGGTGAGTGAGTTGGAGGCTGATTTCTGGTTAAGACTTCCGTCATTCTTGCTATCAGGTCGTTCAAGACAGAGTCAGTATGACTGACTTGGTCAGTTTCTTCTGGCATGTTTCAGATTTCTTCCTTCCTTCTCAACCGGAGTTGGGCGTAGCAGAGTCCTTTGAAATTGGCTCTGATACCATGTTAAAACATATTCTCTTTTTCATATGTCTTTCAAAACAGAGTACAAGTATATATATATACAAAAACAAGAGAAAACGGTAAGAACTAATTTAGGTAATACATAAATCTATTGCTAAAAGAATGCCGATCAATGTAATTATAGAAAGCTAATCTGTCTCTAAAAATCTGCACTGATTACAGGTTTTACAGCTCACACCAACATTCTTCTCCCTTAATTAGAAAAACATTTGGATGAGCTAAGTGGACTTCTTCTAGTAAATCACCATTCAAAAGGATGATTTAATGTCAAATTAGTACACCAACCATTGTACTTGTGCATCCAATGCTAGAATAAGCTTTACTATTTCAAAGCGAGCTATAAGAGAAAAGGTTTCTTCAAAATCAACACCATTTTATTGTGCATAAGCCTTTGCCACATGTTGTGCTTTATGCTTTGTGCTTTTGTATGCTTCCATCAGTACCAAACTTTGTCTTAAATACCCACTTCAAACCGATTGCATTTTTGCCTTCGGGTAAGTCCACCAACTCCTATGTTTTGGTATTTTCAATTGCTATCAATTCTTCCACCATTGCTCTTTGCCATTCTTCCTTTCCACCTACTTCTTTATAGGTTATAGGATGTGATATAGTAAGAGCAAATTGACATGATGTGTATATGTTAGCCAATGATTGAAAATTTCTTGGTGGTGTCTTATATGAAGATGTAGATGAAGAGCTTTCACTTTGTGATGTCAAAATAGAATTTGGTGATGCTGACGATGATGAAATTGGTGACACTATAGAGGAACTAGTTGGTGAGTTTGTTTAAATTTCATTTGGAAAGACTCTGTCAATCATAGGAACCTAGATCCGGATCTTCTTTTCATTTCCACGCCAATCCCAACTAGTATGTTAATCAAATACTACATCCCTTCTTATTAAAAGCTTGCCACTAAGATGATTACATAATCTAAATGCTTTGGAATGAGTACAATAACCAATAAAAATATATTTTTCATCAAATTTTTTTATGAACTTGAGAATTTATCAAAGCATAAGCAATACACCTAAAGACTCTTAAATGACTTACATATGGTTTCTTGCCACACCAAGCTTCAAATGGAGTTTGATTCACGACAGCCTTTGTTGGAGATAGATTCAATAGATAAACCTATGTGGCTACAACTTTAGCCTAAAATTTATTTGGAAGCCCCTTTTTCTTTTAACATACTTCTTCCCATCTCAACAGTAGTTCGATTCTTTTGCTCAACAATACCATTTTGTTCTGGCATGTAAGGACATGTTAATGCCCTATGAATGCCATTTTCTTCACAAAAAAGATTAAATTCTTTAGACGGGAATTGTCCACCTTTATTTGTTCAAAGAGCTTTGATGCAAAATCCTCTTTCTTTCTCCACTTTAGCTTTAAAGTGCCTGAACTTCTCAAAAGTTTTTGACTTGTTTTTGAAAAAATAAACCTAGCTCATGTGACTATAATCATCATTAAAGAGTAAGAAATAATAATTTCCACCAAGAGACTAAGTTTGCATAGGCCTATAATTAGCATGAATAATTTAAGACACTTTAAAGCTCTCCAAGCCTTTCCAACAGGAAATGACTTTCTAGTTCGTTTTCCATAAACACACCCTTCACACAAATCAATAGAATCAATTTTTGGTAGTCCATTACCATACTTTATCATTTAATAATTTCATGCCCTTGATGTTGAGTTGTCTATAGTGCAAATGCCATAGCTTTGGGTCATCTTTCTCATTAGCATCAAGAACAAAGCTCCCCACATTTGAAACATCTAAGGGGAACATTTTGTTACAAGTCATCTTGATATTGATCATCTCTTTGGCCTAACTGCTTATCTTTGATAACTCAAGAATCACATCAAATAATACAAAATATCCAAAAGCCATTAATTACCAAACACTCAATAAATTATATTCCAAATTTGGAAAAAATTTAACGTTATGCAAGAACCGAAGTTTACCATGGCTAGCCTCAAGTCCTATTGTACCTTTCCCTTCAACTTAAAGTTCTTTTCTATCACTAAGCTGCACCATGACCATGACCACGGAAGGCCTCTCTTCTATGGCCTTTACCTGATGAACAGTCTCCATCTTCTGATTTGCTCGCTAAACGTTCACCTTTTCCATTTTTAGTGGCTGCCTCATTCAGTTGAAATACTTTCTCATCATTCCTTTTAAGTGACCTATTAATTTATGACTCATGAGCTTGAAGTGACCCCATCAGCTCATCAAATGCTACAGATGATAAATCCTTAGATTCCTCCATAGTTGCTACCACATGATGAAATTTCGGAGTCAAGCTTTCGAGTACTTTCTCAACAATGGTCTGTTCAGTGATTTTCTCACCATAAGATTGCATTTGGCCAATTATCGTCGTTGCTCTTGATAAAAAAAATAGCAATTGTTTCTCCAATTTTCATCATCAAGGTTTAAAAGTCCCGTCAAAGCGACTACAATTTCACAATAATGACTTTTGAATCACCCTGAAATTCCTTCTGCAAAATTGGCCATGCCTGCTTCGAAGTGGTTATTGCTGCAATTTTAGAGAAAACACTATCATGGTCAACTTGTTAAATGATTACGAAAGCCTTGGAATTTTTCTTCTTCTTCTTCTTACACAATTTATTCTCATCATCAGAATCAGCATAGCCATATTCCACAATATCCCAAAGATCTTGAGATTTGAGCAGAGTTTTCATATGAATACTTTAAAATTCATAACCTTCGCATTTGAAAATGGGAATGAATAGGATTGTTGTGCTCAACGCGTTGCTGCTGCTAGCCATTAGTTTTCCTTTTAAATATTTCACTCAACTCACTTGTTTACTCTTCACTTCCTCTCAATCCCAGCTCTAATATAGGTAGAGCACCATAAAAAGAAATAATAAAAAGAATAGAGGACTGAATAGACGATCTTTTTTTCAATGAATTACTGCTATAGCCTATAAAGATTGAAGCAAATCTGCTTATTTATTGGCTTACAACTACAAAAAAAAAAAAATTAAAATAATTTTAAGCAACTAATAAAATCCATCATGCCCACTAACATTATCTCAATAACAATAATGGATATTTATTTGACTAATTCAAACTAAAAATATAGGAAGATACTAATAGTAAATCAAATAAACATATAAATATTTAAATCATTCTTCAACAAGATTATGACACCAAAGTGTGGGAGCTTTGGACAATGGAAATCCAATTTTAGTTAAGGAATGTTGCAACCAAGTTGCTAATGTTAAGGCTCAATATTTTGCCTTTATAAATGAGTAGGAAATCATCATTTATTTATTTAAAGACCATGAAATCAAGTTGGAACCAAAAAATATTGCATAGCCTATAAGTGTTTATCGTCCACATTTCCTCCCTAATCAAAATTTAAAAAGCAGTTAAATATAGTAGTGATTTGCGAAGATATAGGGCATAGTGAATGTTACCTTTAGGATAACAAAGTATTCTTTAAACAGCAGTCCAATGAAACAATTTAAGAGCATGAATATATTGAGAAGCTTTATTAACAACAAAAGCCACATCCCGTTGAGTGAAGGTAAGGTATTCAAGTGCTCCAATAGTGCTATGATATAGGGTGGCATTAAAAAATCCTCATTGCTAGCATTGCTTTGATGATCCGATGTACAATCTATTGGAAATCAATTATAGCTAATTAATTCAACACACACCAAAGATAATAAACACGGTAAGAATTTCAAGTAAAGCAATAATAACAATAATAAATCAAATAACAATTAGATTAAGAAAAAGTCTAGAGTGGTCTGTAGTTTTGTAGATTACAGCTCGTTGATTTGCACTATCCTTTGAGATGTAATGGCCTGTCTGCATTAAGAATTAATCAACCATGTCCCTCTCACAACTTCAATCCGCTGAATTTCTTGTCTGCAATTAAAAATTTCCCAAACCAATTATTCTTGATGCTCAAATAATAATTAAATAGGTAAATAATTTTTCACAAAACAAGGGAGTTAATTTTGTTGTTAAACTAGTAGATAGAATATCCTGTGAAGTAAAAGTGGTTTACTACTTCATTGTGTAATACTTTTCTAAGAAAAGCATTTCTTTTCTTCATTGGGTATTTTTTTGTTGTTTTCTAAGAAAAGCATTACTTTTCTTCGTTGGGTATCTTTTTTTTTGTTGTTTTCTAAAACAATAAAACACACACACATATATTAATTTGAGAAAAAAGTTAACATTACAAAGGTCAAAAAATAGGAGAAAATAAAGGAGAAAAATTAGCCATTTTATACAGAAAAATCAACCAATAAACTAAACTTTAGGAACCACTCTTTTACTCGTTAAAAATAAAATTTTTGCTTAATAAAAATTCCAACACTCCCCTACATAATTAAAAATTTTTAAATTTATTATTTGAGCATATAATATTGTATAACAATTTTTTGATACTTACAAAGTTTGAACCTATACTTAGTGTTAGTAAATTTATTTTAAAGAAAACATGGTAACATAAATATTTTAAACTAAGTTCTTTTGACCATAATAATATTCTCTACACAAATAGTATGAGAAATCATCAGGGTTTTGCCAGTTTTGCACCTGGCAACCCCACTCACTAGGTAAATCCTCCAAGAGTGATATGTGATCGTCACCCCAAGAAAATATATGCCTTTGGATTCATTTGGAATCAAATTCTTCCCAAATATCATAGTAAATAGCATAATACTATAGGAATGAAACTGGAAATTCTCTCGTATAATGATATTAAACATGCTCTCCCAAGTTACCAAATAGTTCCATTATGTCCTGTTGAACTATGTTTATGGGATCGCAAATAACCACTATGGTAACTAATTAGTAGGTCTCAATCCTATTCCCCTTTATGTAAGAAGTATCTAATGGTGCGTTAAACCTTTGGTGAGTGGATCCAAAATATTATTTTCAGACTTGGCAAAATCCAAAAAAACTATATTGTGAGATAATAAATGATGTATTAATTTATGTCTAACTGTCAATTTCCTCATTTTTTCATTAAAATTTTTACTCTTAGCCTTAGCAATTGTTGCTTGGCTATCACAATGCATAAAAATTATAAGTATAGGTTTATTTAAAATCATATATCATATAAGAAAATTTTAAGTCTTTCTACTTCACTACTAGCAGCATTTAATGCTACTAATTTTGTGTCTATAGTAGACCTACAAATTATGGTTTGTTTAGCAGATTTCCAAGCTATTGCTCATCGCCCATTGTAAAAACAAAACAACTAGTAGATTTAGTTTCTTTTGAATTTGATATCCAATTCGCATAACTGTAACCTTCCATTGTAGCAAGAAACCCACAATAACGAAAGGCATAACTAATTATAACATCTAATATTCTAACATTAGTCCAAGCACCGAAGTGCCACTATTAATGCTAGTATTGCAGGGTCATTCATGCAATATAAATGAATCATTTATTACTTAATATCTCACCCATTTGATATAAATATGTTTGTAACTATTAAGTTGTAACATGGTATGTATAATTTCCATTTAATGTTAGCGTCAAAATGTTAATATTCATTTGTTAAAAATTTAGGCAGTATAATGACTATAAAATCTTTTCTACCCACCTACAAATTTTCAAACAATACACTCCCAAATAATCCATAAGTTAATCTCTACAATTTCTCCAATCTATCATTACCCATCAATCATAATTCGTCCACAAAATCATCACGTTTAACAATCAACACAAACCATACCACAATATAATCATTATACATACTTATGACTATATATATCCATAATTCATTATTAAACATATATCATTTATATAATTAACTAATCTATTACATGCCCAAAATAAATATAACATAATATCCTTCATCTTCCCATTATATATCATGTACATGCCATACACACTCTTCTTCACTGCCATTTATCTTTTGTTATCTATCCCCTATATGCAGTCAAATAAAACCATGCACTAAGCAACTTCGTTGTCTAGTGGTGGATACACTACACAAAATTTCATCATATATAAAATAGTTTATTATCGATATTCACTTTTTTATTACCTAATGCTATAATTATATTTCAAAGTTTCCTTATAAGTCATTTAATTACCATTTATTCCATATCACTACTCATTTTCACTTTTTACTCATTTATTCCATATCTTAGGTAAAAATTTCATTTTATTGCCTAAACTTTTTCTTTATTACATTTTCCACCAATTACTATACTAATTTTACTCTTCTACCCTTTTATATCATTTATTACATTTTCATCCTTTAATTTACGTTTCGATCTTTATGGTTTCTTCATGTAGTGGCAATTATCATTTGGTCCCTGTTGACTTTACTTTTATACATTTTCATCCTTTTTACCATTTTACTATTTTTAACTATATTTTTAATATTAATTTACATTTTGTCCTTCTTTTCTTACTTTTTCATATAATTATCACTATTAATCACTTAACCGCATTTATCATATTATTCACTCTTCATTTACATATTTAGCATTCTTTTTCACTTATTTATTCTTTTAGTCCTTTTTTCTCGCTTAATTACATTTTTTTCCTAGTAATAACCAATGAAAAACCTCGAACTGGATATACAAAATGAGGACTTCAATGGTCCAAAATATGCTGAGGTGACCACATGGAGTGATCAACGCCTCCAAAATATGCCTAGGTGACCGCATGGAGTGATCAACGTCTCAACTGACACTATAATATACATAATACAAGTAGGTAGACCGATGGTGGTCTACAATTCAAATTTAACTCAACACTTTACCGCTGTAATTGTCCTTATGGCTAGCCATTATGTTATGAGATTTTGGTTTGACCATTGTATACTAAGGGAAAATAAAATTTTCTATCTTATATTATATTTTTTCAAAATTTTCAATGAATTTCACATTATGTAACATATCTACTTTGTATAATTCATATCTATTGTGCTTAAAGCTCATGTATTCACAATACACACACAAATTATCATTAATATACAACTAAGGCATGCCATTTTCTCAAGGTATACAATTCGACTATCATGATTTCTCTAATAATACATTATGCTATTTCATGTATTCTCATTCTTTTTATGTTCATTTGATCATTTTATGTTTCCATATGTTTGCATACATCCAAATTCAACTAGTATACAAGCATATACCATTCGGCCTTAGTGAAATTTAGGTACCAATTATTGCTTTTCACTCAAATTATGTAATGGCCTCAACACCGGATCAGCCATAAATAGTACTTTCCGATAGTGAATAGTATTTTCTAGGCCCGAAAGGACACCCGAAAGTCAAAAATATTTTATTGGACCGTTGGAAAGTAACGGTCATGGTAAGCCCAGAGTTGAAATTTGAAGTGAAATTGAGATCATATGAGCCTCCAAAAGTCAAAAATACGAAAAAAGTAGTGAGTCAATTTCCCTAATAGGGAAGGAGACTTGATCTTATATAAATAATTAAAAATAGTAAACGAACTCCGAAAAATGCCAGATTTTGTATGCCTACATGAATTTTTATGTAGAATATTTTAGTGATAAGAATTGAATTTTTCGGTGATACTAGTAGTTGTCAAATTGGATCAATAAGTTTGAATCGGACATATAACGGACTCCGATTGAGTCAAAAATTTGCGTGCTAACTATTTTTGATGTGATAAAAGTGATGAAATTATTTTTGAAGTAAGAAAGAGAGAGGAATTGGATTGGACCTTAAATGGCCTAAAATGGGCTTTAATGTTTAAGTGGGCAAAGCCCACTCATCAAGCCTAATTTTGGGCCCATAAGAGTGGTATAAGAAGGGTGAAAATATGAAGATAACTCCAGAAAAATCACCATCTATCCTCCTTCTTCTCCAAGGCCGAACCTCTCCTCCTCTCTCTTTCTCTTAATTTCTCTTCAATTTTACTTCAAATCTCTCATAAACTCCAGCATAAAAGATGAAGTTATATCTCTCTAGGTCACCCTAGTGGCCTCAATCATGTGATTTGAGCAAAGGAAGGCAAGAAATCAAGTGAAGAAAGAAAAAGAGGTAAAATAGAATTTAAGAAATTAATTGAATTTAATTGGTTCTTTAGTATTTTCTTATAGATTTTGAGGTGTAGAAGCTAATTATGAGTTTAAATTTTACATTTAAGGAAAAAAATAAGGTATAGAGAGCTTTGTTGGTCGGCCACGGTTGATTGTGAAGGAGGAAGAAAAGCTTGCAAGTGTATAGCAAAGGAAAAGAGATGTTTGGCACCCTTAAGTAAGGAAAAAATGTAAGTGACTACAAAATCCTTTGATTTTCCTTTTATTGTGAATTAATGTCATTTATGTAATTAGAGTAAAAATTATTAAAATTGTTAAATGACGAAATTAGTTAGGAAAAATGAAATTCAATCATAGGAGAGATTAATTGAATGTTAAAATGAAAGAAAGAAATTTTGTTCGAAGGAATTCTATAGGTGGCCGATTTGGTTTCTAAAGGAAAAATATGAAATTTTGCATGTAATTAACATATATTAGCCTAAATTAAATATAGAGATGATAAATGGTGCCCATGAATTTTTATTGAACTATTGGAATTTATTTTGGAATTTTAAAGATTATGTAAAAGTTATGTTTATAGTGAAAATTGTGAAATGATGTGAAATAATTGAGTATTTTAGTAAAAAATGATAGTAAATAATAAATTTTGCATAAATAAATTTCATTGAAATTATTGAAATTTTATTGAACTTCTAATGTGAATATATGTATTGAAATTAATTGAATTATTAGTGACTAATTGCGCAAAAATGTTGAAAAAGTGAATTTATATGAAATTAAATTATAGTCAATGAAAACGAAATAAAAAGTTAACCGATGAATTTTTCAAAACAACCATTAAGCTATAAAAATAATAAGAATAATGAATTATTGGTAAATAATGCATAAAACAAGTGAAAATAGTGGAAAGCGTAAAATAATGTGTATACGAATTTTCGTAGAATTTATATGTTTTACTAGAATATTTTTGAAATGAAATATTGATTATGTTTAACTAAAATATTGAATTATTAAGAAATAATTCAATAAATAAGTACGTGATAATAAACGAACGTAAAGTAAATTATTTCAGTATAAAAAGAAATAAAAAAAGTCAATTTATGCGTTTTCGGAAAATCAAGTAATAAATTATATTAATATAATTCCTAATTGTTCCAAAAGTTGTAGAATAAATATTTGACCAATTTATCCTAATAAATTAGTCAATAAAAATTATTAAAAGAGTGAATTATTATAAAATATAATTCGCCGACTGAATAAAAGTTAGCATACCGAATGATTAAAATTTTGGACAGAAAAAGAAAAGGAAAAAATCGTAAAAAGTCAATCATTGAATTATTAGAAAATAATTCACATAGAATTACACAAAAAGAATAAAAGAAAATTGTGAATTATAATACCATAATTCCTAAAGTGTATAAAAGACTGAAAAGCCTCAAGTGTCCGAGTGAATTATTGAAGAATAATTCACAAAAGTGACTTAAAAAGATAAACTGAAAGAAAGGAAAAGAAAAGAAAAAGCTATCGAATAGTCAAAAGTACAAAAAAAGTGCGATTGACAAAAATGTATTGTATCAAGAAATAGAAAAAAAAGAAATTAAATATTTTTAAATGATTAAAAATTATTTATAATATAATTGATTGTTTTGTCCTTAGGAATAAGCAGGTGATGATATTCTTGTTTAGGATATAATTGGCTAGCCATAAGGACACTTTATACCGTAGTGCATGTCATGGCGACTTGCTTTGCTATGGGTAGGATCTTTGATCTCCATAGCTTCAGTGTTTTCAGTGAAATTGAAAGTGAAATATTTTTTGAGAAATGGTCCCTTGGAGATCACTTCTCTCTCAGTGGGACCTTTGGGTCCAGTCCCATGTATCCATTTTGAGAATCCTGTTATATTGCACTAGGGGCGTATTGTAATGAATAAATCAGTATTGTTTAATTGAACTGAATAAAAAAAGTTATAAACGAAAAATGATTTGTTTGGAAGAAAATAAAAAGTCGAAATAAATCTGTAAGGTTTCCCAAAAAGTGTGATTAATAAGAAAAAGAAAAAGAAATGTTTTATAAGAATAAAATAATAAATGAAGATTAAGTTAAGCTTTTATAATGAAAAATGATTAAAAATGTATTTTGTTTTACATGAAAAAGATAAATTAAAGTGGTTGATATTTTATGTACCAATTATTATTTTGAAAGTAACAAATTCGGAAAATAATATTAATTTCCTATATAAAGTTAAAAAGTGATGGTAATGACATTAAGTGAAATCTGATGCTTAAGTAATGTATTTCTGAAAGAAAAGTCAAATGAAAAGTAAAACGATAAAAAGGCATATAATTATTCAATTAGGAAAAAGTAAAAGATATAAATCCTAATCAAGTATTTGAACATGAGTAAATGTATAAAGAAGAAAATAGAGTTTTGAATACAAAGTGCCCCAAAATAGCTGTATCACTTGGCAATAAAACTTAAAAGCCTTTAAATAGTAATGTATTTATTAGTTAGTTAAAAGTTAAAGTAAAATAAAAGAATAAATAGCAAGAAGTGTAATTATAGCACATATTGGATAACTGAATAATAAAGCGAGAAATAAAATAGTCTATAATTTGGTACCATTAAAGACATGAGTACCAATATACATTGCTAAATGAAATGATAATTATATCGCTGTAAGTAAAAAGATAAAATAAAAATTAAGTAAATGTAAAAGCTATAGTAAAGAATAAGCGTAAAAGTAAAAGGAAATCTGAAGTCGATTCACCTAAGAAGGTAGTGTAAAATAACGTTGAAAGATTGAAAACCAAAGAACAATAATTACCAAAATATGAGTTCATAATGAAATTAATGTTGACTGAAGTAAAAGAAAATATTTAATGAAATAAGAATAAGAGTAGAATAATCTATATAATTATGCTTTATTTTGAAAATTCTAGGATTAGTAGTCACCACTGGGCATATCTAGTGCTCAGCACGTAGTGTTTACTACGTGCAGGTTATGAAGTGTTGCAGGAGCATAGTATACAGTGGAACCAGATCGAAAAAGAAGAATTAGTGCTAAACCGAGTTGTATTTTGGCATGTATATACTTAGACAATTAAGGTAAAAGATTTATCTTTATTTTGATTGTTATTATGTTTCTTAATGGATGAGTGTTTGGTGTAAGTTTTTGGCATGAAATTATTTTGTATATGTTTTAATTGTTTACAAGATTATCAATTGATTCGAAAGTTGATGTAAAGGTATTTAAAGTGTATCGAACTGATCGGTGTTGAAAAAAAAATTTCCATTTTCGACTAAGTTTTTTCACGTCAGAAAGAACAGTTTCGTGAAGGGTATGACAAATTAAGTTGGAACAGTGTTCTAAATCTTATTTCTTTCCATTTTATCAAATTAACATCAAAATTCAAGCTTTTATTCAAAAGCATACAATTCAGACATGTCAAGATTCAAGGTATATTGATTTGTGTTCATGCTAATTATCATTTATTTCATGTTATTTCGCTAATTTATCAATTAATCTTAAGTTATTTCAACATTTTATACATATTCCTATAGTTACATAATGAAAAATTATGCAATATTTAAAGGAAATTCAATGAAATTAGGGGTAGTTTGTATCCATTAACCTCAAAACATGTTTGAAACCTCTTAATTCTCTTTCTCCTTGCTTTTTTCCCTTTGGCTCCTTTCTCCTTTTTCTTTTTCATCCTATGGCCGAATTCAAAAGGTAGGAAATCATGTGTTTTTTTTCAAGTTTTTAACATAAAATTACTCAAAATCACCTACTTTATCAATTCTTAGCAATTTCCTACCAAAATGCCCAATTTTACTTACTTGGCAGTTTTCTCCAACTTGTAATTCTCTAATTTTCTCCACTCAAAACTCCCCTTTAATTTATTCTAGGGTAGAAAAGATGATGAGGATGAGATTCTAGATGAAATTTGAGTGAAAAATAAGGTAGGGAAAAACTTGAAAAAAACTTGGTTATGGAGGAGGAAGAAGAAGAAAGGAGGGGATGAATTTCTTTAGAGAAATTTGCCCCTTTTCCATCCTGTTATATTCCCCACAATTAAAGGATCAAACTAGCTTTGACCTTTTTCTTAATGTGTGGTCCATATTAAGCCACTTATCACCATTTCATTAGCTATAAGCTCTAATTATTAAATCACCTCTAAAATTAGTCCAAAAATATATAATAATCAAAACATTTCTAAGCCTAAAGGCATTCAAAACCCTAATTTTTTTAAAATTGTCTAAAATTTTATTTTTCACTTTTAAAAATTTATTAGGACTATTTTAAATGGTTTTGTACAATTAGAATAATTTTTTGAGGACCAAAATATTTTTTTCTATTTTGTAGTGTAATTGATTGTTCTATTTTGTTTTCCTTCTTATGAGACATAGTAAAAGTGCTAATAATATCTTACAATTTGATCCTAAAATTGAAAAAATTTCCATGCTTTACTTAGGGAACAAAGACAATGAGAGGCAATAAAACAAAGTTTGAATACAATGGTTGATCCAAAGAGAAGGACATTAAGTGATTTTTCCATGCTTAACATAACGAGTAGTTTTAGAGGGCTTGTGGCTCCATCCATTGCCAATAATAACTTCAAAATAAAGCCAAGTATCATTCAAATGGTGCAAAATAATCAATTTGTAGGTTTACAAGAAGAGGATCCATATGCTCACATATTGGCTTTCCTCAATGTGTGTGCAACCTTTAAGATCAATGGTGTGACAAATGATGCAATAAAGGCTTAGGCTTTTTCCAAATTTGTCAAGGACAAGGCACAACTTTGGCTTGCTAGTTTGCCTAGCAAGTCAATCACAACTTGGGACCAATTGAAAAAATACTTCTCTATAAATACTTTCCAACACATAAGACTGCTAGGTTTCATAATGAGATCACAACATTTAAGCAAAATGCAAGTGAGACCATTTATGCAGCTTGGGATAGATTTAAAAAAATTCAAAGGCAATGCCCATACCATGGTTTGCCGAATTGGATGATCCCTCAAATTTTCTATAATCGGTTGACATATGAGAATAGGAATATCATCAATGTTGGCTCTAGTGAGAAATGGATGGATAAAATAACCAAGGAAGCTATCACTTTGCTTAAAGGAAGGAGTTTTAGAACTTGACACTATTAACCTATTGAATATAAAGGTAAATGCTCTTACTAAAATGGTAAGTAAATCTCAAATTAATTCTTTAGAAAGTGCTAATGTTGTTTATGAGTCTTGTGGAGGATCTCATTCATATTCACAATGCCATATAAGTTTTAATGAAGATGTTAGTTATATTCAATGAGGTTTTAACCAAAGGGTACAATTGAATTCAAATTCTTATAACCCTCAATAAAGGAACCACCCTGGATTTTCATGGTCCAACACATCATCTCAATATTATATTTCAATTATAATTAATTATTAAATATTATATTTTAGTTATAATTGATTTTTTTAATTATTTTTGATCGAGGATGGGGAACCCTAACAAGGCGAGGACGGGGGAAATTTCCCCCCTAATCCTATCGGGGATGAGGAATTCCTGCCCCTGGGTGGGGCAGTAGGTAAGGAGCCATACCCTGCCCCCCTTCGCCCCTTGATTTTCCCTATCTAAGATATGTATTTCTTGACTTTAACTTTAAATTTTCTTTTATTGTGAATTCATCTTTGTCAAATGATCATGTTGATGCTTTACGTGCTATGTTGCTTAAGCATAATGATGCCGTTAGTTATTCTATTAATGATTTGAAGGGTATTAGCCCAAAGGTTTGCATGCATATAATTCTTTTAAAATATGGTGCCAAGTGTTCCATTAAAGGTGAAAGGTGATTAAATTCCACTCTTAAGGAAGTGGTGAGGAAAGAAGTCATTAAGTTGTTTGACAATGAGATTATATATGCAATTGGTGATAGTGAGTGGGTGTAACACCCTCATATTATAATTAGATTCTATTGTCATTAAGGTTACATTAATCATGCATTGCTCTACTATCTTATCTTTAAATCAATTATCACATAATTATCATGTTACTAGAAATCATCAGATGCTATATCTTTTATTCATTTTAAGTGTTACTATTACTATTCTCATACTTTACCTTTCTATACTTTAGCATGCATATCATGTTGTATGTTAGTTGATTAAATCATACAGGCATACATATACTATTAATTACATAAGGGAGCGTATTACAATTCAAACCTTCTATATTAAATACATCTTTACGTACATATTACTCTTAATACAAAATTATACAAAATATTAATCAAGAACTCCCTACATCAACTTCTTGTCAGACTTGTGTTGGCCTTCCTAATGCAGAGATACGTCCCTGTGCAAAAATCTTATCTATGGAACCTACACGGATAAACAACCTATGCTAAGCTATAAAGCTTAGTGGGAACCATTCATGATGGATGACCACTCACAGCGATCATCAACAAACACTCAACATGCATCACTTGTAAAATAGGATTTCGGTGATAATACAATATGAATATTGGCAACAAAACAAGGAACATAAACAATAAGATAACAAAGCTTAACAAATATCTCAGCATGCATAAATCATATGGTTGATTGATATAATATGTGCATTTATGCTTTTGATACAATTATTGTAATTAGAGTAAATCATATGTTTCATCAATAACATCTGAGCATTTAAGCTTTGATTTAAGTACTATAAGTATAATTAGTTTGCCTAAGTTCTAAGAGTCGATAACGGGAACTTTAGATACCTAAAGGTATCAAGTACTATAGATATCCGAAGATATTGAATCTTTAGACCCAAACGAGGCAGAACTATACTATAAACCGATCAAGCGGACCCAAACGGGGACGGCTAACAACCCAAACGGGGCTATTTATGATCTAAATGGGATCATTTTATACTTTATAACCCAAACGAGGTTGAACTATAGCAGTTGCAACTAAATTCCTATAGGCATGCCTATCTATCTACGATTAAACTCTATTTGCAAGCATTTCTGAGTTCATATTCATTTTATTTATCATGCTTGTGCTTTTATTGAACAATTTGCACAAATATATAATCATATAGGAAAAATACACATTCTCTGGCATATATATATATATATATATATATATATATATATATATATATATATATATATATATATATATATATACACACACACTCAATTTCATGTCATAATGCAAGTAATTGTAAATGAACATATTTCTCTGTAATCATATACTTTAGCATGATAAAATATAAATATAGCATATAAGCATATTCACGTTATCTCAAATAAGCAAATATCATGATAATAGTTCATATATTTGCCATATGTCATGCTTCTTCAACCTTATATATATTCTTATTGCTTTACAATATGGTATTATTATATACCCATGAACTTATATCTCAATATATGTTATTTCTTCATTTTGAAGTGCTCTAAACTTCTTTAATCATTTCTACCCCATAATTTATATTATGCTTGATTCGATTTCATTAATTCATATTCTATTTGGTTGATATATGAGGTATAATAAATTACTGCTTTAAAGCGAAAGAAGAAAAAGTGAATAGCTTCCCAAAGTTAGGTCGCAATGGTGACAGATATTGTGGACGTGATGGAAAAGGAACTGCAAAAAATTAAAGAAATGAAAGAAAAAAAGGGGAGGAGTATTGGACTCTGTAGTAGGCGCGACAGACTCGGATTCTTTTCCTATATTCACAACTTCAACAACACGTACAGCCTAAAAAACTCATCTCGCAAATCTAGAATTTGTTGTTCAAGGTTTACTTTAATGGCATTATATTTTAAACACTATAATTTTACATATATTTCATCAAAAAATCCTTTAACAAATTCTCTAATTCAAACTCTATATTTCATGTTCTATAAAAAAAGAGCATCAAGCTTTATTGTAATTTGATCAAGTTGTAGTAAAATTTATGATCTCTCAAACTTTTGGAACACTTAGGTTAAATTGAAGTTCATCAAATTAGAGATTAACTTTTAACACATTTCCCTACAAATTTGTCTTGTATGCAATATTCTTTTTATGTTCTAATTTAAGGATTTAGCCTTTACTTATCAATTAAACATATTTGTATGAACATATGTAGAAATCATTATCTCATTCTCCTAATTAAGCCTTGATTTCATCATAATCAACTATAATCACACATTCATGCCAATACACACACCAAGTTCCCATACCCTGGCCAAAAATCACGATCAATCTTCATTCCTTTAATACTTCTTCTTTGCCCTTGTTCTTCCAACTTCCTTCTTCTACAACAGAAATCCATTCATACATTAAAACCTATCATTTCCTTGCCATTGAAATGCATCACAACAATAAGAAGAAACATGAAGGAGATGAATAATACAATGAATCCTATTACCTATACAATCCCACTTCAAAACCTTTTACTTAACTCCAAAACAATAGAATTTCTTTTATGTCAATGAGAAAGAATGTAAATGTTAGAAAGAGAAAAGGAGAGATGAAAAATTTGAGTTTGCTTTCCTCTTTTAGTCGACCAAGCCACTTATTCCGACAAAAAATCTAAACACTCTCTCTCTCTTACATGAAAAGTTCTAGTATTTAAAGTGGGAGAAGTTTCCTTTAGCTCCTTCATTAACTTGCATGCTAAAAATCTAACCCCTTTCATTTCTTTCTCTTTTAAAATTCTCTCCACATATACTTTCTTTCAATATTGACCCCAAACTTAACTTCCCATTTTCAATTGCATCCTCATTATTAACATGCTTAATTATTCACATAACTAACATAACACAAATTTACTAAATTGCCCTTTTATGACCTTAATCTATATTTCACTTGTTTAATTAAACATTAATCAAATTTAATATCACATTAATCAAGCATTTTCTACTAGAGTCAAAGTTAAGGCCTTATAGTGGGTGAGTCCCTTTCAAGTTGTCCCTAAAAAGGGAGGCTTGACGGTTGTTAAAAATGAGTCTAATGATTTAGTATTTGCTAGAACTATTATGGGATGGTGTATGTCTATGGGTTATTGTAGCTAAATAAAGCAACTAGGAATGATCATTTTCCATTACCTTTCCTTGATTAAGTTATTAAAAGACTAGCTAACTTTTCTTAATTTTGTTACCTAGATGGCCTTAATGGTTTTTATCAAAATTTTTTATGCAATGCTTTTGTAACTTTCCAAAGATGCATGTTTTCCATCTTCAGTGATTTGATAGATGAATGTGTTGAAGTTTTCATGAATGATTTTAGTATTTATGGGTCTAACTTTGAATGTTGTCTAGAAAATCTTTCTAAAGTTCTTGATAGGTGCATGGAGCATGGATTCATACTCAATTAGAAAAGTGCCACTTCATGGCATAAAAAGGAATTGTTCTTGGGCATTCAATATAAAGGAATTAGGGTTGATAGAGCAAGAATAGAAATGATTACTAACTTGCCACCTCCAAAGTATGTTGAAGATATAAGGAGCTTTCTTGGCCATCAGGTTTTTATAAGAGATTTATCAAGGAGTTTTCCAAAATAGCAAAGCCATTATGTAATTTGTGTTTTTATATCTACAAATATTAGATGCAAAAAGTTAGCAATACTTGCTTCATGATTTTCCATTTAATTTATTGAATATCAGCAACATTCTGAAAAGATAAACAACTAAAAAACTGACAACAAGTAAGAGATGAAAATGTTTTACGATTTCTGGGTTCTATAGATAACTATTTGGTTCTTCTCAAATCTTTATTTTCTATTGATTAATTTCCTTTCCCTATTTATTTACAAATAAAAAAAAGTAATAAAATTTCCATCAAATTATCCCCAAAGCGAACAAGCTCTTAGTTTTTGGTTTTTAGCGCACAAATGATGAATACAATGTGTTTTAGCCTGCTTTGATTTGTAGTTCTTTTTATTTATCACTTTCTTTCTTCTTATCTATATAATTATTTTTTAAGAATATTTTTTTGTAATTTGGAGGTCTAATTGCTGTGTTTTTGATCTAGTAGCAAAGAATCATGTGATGCTTGATTCTTTCTTCAACAAGGGGTTTACAACTGCCAAATGGTAATTCTTTTATGATTTCTTGTATTTAGTTTAATGGGGTCTTAGTTCTTACGAAAATGATGGAACATATAAAGAAATTAAGTTTATCATGTCTAGTGGCTGCTGATTCTTTATTATGTGATACTTATTTTTTCTTGTATTTTTTTGTAGTTTCTTTGAAGGAATATCATAATATAATTAAATTGATGATTTTCTCTGTTTGGATGGATGGATATATATATATGTTTTACTTAGAATTATTTATTTATTTTGTTTTTATGCATGTGTTTATCTGTTTTGATAAAGGTTCAATTTATTTGTTGTTCTAATAATATGCCATTCACCATGCCTTTCATCTAATTCTCTCGTATATCTAAAATCTCAAGGAGATATTCTTTGCTAAGATGCCAAGAACAAAATCTGAGGTGATTATGTTGTTCTACATCAACTGAAGGAGATGCCACCACTTCTTTAGAACGGTAATTTCAAATTAAATATGAAAAGCTTCCATATCGTCTCAAATCCTGCTTATATTATTGTATAGTAAATGGATCCATGTATAAAACAATTTCAATTTATGTGTATTACTCACTCAATTTTATTTTATGTGTCCATTTTCAATATTTCATTAAGATTAAGAAAACTATTAGTTAGACTTAACTTTAGTAATTTATTCTTTAGAAAAATGTACTTAATTAATTACTCTATTTTATGTTCATTTTTAGGGGAAAGTATGCAATAATAATATATATGTGCATTGATCAATAATTGATGGTTTTTGTGAAAGAAATAAAATCTAAAAGTAGAAACTGAAAAGTTTATATACTCTCTCACTGTTAAATATATAAGCATAATTTCTATTTCTTTTTTTTCTTTAGCTTTAGAAAATTAGTTTAGCATTAATCACTCTTCTCGTTATGATTGTTCTTCTTTGTGATTCATTTGTTTAATTAGTGTCTTTGCATTTGCATTTTTGCTGTAGGCAAAGCTATCAAAAAGAGTAATAGAGCTTCTTACTTTTATTGCCTACTAACTAGTATAAATTTTAATACATGATTTACTTTTGATATGCTTGAATATGTCGTTAGCCTTTGGAGTTGTAGCTTTTAAGGTCTTAATCCTTCAACTTTTCATAGAAATATGTTTTTCATCTAAGGCTTAATAAGTTCTTTTTCAAGAATTATTATTATTATTATTATTATTATTATTATTATTATTATTATTATTATTATTATTATTATTATTATTATGAAAGATGTATGTCTCGAATTATCAGATATTTTTAATAACGGATAATTTTGTCATGAATTTTTTTAACAGGAGGCAAATTTACCGATGGAGATATATTTTCCATTGTTAAATTTACCTATGGAATATTCCATTATGGTGGAAATTTTCCTATGAAATTGTGATTTCCATGGGTAAAATTTTCGACGAAAAATATAAATTACTGACGAAATTTAAATCTATCGGTAGATATGGCAAATGATGAAAATATTTTGGTCTACACCTCCCAAAGGAATTAACGAAGGACTATGTTTTCCGTCAGTAAATTTACCAACAAAAATATTTTCGTCCGTAAAGGTGCCTACAATTAGTTCTCCTATGTTTTTTTTCATCGCTAAATTCCATCGGCATTTTGGTTTCCTTACAGAATTTCACTTAATTTCGTCGAAAATTTTTGTGAGGAAAATGGATTTTTCTTGTAGTGTATAGAGATGAACATAAAATATATATAGAGATCTAAACACTCAAAAGTTACTTTGAATTGAAAAATGTGATATCACATAACAATCATACAAAGAAATCACTAAAATCCTTAAGAAAATAAACATAACATCCATGAAGATCTAACTGAGTCTATGATTTAACAAATAAAAGTTTTATAAAGGTTGTTCATGATCATAATAAACAAAAAGGAGAAGTGCTTTACTTTTTTTTCCTATCAAACAAATGTAAATAGATACATAGAAGCAAACCTGCTCCCATTAGGGCAAATCACACTATTTAAATTAAAGAGAAAAAAAAAAGAAAAAGCAAATGCTAATGACCAATTGCATATGTATTAATATCTTAAGGATTATTATATAGTGTATGGCATAATTTTTGTAATAAGATAATTCATAGGAGCACTTTAAGAAAAAGTATGCAAGAAAAAAAAATAAAAACAAGCTCTAGACACTATCCTAGCAAACATGAACACATTATACCTAGTAATAGTAAGATAGCATTGGCTTTTTCAAAGTTTCTAGCACACATCACATCAATGACTTTGCTATACATATTATGCCAAACGCTCAAACCTCAAAATCAATTCATTCACACTGTAAAGGTGGATTTACAATTGCAAAAACAATGAAAGAATAAGAAAATATTAACAAGTAAAAGGTATATTTCTTACACGCGTATATCAAGAACAAATATCCATTGAAGAGAATTGACATGTAACCAATTTTCCTGTAACACAATGAAAATGATGTTCAACTAATCATTAAATTGCATGACTTAACAATCCAAAGACAAGGCATTTGGACATCATTTAAGAAATAAAACATAATACCATACACGTTATCCATTGTGTTTTCCATCTTTATGTAGGAGCATAAATAAGATTACACTAATACCTACACACTATTTCCAATTTGAGTACTAAAACACACCATCTCTAGAAGATAAATGGTCTCAAGTATAACCTAAAACTTCATGAAATAGCTGCCTACTGGTGAAGATATGAAAAGTTTCACTTCAACTAGAGAGCAGACCCAAATTGAGCACTTAGGATAGTTTGGTTTGACCCTCACATTGGTTTTACTACCAAATTCCTTAGATATTGTATTTAGTTAAGATGGTTCACCAATAGAAGAACCCTTTTTTGGTCTTATTCAAGCTAAGTTCCTGTATGTCACACTTTTTAAGATGATCTTGAGGGACAAGCTAACTTAAAATTAGCAATAGTGACCACTAAAATTAACACAATAATTAATAACATGAATTATGCATTAACAGTCATAATCAATAACTTAACTATGCATAATCTCACAAATAGTTTCACTTTAACTTTCAATTATTTGAATTTGGTTACTATAATGAGCTTTCCAGCATTTTTAGGCCTTTTTCCTAATCTAATAGCAGCAGTAGCTGCTGCTTTTTATGAAATACCAACCTGGATAAGAAGGAAAACAATTAAAACAACCAACTACTATTTATTTATCAATTGTAAAAAAAAGAGCTTGAGCTCATCATGTTGTGATAGATTGGTTCTAAAGGATGAGTTTTTCAATGTAGGAAAAAGAAATGAAGCATAAGATTAAGATAAGAAAATTCCTTAACTTGCTTAAATTATTCTATCAATATGAAATTACTTTGCTAAACCTCAATAGCAAAACCCCTGAAACTACTTTATATAAATATTAAATTATTTTATCAATAGCATAACTTGCTTTAATTATTCTGTCAATATTAAATTATTTTGTCAATATGAAATTACTTTATGTGCAATACATATAGTATTTTGAGAAAAGCCTAAAAAACAGTCTAATTCATAAGCAAAGTCTTTAAAAGTCTAAAAGATTTCTAATGGCAGTCACCTATAAGGTAACAAAATCATGTCATTTGAATAAAATAAAGTGACAAGCCATTTAGTGTGATGAGACCCACAACAAACCTATGCAGACCTATGCAACAATGATAATCTAATCAAATTTGAAATATAAAATGAATTATTATCATTGTTGCATTCTAAATGTCATGAAAATAACAATAAAATTTAAATTAGTACAAATTTAACAAATGAATTATTTAATTAGTTGATTATATTCATTGATTATAAACAATGGATCTATTCATCCAATCAAAATTATGAGCCAAACATTAAACCTAACTCTCAACAAGCTAACTATATAAAACAAACTCAACCCACAACATTAATAAACAGAATTCATCTACCCATGATCCAGAAAATGTAGAAACCAAAAAAGATCTAATAATAAAACACACATGAATAAAATTAAGGAAGAAAAAGCTTTACCTTATTGTATTCTTAATGTTACCTTGTTGTATTTTTGGAGGTCAATTGCACAGAACGCTGCTTCAAGGGTTTTGGAGAGAGAGAGAGAGATAATGCACCAAGACAAATGGTAGTGGACAACAACAAGCAAATGATGGCGGCGACAAAAGAACGGCACCGATGACACGCGAACAGCAGTAGATCAGTTGGAAGGAAAATGAATGAGAGAGAAGAGGGAAGATGTAGGATGCAAAGGGAAAAGAGTAAAGAGAAATAACTAATGTAATGACTATACTAGATAATTCGGATTACTATCACTAATTACATTCTTTCAATCCTGTTAATCGTATGAGTTATCTATTACCGATGCATATATGACCATACATACATTTATACTATATTAGTCATATATGATTGAGGGTGATACTTTTACACACTATTAGAGATTATTTACATAACTGAATAATTACATGCCTTTAAATACACATTTATCTTTATCTAACCAAAAGAGATGAAAAATTAATCTCATACATCAAAATGCTACTCCTATTCTGATGTTAACTTGGGAGATTGTTGGCTTAGTCTCTGAACAGAGGTTCTACCCTGCGAACCTATACGGATAAACACCCGTGCTAAGCTATAAAGCTTAGTGGGGAAATAAAATAATATGTTGATAACCACTCACAGTGGTTATCAGCGAGCATGCAATAAAAGGATATAACAAGTTTATATATATATTTATATATATATCCTAATTAAGAATAACCAAATGCACTATTGGAAGGAATAATGTTTCATTAAATCATAGAATGAAAGATTATAAACTGTATATGCATATCATTCATCTTATAATTTGTGCCTGCTTCATTTTTCTGTGGGTGTGGATAACGGGTGCTGTGGATACCATAAGGTATCGAATCTGTGAATACCTGAAGGTATTAAATCTGTGGACCTATTGGGCCAGAAATATGGTCTCATATAGAGACAACTATGGACTCATAAGAGTCAGACTATAGCAGCTGCAACTATAACCCTATAGGCATGCCTATCTATCCACAACCAAGTCTTTATGTGCAGGCCTAGATCAATTATATTTCATATCTTGTGAAATTGTATTCACATAATCCACCATAGCACTAATGAATGCAAAGTACTTTCATATTATGCATTGATAATCTCATAGTGTAATACAATCATATATTTTCATGACAGGGAAGTAATTCATGTATATTCTATTTTGAGGTAGTAAAAATCTCACCTTCCACTTATTAAGCAATCATGGAATTAAGGGGATACATTGCAGTTAAATTATAATTTAGAATGATTCATAAACTTAGGAAGGGCTTAGACAAATCAATACCTCAAATGGAGTTAAAGAAATATAAGTATAAAAGATAGGAAACCAAGGCTTATTGTCGCGCCCGCGGCATTAATCGTGCTCGCGACAGACAGCAATTGCCTAAATAAACAATCCATGGTGTCGCGCTTGTGACATAAGTGGCGCTTGCGACACAAGGCAATGGTTTGATGTCGCGCTCATGACATAAGTCGCGATCGTGACACCAAGCGACGTCTTCAAAAAAACTATAACACTTATTGTTCCAAAATCCTGTAATACATTTCAAAACTCATATTGCATCTCAATTTCAACATACCAAATGACTTTTTCTGGAACCACTATCTTCTACAAAGTTTTAGGTTTACATTTCTAATTTCCAAAACACTAAAAATCTTCTCAATAAGACCTATAGATATTTAAATATCCAAGAAAAACTACAAACTGTTCATGAAGACAAAATACCAAGATCAATCAGCTTTCAATGCCGATTTTCACTATCATGCAATGAAAATCAGGTTCTGGTCTCTTCTAACCAATTCAAGGCATGCAAGTCTAGTTTTTATACCAACTAGAATTTCATCATTTAGACAACTATAGCTCAAGATATGAGCAAAATTGTACAGACAGGTCAAATGATCTATAAAACAGATTTTCATGTTTTTCAACCAAAACTTGTATAATCTCAACTCTAAACCCTTTTTAAGCTTGCAATCATCCATAAAAAAATATGAAGGAGATATTCAAGGGTCTCTCTCTCTCATGACCAAACATCAAACATACACACATAAAAACCTAAGTTCCCATACCTTGTTATGCTCCAAGTTTTCTTCACCTTTGAGTAGCCTCTTTCCCCTTTCTCTTGCTTGATTCCCCTTCCATAAATATAAAACACTTCTATGAAAATCCATCAAGCTATTCCATGAATCATACACATCAAAGAATAAACAAGTTACCTTAAGATCAAAACCAAATAAATTCTTTCTTCCTTATTTACCAAAACTCAAGAAATCTAGAGATAGAGAATTAAGAGAGAGATTTTAGGGTTTAAGAGAGTCAGAGGATGAAGATGAATAGAGGAGAAGAAGACCACACCCCAATTGGCCGGCCACCTCTCCATAAATATCTCCCTCTCCCTCACTCACACAAGCCCAAGTGTCACTTACTTAGAATAATTACCCCTTTTTCCCTCAACTTACTTTATTTCTTATTATGCCCCAAAACAATCCCTTTTACTTATCAATTGGGTCCCTCTTCATTCATTTACACTTAATTAAACATAAATACTAATAATTAATTAGTGCAAATTCTCCTAGGGTATAGTGAGGGGCATTACAACTCTCTCCCACTAAAAGAATTTCGTCCTCGAAATTCATACCTGTATAGAAGAGCTGTGGGTATTGAGCCCGCATTACAGCTTCCGGTTCCCATGTTGTTTCTTGTACATCGTGGTGTTGCCATAACCTTTGACCAGGGGAATTTTTTTGTTTCTCAACTGTCGAACTTCCCTGGCCAAGATCTGTTTAGGCTCTTCATCATAAGTATAATCGGATCTGACACTAATATCTTGTACTGGTATAATGTGTGATTCATCAGATCGATATCGCCGGAGCATGGAAACATGAAAAACTTCATGTAACTTCGATAATTCATTGGGAAGCTCTAATCAGTATGCTACCGGTCCAATCCTTTCCAGAATTCTGTAAGGACCTATCAACTGGGGACTTAATTTCCCTTTCTTTCTGAATCGTAACACTTTTCTCCATGGGGACACCTTCAAGAACACTTCATCGTCAACCTGATACTCAATGTCTTTCCTTTTTAAGTCTGCATACGACTTCTATCTGTCACTGGCTTCTTTCAATCTTTGCTTGACGAGTTGAATCTTTTCTTCGGTATCTTTAACAATATCAGGACCTGTCAATTTGTTTTCAGATAACTCTGTCCAACAGGAGGGAGTTCTACATTTCCGACCATAGAGTGCTTCATAAGGTGGCATACCAATACTAGTTTGATAGCCATTGTTGTATGCAAATTCCTTCAAAGTTACATATTTATCCCAGCTCCCGGGAAAGTCTAGAACACAGCCTCTTAACATATCCTCTAGCACTTGTATAATCCTTTCTGATTGTCCATCAGTCTGAGGATGGAAGGCAGTACTAAGAAGCAGCTTGGTGCCTTGTAAACTTTTCCAAAATCTGGAAGTGAATCTTGGATCCCGATCTGAAACAATTGAGATTGGCACCCCATGCAATCTAACAATCTGGTCTACATACAATTTAGCTAACTTGTCCATCGAATAGTTGGTTCGGATCGGTATGAAATGAGCCACTTTTGTCAATTTATCTACTATGACCCACACTGCATCATGTTTTTTCTGAGTTGTGGGTAAACCTGTAACAAAGTCCATAGTAACATTATCCCACTTCCACTGAGGAATGGGAAGAGGATTCAGAAATCCTGCAGGGAATTGATGCTCTGCCTTTACTTGCTGACACGTTAGGCACTTGGAGACATACTCAGTCACATCTTTCTTCATTCCTGGACACCAGTAAAACTATTTCAGATCTTTATACATTTTGTTGCCATCGGGATGCATGGTAAATACAGTGTTATGGGCTTCTTGCAATAAAGCTCTTTTCAATTCCTTAATATCTGGCACATATAACCGATTACGATAGTAGAGACCACCATCGATCCTAATTGAATACTCCACTGGGCCCCCTTCATGCACAGACTGACTCAATTGCTGTAGTTTTTTATCACCTGCTTGTTCATCTATCACTGTTTGCCTTAGATTAGGGCGAGCTCACAATTGAGCTAACAAAGCCCCATCATATGCAAACTTCCATCTACAATCTTGTAGTAACAAGATTGCCATCATCTTTCGGCTCAATGCATCAGCCACCACGTTTGCTTTTCCTGATGATAGTCAACTATACAATCGTAGTCTTTAAATAATTCTAGCCATCTACGCTGTCTTAAATTGAGATCTCGCTGAGTAAGCAAGTATTTAAGACTTTTATGATCTGTATAAATTCTGCACTTCTCACCATAAAGGTAATGTCGCCATATCTTTAAAGCGAACACATCTACAGCTAATTCCATATCATGAGTCGGATAATTCTGTTCATGAGGCTTTAACTGTCTTGACGCATAAGCCACTACTTTACCTTCCTGCATTAACATGCAACCCAAGCCATGTTTCGATGCATCACTATACATAGCATATTCTTTACCTGCCATTGGCTGGGTCAAAACTAGGGCTTCTGCTAACATCTTTTTTAACTGTTCAAAACTGGCTTGACAATGATATGTCCATTCGAATTTGGCTTCTTTTCGAAGTAACTTAGTAAGCGGAGAGGCGATAACTGAAAAGCCTTCTACAAATCTTCTATAATAACCAGCTAGGCCCAAGAAACTTCGGACTTCTGGAACATTACGAGGCGGCTTCCAGTTCATAATAGCTTCAATCTTTTTAGGGTCCACCCTAATGCCTTCTGAAGACACCACGTGCCCAAGGAAAGAAACTTCTTTAAGCCAAAACTCACATTTACTTAGCTTTACATATAACTGTTGTTCTCACAATGTTTGCAACACTATTCTCAGATGTTCCGCATGCTCCCCTTCATTGCGAGAATAGACAAGGATGTCATCAATAAACACCACAACAAACTGATCTAAATAGGGTCTGAACACCCTATTCATCAGGTCCATGAAGGCTGCTGGTGCATTAGTCAACCCGAAAGGCATTACTAAAAATTCGTAATGACCATATCGAGTTCTAAAAGCAGTCTTCTGCACATCCACATCCTTGACCCGAAGTTGGTAGTATTCCGACCTCAGATCAATTTTAGAAAACACTCCAGCACCCCGTAACTGATCAAAGAGATCCTCATTCGGGGTAAAGGGTACTTGTTCTTCACTGTCACTTTGTTAAGCTGTCTGTAATCGATGCACATCCTCAAAGTGCCATCCTTCTTCTTGACAAACAATACCGATGCACCCCAAGGTGACACACTGGGCTTGATAAAGCCTTTATCTAACAACTCTTGTAACTGAACCTTTAACTCCTTTAGTTCTGTTGGTGCCATTCTATAAGGTGCTCTGGATATAGGAGCAGTGCCAGGTAAAGTTTCAATAGATAGCTCGACTTTTCTCTCTGGTGGCAAACCCGAAAGTTCCTCAGGAAAAACATCAGGAAACTCATTGATCACCGAAACATCTTGAAGATTGACTGTCTCTCTCTTAGAATCAAAAACAAAAGCTAAGAATGCTTCACAGCCTTTTCTAAGGAGTCTTTTCGCTTTCATGGCCGAGATAACATTGGTTAAGGGTTTTGACTTAATACCCTGAATCAATGTCTCTATTTCCCCATCATTCTTAACTACTATAGTTTTAGCTTTACAGTTCACTATAGCGTGATATTTAGACAACCAATCTATACCCAGGATTACATCAAATTCATGAAAAGGTAAAACAATTAGGTCAGCTGGGAACTCTCTCTCTTGAATTCTAATAGGGCAATTTCTATAAACTTCATTTACATGTATACTATGGCCCAAAGGACTAATTACACATATATCATGGTTCAGATGGTCTATAACAAATACATTTCTACCCAGCTCCCCATTACAAATATATGAATGTGTAGATCCCGGGTCTATAAGCACATACACATCAGTATCAAAGAGAGAAAATGTACCAGCTATGACCTCGGGAGCATCAGCATCTTCTCGACCTTTCATAGCATAAGCTCTAACAGAAGGTGTAGGAGCGAATGGCCGATCCACTGTCTCTGAAATATTCCTGGACTGAGCTCTAAACTGGCCCAATCCACCTCTGCCTCTACCACGACTTCTTCCTGAAGAGGGTACATTAGAAGCTCCTCTATTACTTTGTTGACTAGAGGCTTGCTCCTGCATCATCGGACAATTTGCCATAAAATGCTCTGTGCTACCACATCTGAAACAAGCACCCATGAGCATTCTATAAGTCCCCAATGTCGCTTAAAATAATAGGTACATTCTGGAGCTTGATCTCTGCCCTGTCCTGATGTAGTACTCCTACCAGATCCGGCTGGAGTAAAAGTTCGCTGTCGACCACCTCTAGATGCAGAGCGAGCACTAGACTCCATTGGTTGTTCTCCTGGATTCATTCTTGGTCTTTTTCCCGATGAGCAACCACCCCAGGAAAAGCTTCTTCTTCTTTGTTCTCTTTCTCTTTTTTGCATTTTCTTCTTTCTCAACTCGGATAGCTGCTTGAACTAGCTGATGATAATCCACAGGGTGCAAAGAGATAGGTCCTATCAAATGATCCCGAATCTGATCATTTAATCCATCTTCGAATTGGCGACACTTAAAAGTCTCAGTCAACATAGGTCTTGGTACATATTTACTCAGGCAGCTGAAATCTGCTTCATATGCAGCCACTGACATACCCCTTTGCTTTAGATTCAAAAACTGCTTCAACTTTTCATCTTTGTATGCTTCAGTCACATACCTCTTTTTAAACTCCACCACAAAGAATTCCCAAGAGAGGGAATCAGGTAGCTGAGGTTGTGTCTGAACTAAAAATCTTCTCAATAAGACCTATAGATATTTAAATATCCAAGAAAAACTACAAACTGTTCATGAAGACAAAATACCAAGATCAATCAGCTTTCAATGCCGATTTTCACTATCATGCAATGAAAATCAGGTTCTGGTCTCTTCTAACCAATTCAAGGCATGCAAGTCTAGTTTTTATACCAACTAGAATTTCATCATTTAGACAACTATAGCTCAAGATATGAGCAAAATTGTATAGACAGGTCAAATGATCTTTAAAACAGATTTTCATGTTTTTCAACCAAAACTTGTATAATCTCAACTCTAAACCCTTTTTAAGCTTGCAATCATCCATAAAACATATGAAGGAGATATTCAAGGGTCTCTCTCTCATGACCAAACATCAAACATACACACACAAAAACCTAAGTTCCCATACCTTGTTATGCTCCAAGTTTTCTTCACCCTTGAGTAGCCTCTTTCCCCTTTCTCTTGCTTGATTCCCCTTCTATAAACATAAAACACTTCTATGAAAATACATCAAGCTATTCCATGAATCATACACATCAAAGAATAAACAAGTTACCTTAAGATCAAAACCAAATAAATTCTTTCTTCCTTATTTACCAAAACTCAAGAAATCTAGAGAGAGAGAATTAAGAGAGAGATTTTAGGGTTTAAGAGAGTGAGAGGATGAAGATGAATGGAGGAGAAGAAGAACACACCCCAATTGGCCGGCCACCTCTCCATAAATATCTCCCTCTCCCTCACTCACACAAGCCTAAGTGTCACTTACTTAGAATAATTATCCCTTTTTCCCTCAACTTACTTTATTTCTAATTATGCCCCAAAACAATCCCTTTTACTTATCAATTGGGTCCCTTCTCATTCATTTACACTTAATTAAACATAAATACTAATAATTAATTAGTGCAAATTCTCCTAGGGTATAGTGAGGGGCATTACAGCTAAAATGTTGACAATCTAAAATTTTTTGTTTTTATTTAGATTAGGAATTTTTTCCCTACGATAGAAATTATTTTCATAGGTAATTTTCCTACAAAATTGCCAATTTTTGTCAAAAAATTACCTATGAAATTCTCAAATTTTGGCGAAAAATTCCCTACAAAATCATCAATTTCGATCAGGAAATTCTCAATCAAAAACTAATTCTGTAGGGATTTTTTTACCTTTGTACAATTATTATAATATTTTAATTTGATTTAAATTATTATTAGATTATTAATTAATTAATTTTTATATACAATTTAGTTATTTATGTCAAAAAGTAGATGATAAAATATTTTTGATCATGATTAAATTATACAATGTCATAATATAATTTATTTTCCTACGAAAACATCTTTCTGTAAGTAATTTTCCTACAAAAACTTTTTTCGTAGGTAAATTACCTATAGAATTGTGTTTCCAAAGGGAAATTACCTACAAAATTATGTTTCCATAGGGAAATTACCTATGGTCAAACAATTCCATTGGTAATTTCCCTACGATAAAACCTTTCCATCAGTAATTTCCCGATGGAATTGTGTCCCATTAGTAAATTATCTACGGAAACATAATTTCATAAGGAAATTACCTATGGTAAAACAATTTTGTTGATAAATTACTAACGAAAAAACATTACGTCGGTAAATTTTGTGTGCAATTTTAGTCGCAAAATATTGGCACCAATTTTACGATGAATTTTTCTATTCCATCGCTAAATTCTGTCGACAATTTTTGGCAATAAAATTTTTCTCCATTTTTTACTACGGAATTGTTATTCTGTAACAATAAACATTTTCCCCTACCATTTTCTAGCATAAACCCCAATTTTAAATTCCTAAATTTTGTTTAAATCTCCTTTCGAAAAATCTAACTTCAATCTATTCAAAATTCGTCTATCTTTACCCTATTAACATTATAATTATAATATCCTATCTCAATTCTTAGAACACAAGAACATATTAAGCATAAGCATATTAGAGAAAGGCATAAATATCATTGATCAATACTTAGACTCACATTCAATCATCCATTCAATACATCAAACATGAATTGAAATATAATTAAGAATATAGATGAGCAAAAGAATGATGAAATAACAAAACTTATATTGAAAATTAAAGCTCAATAGCTCAATTACGAGTTAACATAGTTAAAAAAATGAGGGTTCAAGAATCCCTCAACAAAAGAAAGAATTTACTCACTGTTCATTATTGAAATTGAATAGAATTAGCTCTAACTTTGATTTTCATCTCTTGAAAACCCAGAAGAAAGAAGATTAAATTAACCCTAAGTAAAGCTCTCTAAAACTATGAAAAATTGTGCTTGAATGAAAACCTAAGTTATAACTTACAAAGAAATAGTCTACTCTATGATATCTAATTAAAAACTACTAAAAGATCTAAAGTATATAAAGTCTAACCGCCTCTAGGAATCATTCTTCTGCTGAATGACTTCTAATTTTGCACAAAAGTGTAAATCAACCCGACGGAGACACTTTCTATCCTAGCAGGGTCAGCCAATTTTTCCCATGAGTTTTGTAAGTGACCAGGCCGAGCCACTCTTTGTCCCATTCGGGTCGACAGCCTCTGGATTGATGGTGAACTTCTTCAAATGACCTGGCTAAGACATATTCTAGCTCAGCCGGGTTGATTTCAAATTTTGGTCTTTAAACTTGTATAAATAAACTTCAAACTCTATCATTTAAAAATACACACAACTTAAACATAAAACACACAAAATTAACACTAAATAAACTCTAAAACACATTTAAAACATATAAAAACATAAGTATAATTTGGTAATATCAGAATACAAAGTAGTATAAGGATTATACTAAGTTGTGGCATGATAAGCATTTGATGAATAAAGAATTTTAGGAAAGAGAATTGGTTCTACTCTATAATTCGAGGTTGAAATTGTTTTTGGAAAATTGAAGTCAAGATGGTCGAGTCCTTTCAAGGTTATCAAGGCTTATCTTTATGGAGCCATCGAAATTGCTAATGATAAGGGCAAGGTGTTCAAGGTAAATAGTCACTGTCTCAAACCTTATTTGATTGGTGAAGCCATTGATCAAGTAAGGTCAATCACTCTCTCCACACCTAAGGTTTAACAAGTTCAAGCTACACACCATTTTTGGTAAAAAGTGTTATTTCGACAATTTGTTTTTATTTAACCACATTACAATTTTAATAGTATTTATGATTTTCATAGTGTTATTTGTTGTTATTCTTATAGTTTGCTTTTCACATACATATTGTTTTAACTCATACTAATGTTTCTATAAAGTGTTTCTTTGTATATATTTTTATATTGGGAATCAGGACTGACGCAGACTTGGTACAAAGGAGGAAGATGCCCACTAGTGCCACTCATGTTGACTCAGTACAGAGATGAAGGGTGTCGAGTTAAGTTATGTGATGCTAACTCGTTATAGAGGCAAGTCATGCCTTATATGCTGACTCGTTATAGAGGCAAGTTGTGCCGACTCATTAAAAAGGCAAGTCATGCCAACTCATTATAGAGGCAAGTCGTGCCAACTCATGCCCTACCCTTTTTGACTCTCTATTTTCCCACTTCTTCCTAATTTTATTTCCATTTTTACATTTTCCATTTATAGATTTTATTTTTTGTTTTAAAAGGAGAAAACTTTAAAAAATATAAATAATGTTATATTTTATACCTTAAGAGTCATGACCTTTCACACCAAGGGTTATGTCTCTTCCTACTTTTTCTACAAGCCCTTTCAAATTTTCCTTTTCTGTAAATACCAGTCTTCTCCTTTTTTAATTTTTGTAGCCTTTCTCACTTTCCCTAACATTTCTTGCATTCCTAACCCCTATTTATCTTCTTCCTCTCTTTTTTCTCTTTTCTTACTTTTTTTATTAGTTTTTCTTCTTCATCTCTTTCTGTTCTTCATCTTTCTTTCTCTCCTTCTTCACTCATATCTTTCCTTTAACTTCATTCACGTGTTCTTTATTGACCCTCTATTCCACCACTCTTTAATCCATTCTTTTTTACTACAATGAGGAGGACTAAGGGTTCATCTGCTTCATGCCCTCAAGAGAAGTCTCAAGAGGTAGATTTAGCATCTATTTACAAGGCTAACTTTCCCATTCTATCTGAAGAGGAAGGTACTAGATTTACCTCTCTTAAGTTTAGAAAAAGTTTAGAGAGATAGTTTCCTGTAAGTATCTCCCTTCCTCTTTGCTTAGAGATGTTGGTATGTTTGATTCTTTTACTCAAATGTTAACTATATGTGGTCTTCATTAGTTTGTTTTTATACATGAACCCACCTATATTGAGTTAATAACTAAATTTTATACACCTTTAGAAGTTAACTCAAATGATTCACATATTTTGGAATTTAGGTTGCAAGGTAAAAAGCTTTCACTCACATATTTTTTCATGTATAGAGTGTTTGACTTTAAAAAAGGATGGTATAAGTGACCCCCTAAATCTTTTAAAGTGAATCAGTTTTGGACCTTTTCACTAATTTTTAGTCCTCATTTCAACCCAAAAAAGGTAAAGCCATGTTCATCAAAGATTTAAAATTTTAGTTGTTGTATAAAGTCCTAACATGTGTGGTTTTCATTAAGTCTAAATTTAATAGAGTCTCCATATAAGAGTTATTTTTTATGTTGTGAATTCATAACAAGAAACAAATATGTTTGACCTATTGGATTTTTAACTAATTATTGCTTTATGCATCACGTAAAGATGCCCCTCTTACTTATGGTCATGTTGTCACTATTATTGCTAAGGCTCTCGATGTTAATCTTGATGATTTAACGTGTGCTGTTAAATGCTCTTATTTTACCAAGCAAACTTTGATAAAAAGAGAGGTGGTGGATTCATCATTGCAATTAATTCATACATGTTCTCGATCATATTGGCACCTCTTTCACCATGACATGATGAACAGGATGATGAAGAAGAGGATGAAGAGGAGTTTTAAGAATTTCATGAAAAGAAGCCCTATAATAATATAGGAGTAGATTTTGGAGAATTAATAGGTGATGCAGCGCTAATTAACTTTGGTGGAGAATTAGAACCGACAACTTCATCGTCAGCAGTGTAAAATAGAGTACAACATGAATCGATTCTTTGCCTAATCCAATTACACCATTGAGTTTCCTCTGCCATCTCCTGTGAAATATTGAAAGGAGTTTTTCTTTTCCTTTTCTTTCATGTTTGGGTTTCACATTGGGGTCAATGTGAGTTTTTAAAATATAGGGGAGGGGATAGTTCATTTTGTTCATGTTTATTTTGTTTGTGTTTATATTTATATTTTCGTTTGTGTTTTTATGCATGCGTGCTATGTTATATCTTGCATAATCTTATATTCTCTACATTTATAAGTAGTTCTTCCCTAAGTTCATCTTGCTTATGATTAAGGTTAAATCTTAATGCCATGTTAATAACTTGCTTTTTATGCTTAATTGGTTGAATTTTTAGAGTTTCATCTAGCATATGTTTTAAGTTCTTCTTGCTATCTTTTTTTATTATTTTCAAGGTCTATGGGATGTATAGTCAATTTTCTATCTATGCTTAAGGTTAGGATGGTTAGGATTTAAGTTTAGGTTTTGAAGGACTTAGGTAGCCTTAAGGAAACTATAGCCATAACACGAGTGACTCACTTTTCAATAATGGATGAGGACACACAAATTGAAAATTTTTTAAAAATAAAAAGAAAGAAAAAGCAAAAGATGAAAGCAAATTATGCAATGCACAAGTAAGAAAAGTGTGAGATGGAGCATAAAATGCACCTACAAAATTGAAAAAAAAAGAATAGAAAAAGTGCAAAAGTGTCTGCAAATGCCATGAGAATTGCGAGTTAGTGTATGCACTACTTTATCCCAATGGCTACTAATGTTGTTAAGATTCTTATGTTTGAAGAATGAACATCTTAGCTAGATATCTTGGTTAGGATCTTGAATTTATGCTCTCAATTTTGATTTTAATAACTTGAGATAGTACATTGAATTTATTGCTATATGTAGACACTAAGTTTTGATGCGGCTCCTGATCAAAGTTACCTAATAAAAAGGTGGTTTTTCATAAATAGATGAGGAGCGAAAGTGTCAGGCTTTCTCCCAAATTTTTTATTTTCAAAATGATGTTTGAGCCCTTCTTGTCGGTTTCAAATGTTAAAAAAATCCTTTTGAGTTTATAAAAATAGGGAAAAGTTTGGGGACTAAAAAAAACAAATGTCACTCCCTCGGAACATGACTCACTCACAGTCCTGGGAACGTGACTCACTTTCAAAAGGCATTTTGTATCCGAAAATAGGGAAAAGTTTGGGGAAAAAAAATCTATTTTTCACCCTTATCCCATTTGGCTTTTTTTAGCTTCTTAAAGAAGCTCTCTCTCTCGCTCTCTCACTCTCTCCTTTTCCTCTTCTTCTTCCTCTTCCTCTCCTCCTATTCCATGGCAACTTAAGAAAAAATACCATAAAAAATTGCAAAATATCATAAAAAATTTAAAAAAAGCCGTAGAGCACTAAATCCTTATTTTTTGACGGAACTGATACTGAAAGTAATATTTTTGAGCCCCACAACCCATAAATTTAATATTTAATTTTAATTAATTATGTAAATAACTTTTTTTTAATTTATTGTTTTGTTGGTTTTGTAAATCTTTTTTAATTTTTTTATTAATTCAATTTTGTTAATTAATTGTTAAATATTTTAATTTGTTAACCCTTTTATTTGTCATCTAATTTATTATGTTGGTTAACAAGTTAATTGATTTATTGTATTGATTTGTTAATTATTTGCTTATTAATTAGTTTAATATATTAGATTACTTGTTAATTAATTATTTTAATATTAGTTTGTTAATTCTTTATTTAATATGTTAGTTTAATTTATTAGGTGATTTATTTGCTAATTGTTTAAGATATTTATTAATTTGGTGTTTTTATTTAATTTCTTATATATTTTAAATAATATTACATTCACATATGTTTTTTTATGAATTTTGGTTTGTTTTCTTTAAACATTTATATATGGTTTTGGGAGTAAAATTGGTATTTTATTTGTTCCTATTGTGAGGTCCTTTGGCAGCGTTAGCTTTTGTCCGTCCCTAAAAGAATTTTTCTTCTTTGTTGTTTTATTACTTACCTTTAACGACACTTAAGAACCTCCTATCGCTAAAAGTCTTTTCTTTTCTTTTCCTCTGCACCCACTCATGCCACTAATGCTCAACCAACTTTGGTTATTGTATTATTATTATTATTATTATTATTATTATTATTATTATTATTATTATTATTATTATTATTATTATTATTATTATTATTAACCTTTTACTTACTTATTCTATTAATTGTCCTAGCATATTAATTTTTTAATCATTCATTTGTTAATTTTGTTTGTTAATTATTATTAGATATATATTGCGATATATCAATATGAGAAGTAAAATCGAGTTACTTCTTGTAGTGTAGATCTATTGAAGTTGAAATCGCTCATTTCACATCACCGACCCAACTTTCATCTACGTATCATAAATCTTAGGACAAAAGTTTTGTACCATAAACTAAAAACCTCACAGGTTAAAAGAGAAAACAAGCATGGAGAAAAACTGACAGAGTTTCAACAAAGGAGAAAATTCTACACCCTAATGCAAAATTTTTTGCCCTATTTATAAGGCTCCAATTAAGGAAATATAATTTCCCTTAATTGGTACTAATTCCAAATTGGTAGTTACAAAACATTAAGTAAGGAAATAATATTTCATTTAATATGTCAGTTACCTAATTCCAATTGAGTAACTGCCCTCATTAATACATAGTTAAATGGACAGATTTCCTAAGTAAGGGAAATCCTAACATGAAACTAATTGCATATAATTTATTTCTTGTTCCAATATTTTTACGTTTATATTGGAACCAATTTCTCATCTCATGAGTCATGGGCATATCCCAAACTCTATTATCTCCTACTCGTACATTACGAAATAATTTTAAGTCATTCTCTCCAATCATATCCACAGATAGTTTGTGTGACCAACATACATCGAGAAGACTAGTGCTGTACACCTATTAGGGATATATAGCATCTCAAGAAATAAGTTCTTCTCATAATTATATGTCAAACCCTAGATAGTTTTCTCACATTTATTGTTTTATCTCATGATATCATAAAAATAATTTTCATAATCACTATTGTGTCTCTACTTATAAAGACTACAATAGGTATAGTGTTAAACCATGAAACCACTGAATGTGATCAAAAACATCTTCCCTATTTATTATATGCCATCCATCATAGTCCAACTCCCTTTTCTAGTTAGATCCATCAGGCCAAAATTCTTTCATGATTCTTTGGAGACTAACTAAGCTAGCCACACTGAACTATACTTCTGGAATAAGTTAAGGGCTCTGAGGGTTGAAAGATAGGGTCTCACACTAGGGAAACAATCGAGATCATTCACATAAGATTTCTTTCCCTTGGTCAACTCAAGCACACATGGTATGATGCATGTGTTGTGGTGTTCTTTCCTTTACCTTAAAGGAACACATGTCTTATTATTATTTAACATCATATAGAAGCATAAGGTTGCAATGCACCAAGGCATCCAACTTTAGTCCGCTTCCTTCAGGACTACTTCTGACTTTTGGATAGATTATGATAGTTACATTTAACATATTATCGAATCATTCATAATCCTATTTTGGATTTTAATCCAAAGCACATAACCCCATGTGTGTCTTTATCTTGCACGTTAACAACACTTATCTTGTAATTTTTGCAAGATGACACTTTTATTTTGAACAGGTTCTCAAAATTTATTTTGTGTTAAAAATCACCTTATATTAGACTTTGTTAACTTATTAACAAAAGAATGTAAACACCTATGTTAGTGAGTTACTTCTCTATCCGACATGGTCTATCTTATAAAAGTAAATGTTCACATATCAAACATTCACACTTATGTATTGCCAATAATGAACTCAATTATTATTATTTATAAATAATAATGTTAAGGGATTACAGTATATATCAAATTCTACACAAACCCTAAGACCTAACATGTCTCTCAAACATATCTTTTGATATAGGTTTAGTTAAGGGATTTTCTATCATATTTTGTGTGGAAATATACTGAAAGTTCACTTCTCCTTATGCAACAATGTCTTTAGTGTATTGACACTTAATGTCGATATGCCTTGTCTTACTATAAAATTTTGGATCTTTTATGTAAGCTATAGATGACTGATTATCACTATAGACTATCACAGGTTCCTCTGAGGTAGTTATACTCAGATGGTCCATAAACCGTTTTACCAAGCTACCTCTTGTATTGCAACTTAGGAAGCAACAAATTCTGCTTCCATGGTTGAAAAGGCTATATAAGTTTGTTTATTACTACTCCATGAAATGGCATCCTTACCCAGCAAAAATATATAACCTGATTTGGATTTTCTCTCATCCATATCTCCTCCCCAATCAACATCTGTATATCCTCTCAAATGCATATCCTTTCCTTGAAAATAGAGAGAATAATCTGCGGTACCTTTGAGGTATCTAAATATCCTTTTTACTGCCTTTCAATATGCTTCATTTTTGTTGGATTGATATCTACTTACCATGCCTACAACATAGCATCTATTAGGTATGGTACACAACATTGCATACATCAGACTTCCCATAACATTAGCATACAAAACGTTATTCATACGTTCTATCTGCTCCTTCATCTTAGGATACATACTTTTGCTAGGAGACTGATTCTTAGTAATGGGATTGTCTTCTTAGTAATGGGATTGTCTATTGGTTTACAACTTTGCATATTAAATAGTTTAAGAATTTTGTTAATGTATGTCTCTTGTGATAGTGACAATAACCTTATCAAACGATCCCTTAAAATCTTAACTTCAAGATATAATCTGCTTGACCTATATCTTTCATATCAATGTTGGATGATAACCAATCTTTGACTAGATTTACGTATTCTTTATCATTCTTTTGCTATAAGTATGTCATCTACATACAACGTTAAAATGACAAATTTATTTTCAAAGCTTTTGGAGTAAACATAATGATCTTTATCAATTATGTTGAACTCATTCGACATGATTGTTTTATGAAATACCAAATACCATTGTCTTGAAAACTACTTTAAGCCATAGATAAATCTCATCAAATGGCAAACCTTATGTTCGCTGTCTTGTTTAATAAAACCTATAGGCTATTCCATATAGATTTTTTATTTTAATCCTCTATTGAGGAAAGTAGTATTTACATCCGTTTGATGTAGCTTTATGTCCAAACTAGCCACCAAGGCTAGAATTAACCTTATTGATGTAAATCTAACAATAAGTGAAAAGGTCTCCCATAATCAATTCTTTCCTATTGTGTAAACCTCTTAGCAACTAGCCGAGCCTCGTATCTTTCGATACTGCCATCAACTTTTCACTTTATTTTGAGAATCCACTTATTCTCAATTGATTTGCATCCTTTAGGTAGATAAACCAGTTCCTAAATGTGGTTTGATCTCATAAAATCCATTTTTTCTTCCATTGTTTTAATCCACTTATCTTTGGTTGGGCATGAAAGAGCTTCTTTTACATTTTTAGGCTCATCATTATCTTGTGTTGTAATAAAAAAAAGGTCTCATTTGAACCTTTAATCTCAAATCTTTCGCGTGGAACACTTTTCCTTTTAGATTATTGTGGTTATAAATCTTAATAAACATGTCTCATATATTCATCATAATTCAAAATGTTTCCACTAGGATTAAGCTCTACACTCTCACTCAAATAAGGATCCTGAAAATCTATACTACCACTGGAATTAGACATGCTCATCCTCCCACTGGAGGAAGGATCCTAAACACCTGAACCATTGAGAGGAGTGTCTTAACCTAGACCTTCTTCATCAATTTGCCTCCCACTCGAATAGAGAGGTTTGGATAGTTCATCTTCTTAAGTTTCATAAAAAGTAAAGTCTTGACTTACTTTGCCTAACTTTGAAAACTCATTTTTCAAAAATATGATGTCTTGTGATTTAAATTTTGTTACTAAGCCGTTTGCTTGCTCAACCACAAACACATATCCTTTTGATATGTCAAAATATCGCACAAAGATACTCTTTTTATCTCTTGGTTCTAATTTACCAAATTTATTTAAGGTATCAAGGACATAAGTAGCACAACCCCAAGGTCCTAAATGACTCAAGTTGGGTTGCTGATCAATCCATAACTTTTAAGGAGTGAAAGCGACAGACTTTGTAGGCACATGGTTTAGAACATATGTGGTTATTAATAAAAAATCTCCGCAATAGGCGATTGGCAAATTTGATTGAGCCATCATAAAATGTACCATGTCTAGAAGGGTTTTATTTCACCTTTTCACAATACCATTTTATTGTGGAGTCCTAGGAATAAACAATTGATGTTCAATCCCTTTTTCATTTTAAATTTTTTGAAAAGATATTCTTGACCATAGTCGATTCTTAAAGCTTTAATTTTCTTATCCAATTGATTCTTAATAAGATTCATAAAATTTTTAAAGCAACTCAATGCTTCGGACTTATGAGATATCAAATAGACATGATCATACCTAGTATAGTCATCTATAAAAGTGATGAAATAATAGGTCCCATGCCTTACTCTAGCATTCATTAGACCACAGATGTTTGAATGAATTAATTGCAAAGGAATTATTGCTTGAGTTCCTTTTTTAGAATGATTTTCTAACTAGTTTTCCTTGTAAGCAATGCTCACACGTAGGAAATTCAACCTCATTTAAATCATGTAATAAATATACCTTAGCTAATCGATACATTCGATCTTGCCCGATATGGTTTAATTAGCATGCCATAATTTCATATTATCCTTATACATATTTGAAGAAGAAGAAATGAAAGAAAAACTAGCTTTATTAGAATAATCAAGATCAACATCCATAATTATAATATTATTCAAAATAAAACTAGAACCATAAAAGATGTCATCCAAAAATAAGGAGACTTTATCATCCTTAAAATGTAGAACAAACCCAAGTTTCATCAAGGTTCAAACAGAAATTAAGTACCTAAGAATATTAGGAGCATAAAACACATTGTGTAGGAGCAAGGTTTGGCCTTCACGCAAGACTAGTCCGCATGTGCCAATCCCTTGGACTGCCACTTTGGCATTGTTACCTATATAAATCCATTTTGCTCCAGCAGTTACTTATCAAAACTAGACAAAGGCATTTCAATCCCTTGCCACATGGTCCATTGCTCCTGAATCAGCCACCTACAAAGGATGAAGTTTAATTAAAAATATAGAACTTGATACACAAATTTCACTCACTCTCGAGTTAAAATAGTATACCTATTTGGGCATAGTGCAATCTTTAACATAGTGTCCCTTCTGTTTGCAGTTGAAACACTTCACTTTAGAAATGTTCACTTTCTTCTTGCCTTTGGACCTCTTACCATAGAATCCCTTTCCTTGCCTTTGCCATAGAAGCTCCTTTTTCATGTTCTAGTTTGATCTCTTCTTACCAGAACTAGATTGTGCCATATGCACTTCAGTATTGACCTTAATCGATGTTAAAATGTCTTTTTCTAGCTCCAAATGTCTAGCGACATCCTTAAATGTCTTAATGTTATCAATATGAGTCAATTGCATTTTCATGTGCTCCCAACTCTTTGGCAAAGATCGGATAACTGCTAGAACCTGTTGCTCATCATTCAACTTATGACCTACTTCACCAAGCTCACATATCATATTCTCCATCTCTCGTAGATGTTTTTGCATTGAATAATCAGGCTTTTACTAGTAATTATTGAACTTGATCATTAAAGATCAAAGCCTAGTTAAAGATACTCCTCCAAACTTCTCCCGTAATGCGACCCATAGATCCATTGCATTTCGATACGTGCAGAATTGCATGGTGATATCATCTTCCATCGCACTTAGGAGGATGATATGAGAATGGAATTTTTCTTCTTCCAAGCCGTATAGGCATTTTGGTCCTGCTTATGCTGAGTAAAAGTTCCATCCTCAAGTTCAATCATAACTGAACATAAGGTTTTGAAAGCCTCCTGCTCCTCAAGCACATATTGGATTTTCATGCTCCAGATTTCATAGTTGTCGCCATTGAGTTTCATATCCTTGTTCAATTTAGCGACTATAGATTTGAAAGCCATTTAGATCCTTTGATCAAAATAGAACATATGTTGCACATTATTAAAAAGAATTTAGCAATACATGTTATTTACGATGCATCTAAAATTAGAATCTAATCAAGTTATTTATTAGGCTCAAAATAAAAAAGGTTACTAGCAGTATTCAATTACCCTCTAAGTCCTACATGTCTAACCTTACATATTAAAATTCCATGCATAATAAATTTGATTTGTTGGAAGTTAGATTTTTTAACTTAATTGTGGATATTATTTGTAATAAATAATTAAGCCTTAACTTAATAATCAAGCAACTATTCTACTCATAAAATATTGCAAGGCAAATAATGTTAAAATAAAAACATTCATTATAATAATTATAAGCCATAATAATATCCAAAATAAAAACAAACGCATTTATAATAAAATCTAATAAATCCCAAAATAAGATACATTTGTCTCATCTCAAAACAAAAAAGGAAACATAACTCCTAAAATAAAAGTCAGCAAAAATAAAGATAGTAATATGACATTCATGTCAACTAGTTAGGAACCCTATGGTTCCAAAACCATCTTAATCATAAGAATTGACCCTCTTGACCATACTCAATAGCTAAAAGGGAATGTCATGTATACGATTATGAAGCCATGGGAGATACACTTTATGCCCACTCCTGAGCACCAACTCAGACTGAGTTTTACTTGTTAACACTCCTCATTTAGTTACCTTATATAAAAATTGAATAATGAAATAACCATAAAGATCACTCCAGCACTCATCCAACAAGTTCTGGAGCTCCACATGATAACTAAATGAATCACGCATAACATCATAAAGTAGCTTGTGATCCCTCTCATTCTGCCATCAACCCAAATGTAGCTTTACATCTTCTTATGCATGCTGACCATATGATGCATAATAGCATCAATATCATCAATTTTGTCCTTCTTGTGCATCCTCATGCTATGGACCTCATGCACTCATGCATTGGCTTGAGCAACTTTTTGAGGAATCTGTGGAATTATTGGCATCCTTATCATCACCATATCTATTATACATTAAAAAAATTGTTAGTACACTCATATACAAACAAATATGATTGAAACATATTCAATCAAATATAAGAACAAAATCCATAGAATTAATTTTCAAACAAATTTGAAAATTAAAGAAGGCAGAAAACACATTTTCTTTAAATTTTTCATATATTTTTCAATAAAATAATATATAAAAAATTATTTTGATGATCAAAAAATTTAAAAAAAAACTAAAAAATTATGAAAAATAAAACTGCAAAAAATTGGGCCAAAATGGTAGCTAGAGGAGGGTTCATACACCCACATATATCGGTAAAGGTGGGCCTCATGTGCGAAAGGCACACCATACGCTAACTAAGGGTTAATGCCACGTGGCATGACCCCCCATTTGGGCCACGTGTCGCCACATCAGACACTAACTAACACGTGGCAGACACTCATTGGTCCACGTGGATGCCAAGTGGCACCCAGATAGATTGATAAGTGACACGTGGCATGACCATGATCTGCCATATTGGAGCTGACCATTGGCCCGCATGTTTCCACGTGGCATAACTCGTAAGCCACATGGTGAAACCTATGTGCCGCGTGTCAGCACCATAATTGCCATTCATTTCCACGTCAGTGACACTTTCCACATTTTAGTTGGTCCACGTGGTGCCACATGCCATGCATGGGGACCTACCTTGCAACATCAGCAGACATGTGGCTCTACACGATTAGGCCATGTGTCATGTCCCCATTGATTTACGTGGTTGATTGATGTTTCACTTAGACACAAAGAAATAGTGCGTGTTGGAGACACGCCCTTTGGCACGTGCCCAGCAATGGTGGTGCATGTAAGCTACGCGTCACCTTCCTGGCAATTTCAGGCCATCAAATTTTAGTCAAAAATGGGTTTTTAGGGTCCATGAGTCCAATGGTATGGTCAAATTTAAAAAATTCCCACATGAAATTTCTCATTACGAACTTTAATTTAATTTTTTGTGTACAAATGCACAACAAATAAAAACACACCAAAATAAAAATATATATAAAGAAAAAACATCAAAATATATATACCATACAACCTATTATACATGTTTGAATTTCACAAAAATACAGATAAAAAAATCAAAATGCAAAAATACTAGCTTTGATACCAATGTTAGATATATATCATGATATATCAATATGAGAAGTAAAATTGAGTTACCTCTCGTAATGTAGATCCGTTGAAGTTAAAATTGCTTGTTTTAAGTCACCGACCCAACTTTCTGTTAGAGAGTATGCCCTAGAGCCCATGTAATATGGATGTATCTTATATGTAAGAATTCATATTCTTAATAAAAGGCATCATTCATTTATTAATGCTATGTTTAAATACATGAGTTTGTAAATCTTAAATTAATAAATGAAGTCCTATATATTATAAACAAGTGCAAAGGCAATCATGAAGTGTTCATGTTATGAGATGTCTATTGCATGCAAATGTGTTAATATCTAAATATCCCTAGTCATAGAATTAACAAGACAGGACATTGTTAATTCGGACAGACTAGCACAAGTTATGCTTTTTGAATGGTTCAAGCAATGGTTCTCATAACTATGATTATGGAAGATAATCAAAGCTAACATGTGGATGCTTGTTAGAAGAACAAGTTCATTGGATACCTACAAAGAGAAACCTCACATGGATATTAAATCTATGTCAGTGAGGAATCTCTTCATAGTGGTTGTGCAAGTATCCTTAAACTTGAGATCACCAAGATTATCTTAAGTAGCAAGTGGTATATTTTGACTCCATAACTGATTACTTCCAACTGGAGGTGAACATAGTTAGGAGGTTGGGTATATCATTACCTACTTGAAGTTAGTTGAGTGATCAATAAAGGATTCACCATCCCAAATTTATTAAGGGAAGTTATCTCGCATGATTCTATAATTGCCTTGTTCAGAGAATCTCTGGCCAGAGTAATATGCCAAGATGGATAGAAATCCATGAAGGGCATTTTAGGAACAATGATTAAAATTAATAGAACATATATAATTAGATTTATATGAGTTGACAGAAATCCATACTCAGAATCTAATTGAGATAAGAGTGGTAAAAGGAGTAATTGCACGGTAACTGTTTCTATGGAAGGGTATAGTCAAACCACTTGACTTTCTTGACATTTGGGTAGTCATGATGGCTAGCTAGAGGCCGCTCATGATTTTTATAATAGCATATCATAAATATCAATAGGAATTGATAAAATGATTTAAAAAAGTTTAAATCATGTGAGTTTTGAATAGAACTCACAATTACATATTATACTGACAATATGGATAGGAACCCAATAGGTCACACACATATAGAGAAAAGGATAAAATGATAAAATGACAAGGATAATAAGATTTGATATTATTATGGTAATATAAAAGTGAATAAAAGAATAATTAATTAAAGAGTTTAATTAATTATGATCAAGTAAAATTATTCGCATAACTTTTTAGAAATGTTTTGTAAAATGGACCTAATTGAAATATTATATTTCATAATTAATTATTATTGGACTATAAGTGTTATAGGACTGATATAATAATTAATAGATCCATTGGAGAAAATAATGGAGGCCCAAAAGATTGAGTTTGGCGCAGAAATCCTCTAGAGGAAGGGTTTCACGTCAACTACAAACAGAAGGCCTTAGAGGCCAAATTCTTGGACCAAAATAAATTAAATATATTTCATAAGTGTTATGAAGCCTACATATTTAATTTGGATAGATTTGGAATTCATTTGGTTGATTAAATCTAAGTATATGCATAAAGGGCCTAGTTTGTGGGTTTTATGCATAGTTTTTTGTGAAAGGATTTAAATTGGATTTAATTGAGCCCAAATAAATTATTAATAATTTCATAAGCCTATTTAATATTTTTCCAGCAATTTTAAAGAGCCTAATCCTATTATGAAGTTGAATTTTTAACCTAACTATACAAATCCAAGTGATACGATTTTATGGATAATGTGAACAATTAAGAGAAAAGATGTTCTCTCACTCTCTCAACCCTAGTCGCCACCCCCTTGCTAGCATCACGGGGATTTCGGCCAGCCCTTGTTCTCATCCTTTATTGGTTCATTCAATTCTTTTCTAGTGTGGATTACTCATTGGAGGTGTTCAACTTTGGACACTGTGGTTTGCGACAATCCGATGAAAAGGAAAATCAACTGTTCAACAAAAATCAAAGGTAATTTTTCTTATTCCCATTAATATGTATATTGTAAATTCATGGAAATATCAGATCTATTAGTTAAAAAATTTTAAATTCTGCTTATGTATGAGATGCATGTAACCGATAATTTCCAACATGGTATCAGAGCCTCGGTTTTGCCATGAATCTACAATTCTATATTTTTCTGCGGAATAGTTTTTATTTTTGAGTTATTTATTTCATGAACTTCAAAATATCATATTTGATTGTTCATGAATGAGAAATATTGATTTCTGGATGTATGTGATCAAATATATAAAACGAAAAATAAAAAAATGATTCTTTTGAGAAAAGAGTCATTATGAATGGCGTGTCGGGTTTTATTTTTCAATAAAGTTTAGGGGATATTCTAAATTAAATTTTTATTTATCCACTCTAAAATTATTTTGATGATAATTTATGTGTTTTATATGTGATATTAAGCCTTAAGATCAAACAAAATTAAAATCGAACAAGTTTTGCATAAAAACTAGTTTAGTCGAAAAGTTCGATAAATTGGTGTTGTTCGTGTGTTCTTGGTATGTTCTTGATGTGTTCATATTTAGAATGATTTTTAATCTTCTAAATCTGATATATCTGATATATTAATATGTTTTTAATTAATTGGATTAATTAAAATCGGCCTTGAATTAATTCTAATTCATTAAAACCACTTAATGGGTTTAATTATGTTAACGGACTTGATTTAAATTAGTGAATCACTTGGTGGGCTCAAGGAGCTGATTTAAATTAAATATTATAAACCATAATTAAGTTTATTAATGGGTTTTAAGGGCTGGAGTGGGCTTGGCTCATTCCAAAAGGCCCAAATGGTCCAATAGATGCAAAACTAATTTGTGTGTGAATACACTTTAGGGTTTATTGTGTGGGTTTCAGCCTACCCTTGTTTTAAGCCCAAAATTGACTTTTTTATTATTTAATATGATTAATTAATTAAATAATCAATTGATAATTAATTAATAATCAATTGGATTGATAATTAAGGCAAGAACACATGCATGCAAAAAGGTTTCCTAAAATGAAAGTTTCCAAAATGAAAAAGTTTCCTAATTTGATCACATTATCAAAATAACTGAAAAGTATGTTGCAAGAGTTGAAACAAAGTTAGTAATCCATTATATGTTTTACTTTATGCATTAGAAATGCATATAAGGGTGTATAATTGGTATGATGGATAGTTAGTGACAAAGGCCCAATGTGATTGAGCATAATGCATGTTTCAGCCTAATGAGGACTTTTGTATCCCGACCACTTATTTTTGGTTTGTATTTCTTTTTCAAATTGTAATATGTAATTAGATTACTTAGATTATAATAAGAGATAGAGATAAAAAAACTATTATCAAGGAGCAAGATAGGCCGGATGGAGATCCAACAAGTTTGAAGATAATGTAATTATTTTTTTTTCTTGTTTGAATCATGCATATTACCTAGGTGTGACCTTTTGATTTCCCTTTTGGCTTAGGAAAATCAATGTAGTAAAGTCCATAACTATACCATATTTGTATGCTTATATTTATGTGATAGATATAGGATGCATACCAATGTATGCCAACCATGTATGATGAGACTTAATTAAATAAAATCCCTCATAATAATACTATGGTATATAAGCCTTCCATTAATTTGAGGAGAACCAGAGTTCTTTCTAGTGTGGGTTGTTTACCACAGTTAAGCTCACATTATATCGAATATGTTTAAATCTAATTAAATGGGTCATCTTATCTAGCCCATTAGCTTGTTGACCACAGTCAAGGCTAATGGTTCTAGAGGCAAGATTAGGAAATGCATATATGATATACATGTATCAAGAGTTGATAACCTAATGATCCAATAGTTGTGTAGAGACATAATTGGTATAGAGATACCTACCTTTCAAGGGTATGGAGTTTGATTTGTTGACCACAGTCAAGGTCAAATTTCATATCAAGGATTGGATATTGGCCCACTAAGAAAACCATCGAGTTTTCTCGAATTAAATAGTGAGGGCTATTGATTCACAATAAAATAGTGGGAGTAAATGGATTAATTAAAGACCTAATTAATGCATGCATATATATGAACATACTCTCATATGTTTTCTTTTTCACATCTAGGTCATCATCATGAGCACATCAAATATTAATATACGATCAATCTTGGATAACAAGCTAATTAGCAGCAACTATTCTGACTAGATCAGGCAAGTAAGAATTGTTCTCAGAGCTAAAAAGATCCATTATGTCTTGGATAAAGATCCACCACCACTTCCATCAGATGATGCCATTGATGAGATTAAGGCACTTGTCGAAAATACATGAACGATAATGAAGCAACAGCATGTTTGATGCTGGGTGATATGTCCTCGAAGCTTCAGAAGCAACATGAGATGATGGATGCTAGAACCATCATTTTGCATCTAGAGGAGCTTTATTCTTCTCAGGTTAGAACTAAGCAATATGAGATTGTTCGAGCTCTATTTAGCTGCAAAATGATGGAAGGCACTTCAGTTGCTACTCATGCATTGAAGATGTATGGGTATATTGAGCATTTGAGTAGACTTGGCTATATAATGGATAATGATCTATACATAGATTTAATCTTGTACTCGTTGGCTCTAAGTTATGCACCTTTCGTGCTTAACTTCATCATGAACAAGATCCAAGTAAACATTCCTGAGTTAATCAACATGCTCAAAACAACTGATGGATCCTTCAAGAAGGATTTAAAAAGTGTCATGGTTGTCACTTCTGCTAAAGGCAAGAAGCAGAAGAAGAAGAAGAAGAAGAAGAAGAAGAAGATAACCAAGGCACAGCCAAAGAATGGTGGGATCTCCAAGAAGAAGGTTGCCAAGAAAGAGAATCCCAAAGGAACTTGCTTTCATTGTGGAAAAGATGGTCATTAAAAGCATAACTGTAAGGCCTATCTAGATTCTCTCAAGGAGAAGAAGCAAGTTGATGCTTCTATTTCAAGTATTCATATGATTGAAATAAATACTTATTCTATTGTTTCAAAACAATCTTGGGTATTAGATACCGGATGTGAAACTCATTTGTGTAATGATCTATAGGGGCTTAAAAGCAGTAGAAGAGTTGGAAAGGTAGAAATATGTCTACAGTCAGCTACTGGATAAAACATCTCTACAACAGTTGTGGGGACTTACCATTTGCCTCTTCCAAGTGGATTAATATTGGAGTTAAATAACTGTTATTATATTCTAGCATTATCCAAAAGTATTATTTCTTTCAGTTTTTTATTGAACGATTATGAAATTTCTTTAAAGGATAAGTGTTGTTACATTTTTAAGAACAATATGTTTTATGCAAAAGCTATCATTAAGAATGGTACATTTGTTCTTGATTTAATTAAAGAAGTGCATAATGTGGATACCAAGAGAATGAAATGAGATAATCTAAATACCTCATATTTATGGTATTGTCATTTAGGCCATATAAATGAGAAACACATGACCAAATTACACAAGTAGGGTGATTTGGGGTCATTTGATTATGAATCATTTAACACATGTGAATCTTGTTTATTAGAAAAATTGACAAAAGCTACCTTTATTCGTAAAGGAGAACGAGCTAAAATGGTTTTGGACTTAATACATTCAAATGTATGTGGTCCAATGACTACATATGCTAGAGGAGGTTACTCCTACTTCATTACTTTCATAGATGATTATTCTAGGTTTGGATATAACTATCTAATGAAATATAAATCAGAAGCATTTGAAAAGTTCAAAGAATTCAGAAATAAAGTAGAGAAGCAACTTGGCAAGAGTATTAAAACACTTAGATTAGATCGAGGTGGAGAATACTTAAGCCAAGAATTTCAAGATTATCTTAGAGATAATGGGATTTTATCTTAATGGACTCCACCATATACACCACAACACAATGGTGTATCTGAGAGGAAAAATCGAACACTATTAGATATAGTTCGATTCATGATGAGCCAAGCAAACTTGTCTAAGTCCTTTTGGGGATATGCACTAGAAACTGCTATTTATGTGTTAAACAGAGTTCCTAGTAAATCGATTGATATTACTCCATATGAGATGTTGAATAATAAGAAACCCACACTTTCTCATATAAAATTATGGGGTTGTCCTGCTTATGTGAAGAGGACAGTGTCAGATAAACTAGATGTTAAGTTTGACAAATATTTATTTATGGGATATCCAAAAGAAACATTTGGATATTATTTCTACCATCCCTTAGAACAAAAGGTGTTTGTTTCAAGGCATGCTATCTTCTTGGAAAGAAAATTTCTCCTACGAGAGGACAGTGGGAGTAAAATTGAACTTGGTGAAGTTCAAGACCAATAAATAGAATTAGATCAACTGATTGAACCCGAGACTGAATTTCATAATGATGAGATTACAGTTGAACCTGATTATACATAAAATCCTAGAAGATCTACTAGAATGCATTCTATCCTTGTGAGATATGGATTTCACATTGATTCGGATAGAGGCATAACTGTAGTAGAGGACAATGAGCCTACAAGCTATCATAAAGTTTTGAACAGTTTAGAACGTAATTTATGGCTTAAGGTTATACAATCTAAAATGGACTCCATGTATGAGAATAAAGTATGGACTTTAACTCAACCACCTGAAGGGATAAAACCCATAGGGTGCAAAGGGTCTTCAAAAAGAAGACCGACATGGAAGCTAATATACTTACCGATAAAGCTTGCTTAGTAGCAAAAGGCTATCATCAAAAAGAAGGTATTGACTATGATGAAACCTTTTCTCCTGTAGCGATGCTTAAGTCTATAAGAATACTTTTAGCCATTGCAACTCATTATGATTATGAGATTTGGCAAATGGATGTGAAGATAGCTTTCCTAAATGGAAATCTGACTGAGGATGTGTATATGACACAACCAGAAGGGTTCACATCAGGAAATGGTGAAAAAGTATGTAAGCTTTAAAGATTCATTTATGGATTAAAGCAAGGCTCTAGGAGTTGGAACATACGATTCAATGAGACAATCAAAGAGTTTGGTTTCTCACAGAATGAAGATGAACCTTGTGTATATAAAATGGTCAGTAAGAGTGCAATTGTCTTCCTAGTTCTATATGTGGATGACATATTGATAATGGAAAACGACATTTCTCTTCTCCAATATGTTAAAATATGGTTATCCAAGCAATTCTCCATGAAAGACTTTAAAAAAGCATCCTATATTTTGGGAATAAGGATTTATAGAGATAGATCCAATAGGTTGTTAGGTCTTTCTCAAAGTACATATATAGATAAAGTATTAAAGAGGTTCAATATAGATCTCTCTAAGAAAGGGTTTATACCCATGGTGTATGGGAAATACCTTTCTAAGTCTATGTGTTCGCAGACACTAAAGGATAGAAAGAGCATGAATAGAATATCATATGCATCTGCAATTGGTTCTATCATGTATGCTATGTTATGTACATGTCCATATGTAGCCTTTGCTTTGAGTGTCACAAGAAGATTTCAATCCAAATTTGGAGAGAAACACTGGGCAGCTATCAAAAATATCCTTAAGTACTTGAGAAGGACTAAGCATATATTATTCGTATATGGAAAGGGCGGTTTGGAAGTAAATGGGTATACAGATGCCAGCTTCCAATCTGACAAAGATGATTGTAAATCACAGTCTAGTTTTGTGTTCATAATGGGAGGAGCGGTAGTTAGTTGGAAGAGTTCCAAACAAGAAACAACTGTTGATTTCATGACAGAAGCTGAGTACATTGCTACTTCGGAAGCAGCCAAAGAAGCAGTCTAAATCAAAAAGTTCATATTTGAACTAAGAGTGGTGCCTAGCATTGTTGATCCAATTCCTTTATATTGTGACAACAATGGAGCCATTGCGCAAGAAAAGGAACCACGGTCTCATCAGTGATCCAAGTATGTCCTCAGACACTACCATCTCATAAGGAAAATAGTAGCTAGAAATGATGTGAAAATAGAAAGGGTCCCCATAAATGATAATGTGTCGGATTTCCTCACTAAAGCACTTTTTCAGATTAAGCACGATCACCATATAAATAGCATGGGTCTAAGACATATGAGTGATTGGCTCTAATGCAACTGGGAGATTGTTAGAGAGTATGCCCTAGAGCCCATGTAATAGGGATGAATTTCATATGTATGAATTCATATTCATAAAAAAGGCATCATTCATTTATTAATGCTATGTTTAAATACATGAGTTTGTAAATCTTAAATTAATAAATGAAGTCCTAGATATTATAAACACAGTGCAAAGGCAATCATGAAGTGTTCATGATATGAGATGTCTATTGCATGCAAATGTTTTAATATCTAAATATCCCTACTCATAGAATTAACAAGACAGGACATTATTAATTCGGATAGACTATCACATGTTATGCTTCTTAAATGGTTCAAACAGTGGTTCTCATAACTGTAATTATGAAAGATAATCAAAGCTAACATGTGGATGCTTGTTAGAAGAACAAGTTCATTGGAGACCTACAAAAAGAATCCTCACATGGATATTAAATCTATGTCAGTGAGGAATCTCTTCATAGCAGTTGTGCAAGTATCCTTAGACTTGAGATCACCAAGGTTATCTTAAGTAGCAAGTGGTATACTTTGACTCCATAACTGATTACTTCCAACTGGAGGTGAACATAGTTAGGAGGTTGGGTATATCATGACCTACTTAAAGTTAGTTGAGTGATCAATAAAGGATTCACGATCCCAAATTTATTAAGGGAAGTTATCTTGCATGATTCGATAATTGCCTTGTTCAGAGAATCTCTGGCCAGAGTAATATGCCAAGATGGATAGAGATCCATGAAGGGCATTTTGGAAACAATGGTTAAAATTAATAGAACATGCATAATTAGATTTATATGAGTTGATAGAAATCTATACTCAGAATCTAATTGAGATAAGAGTGGTGAAAGGAGTAATTGCACGGTAACTGTTTCTATGGAAGGGTATAGCCAAACCACTTGACTTTCCTAACGTTTAGGTATTCATGATGCCTAGCTAGAGGCCGCTTATGATTTGTATAATATTGTATCATAAATATCAATATGGATTGATAAAATGATTTAAAGAAGTTTAAATCATGTGAGTTTTGAATAGAACTCACAATTACATATTATACTGCCAATATGGACAGGAACCCAATATATGTAATATAGCATAATTATTTAGTTTAATTATATTGCTTTTTCTTAGTTTTAAGTATGTTTTTGTCTAATTTTGTTGTGTTATTTTTCACTTTTAGTTTCTTTTGTGTTTGTAGGTTCTCTAGTGCTCTAATAGATGATTTGGATTGCAATTGGATGTTTTGAATTGGAAGATAAAAGTTTAAAGAGCAAAGGAGATAAATTGGGGTTGTACCGACTCATTTTCAAACATGTTGACTCATTATAGAGCCTTCATATGCTGACTCATTCCCTCTGTGTCAACTCATGATAGAAGCTCTTCATGTCGACTCAAGCCTAACTCGAGTTATCACCACACCCTTCCATCACACCCTTTTACGTTTACACCCATTAGCAAGGAGCACGAATTAGGATGTCTAGAGGCCTATAAATACATGAATTGACTCTATTTGGGGCTTGAAAAACTACCAAAAACTAATAAGATAATTCAAAAAAGATTATAAAGAAAAGACATAGCCCAAAGAAGAAGAAAGATACCAAGAGGTCATTTGAACATCAAGTAACTTACTGATGAGCATTTGAGGAGTTATCAACAATATTCTATTCTCTTTTCTTTAGTTGTATTGCTTGATCTTTTGAATAATTCTTTGTTATTATTTTACTTTTAATACTATGTATTTAGGCTAAGTCTTTATTTATTAGAATTGCAAGGATGAATTATTATATAACTACATTTTTATTAATGCATGAATGATTTAAATTCAATTGAGTTTTGGAATGTGTTATATATGTTTGATCACCATATATAACTTGTTAATCAAATATTCACAATGAGAGTTGGGGCACTATGGTGGAGATACAATTGAATTTACTTAAGGGTTAGGAAATTACTTGGAGACAAGAATCACTTTAAGGGGTTAAAGAATTAGCATAAAATTTCATGATTTGTATTTATCTCCGTAATGACACGAGAGTGCTTGTGGACTCTAAATAGAAATACCATTAATTGACAACGAGAGTTACTTTTAAGAATTGTACGTCATACTCTCTAATCATCACATACATTTTTGTATACATTATAATCATAATACTTGTTTAATTCACCTTTGCAATTCCATTGTATTTAGTACACTTAGAATAACTTTAGTAATTTGTAATTCAAGTAATCTTAGTGATGGGAATTTAATTGAACCCTTAGTCTCACTAGACTGCATATAGTATGAGTAGGGTATCGTTCCAAAGGGAATGGGATAATTTTATATTGAAATTACAACAAGTAGATGGATAGGTAACCATTTCAATTAAAATCATGCAATTAATGTAAATACTAAACTACTTAAAATATATTAAGTTAATTTTGGATAATAGATTACTTAAAAGATGGGATGGACATACATTATAACCAAATAAAACAAGTTCATCTTTGAATCAATTAACAATTGTATGAATGATATGAATGGAGAATTTAGCCAAGATTCTTTAAAGCAATTCTCATTGTCAATAAAGAGTATTCTTACTTAGAGTCTATAAGCATTCTCATGTCATTATAGAGATAAATAAAAACCATGAAGTTCTATGCAAATTCTTTAACCCCTTAAAGTGAATTCCTTATCTCTAAGTGAATTCAATGCTTTAAGTAAATTCATTTAACTTTCCATCAAATAATCCCAACTCTTATTGTGAATTTAATTACTAACATACTTAATATGGTGATCAAGCATACTAAGCAAATAAAAGAACTTAAACAAACTTAAATCATACTTCATACACAAATAAAATAAACATTCAATAGCACAAAAATAAGTAGATGAATAACAACTTAAATTACATAGTTATAATGTATCAAAAGAACTTAGCCATAAACAAAATTACAATAAAGATGAAATAAAAGACAAGAAACATCACTCCCCAGGGTTTACTTTCTATTTCAACCTTCTGATAAATCTCTTATTCCTTTGGCTTTGCTCTTTTGTCATCCTTTAAAACTAAGTAAACAGAAAATTCAAAACAACTATAAACGTTCTTAAGAAAATAGTAAAAACATTCTTTAATTTTTTTCCATCCTTTCAGGTGTTATTCTCCCATGTATTTATAGGTATCTTCTCTACAGATATGTCCCTTGATAAGTCATGAAAGGTTGCTTCTGAAAGGACATAACACTTGGTTGAAAACTCAGGTTCAAAAGACACATCGTTTTCGAATCAGCATCTGTGTCCGACTCGTGAGCCTCCTCACGAGTCGTGATCTTCATCTCTTCCTGACTCGTGAGCATAATGCCGACTAGTGATCTCCTTCATGAGTCGTGATGTACTTCACGACACGTGATTCTGCTGCAGAGTCGTGAGCTTCCTTCTTCACTCTTCACTGCTTCACTCGTGATTTTTGTCTGAGTCGTAAACTCCTTCACGACTAGTGAGCTTTTCCTTCAAAATACCACCATCTTCTTCGTTTTCTTCATACTTCACCAATTTTTACCTGAAAACAACACAAACACATAAACTGAATCATAAACACATAAAAATACACACAATACTACATACTTAACTAAACATAGACATTTTACCTGACATCAAATTCCCCCACACTTAAACCTTGCTTGTCCCCAAGCAAGAGAAAAGTGAGACAATTTAATCTCAAGTCAAACTAAGTAAGTTACATTATAAAGCATTGCTCAATTTTCACTTAAGATAAGATTGATATGAATTCAAACACCTTAACACTCAAAATTTCAGTTCATCAAGACTTAAAACATGCATCTTAAATCATCAAGTCACCTAAGTTTACTAAATTCAACATCAAGAATATAAAGTCTCAAGACTACCCATGCTCAATAGAGAATAATGATCATAAAACCTAAGATCCTAAGACTATAGTTGCCTTTTTGGACAATTAAAAAGCACACATACCTTTAAACCCATCTCATGGCATTTTCAGACTATGTTTTTCATTTTTTTTTCATCATTTTTCATTTTTTTCATTTTTTTTCTTTTTCCATGGGTATGCTTTTAAACTTTATCCCATGAAATAGCAAGAGAATGTAGTAATGGGTGCGTTTTACGCTCCATCCCATACTTGATTAAGCTTTTGAGTAGGCATCTTGCTTTACTTTTATTTATTTTCATTATTTTTCTTTTACTTTCTTTTTCTAGTCCTCATCCATTATTGAAAGACTTAAAGATAAGTATTATGGCTAAAGTTTCCATGAAGCAACTAAAATCCTAAAATTTTAAGCTGAATGAGCATAGTCTAACCTTAAAGCATAGTTAATGAAGAGACTAAATAACCTAAAATATTAAAAGAAGTAAAAAGAGATGACTTAAAAACAAAAAACTCATGCAAAAAGATCTTGAAAAACTAATCAAATGAGTATAAAGGCAAATGAATCTTCATAACAACCTATATTACAACACTATGAGCAACACTTATATAACAAAACTCACTATAAAAGTTAGTCTAAATAAAGAAAAAGATAAACAAACAACAAAACACACACAAGTGCTCCCCCACACTTAGAAGACACATTGTCCTCAATGTGGAAAAACAAAACAAACACACAAAAAGAAAAGCACAAATAAACAAAAACATAGAGGAAAGAAAAACTCCCCTCAAATCATGGTGAAGTGGGAGGCAAAACAACCACGTAGCCCGATTGGGCAATGAAAGCATCCACCTTGTGCTCAAGGCGGCGTTGATGATGAACTAATTGAGTGGTGGTTTGCTCCAAGGAAGCCAATTGACTTTGGATGGCGGATTGACCATGTAGCAGTTGATTGAACATAAAAGTGGTGATAGTCGAAGAAGATGCATCAGTTGGTGTGAAAACAGGTGTACCCTCCATTGGATCATCACTAGGCCCGGGCTCCATTGGTCTTGACTCCTCCGATGTACTTTCCATATTAGCCACCCGCGGAGTAGAAGTACCAGGAAGTTCCTTCCAACAAGAACGATAGATAGGTGGTATGTATTGGAAGGAATGGTTAGTGACCTCTCCCCTCACAAATAAATGCTTAGAAAAATACAAGCATGGAAACACACCATCATAAACACGCAAATCAATATCAATGCCCCTAGCAATAGCAGCAATAACATGTCCATGGGTAATAGGGGACTCCGGACGATTAACACAATTCAACAATTGCTTGAAAATCCAATAAGACCAACATTTAGACTTATGGTTATGCACACACCACATCAAGAAAAGTTCATGACTTGAAACCCTATTAAATTCATGCTTGTTGAAAACAATGGAGGCAAGAATCTTATGCAAAATCCAGTATTTCAAGTCCGATATAAACATGGATTTGGCATCTCTAGCCCTATAAGGTGTAGTCAAACCAGTAAGAAAGTTCCAAAACTCATTTGGCCTATAACTCTTAGGAGGGTTACATAAACCATTTGGGCTAAAACCAAAGATTCGATGCATCATGAAATAGGTAAGAGTATGATCAACACCATTCAAGCGAAAGTCTACCAGCCTAGGATTATCAGCATTCTCTTTAAAATTTGTGTAAACCTCCAAGACTAAGTCAGTGTAAAACTGCTCATGCATATTGACAAACCTCAAGAGACCACATTCAGACAACATTTCATTTACTGCATCAAGAACACCCACACTTTCAAGCAAAGAGTTAGGAAAATACTTACATTGATAGTGTGCTCTATCTTTTAAAACAAGGAACCTGTTACCTTCATGAATGGAGGAAAGAGGGAATGGTGAACCAAAATCTGTCTGCAAACTCGAAAGTGGTGGTTCATCTCCTTCTTGCTGACCCCTTGATGCTAAAACATTCTTCGTCCTTACCATTGTGTTAAAGAGAAAATGAAATCGAGAAAAGAAAAAGAAAACGTTGGAACTGGGGTAACGACTCGTGAGAGCAGGCACTGGTGTTTGGGTAATGTGGCTGAAACGGAATGCAAGGAAAGGAAAAGAGAAGAAGAAGAAGAAGAAAGAAATTGCAGCAAAAGAAAAACAAATAGACAAAAGAAAATAGAAGTTACAGTGAAAGATAGAAGTTACGAGAAGAGTAAAAGAAGAGAGAACGTAAAAATTAGAAAAGGGAACCAACGACAGTTTTTATAGAAGAATGAAGGAAAACATGAAAAGTTATGTCGTTTAAAAAAAAACCCTAATTTTAAAATTATAATCGTCCCCCCACGTAATGGAAGTTAATTAAGGGAGTTAAGCAAATAAAAAAAACCGCTAATACTCCTAATTAGATGAAATAAAGGTAAAATAAAGAAATAAAAATGAAATAGAAATAAAATCTGAAAGTTAAAATCGCGACCCGTAACTGTAGGAACACAGCTTCACGAGTCGGCATGTTCCTCACGACTCGTGAAGATAAGGCAGTGTGTTAAGGAAAGCAATGACACGACTCGAAATGAATATCACGACTCATGAAAAGATGAAAGGATAGACAACAATGGAAATCCTCACGAGTCGATATGTACTTCACGACTCGTGATCCCTGCGCCTCTGTATTATACGTGAAGATGTTCGCGAGTCGGGATTCAGCTCACGAGTAAATGAAGAAAGCCTCTGGAACACACGTGAACACCGTCACGACTAGTGATTCACGCGTGAACCTCATGTATTCCTCTACAAAAATTAAACATCTTGATACAAAAATTAAAGCAATAAAGAAAAATAAGCTAAGGAACATAAAAACTATATAAAACACATAATATAGCCTACAATCAACCCATAAAATACAAACTAAAAGAACTAAGGAAAAAAAAAACAAAATCATATTAGGATTATGCAAAAGAAGAATTCAGCAAAGAAACTTTGTGAGTAGGAACCAATGCATTACCAATGAAATAAGGCTTTAATCTATGTCCATTAACCTTAAAAACCTCCCCTTTATCATTAGCAATATCGACAGCCCCATAAGTAAAAACTTGAACAACTATGAAAGGTCCCGACCATCTAGACTTTAATTTTCTAGGAAATAGCTTCAATCGAGAATTATACAACAAAACCATGTCACCAACTTGAAATTCTTTCTTTAGTACATGTTTATCATGCCATGATTTAGTTCTTTCTTTATATAACTTTGCATTTTCATAAGCATTCATACGAAGTTCCTCTAACTCTTGTAATTGAAGCAATCTCTTCCCACTAACTTGTTGCATATCAAAATTTAACACCCTAGTTGCCCAATAAGTTTATGTTCAATTTCAACCGGCAAATGGCAAGACTTACCATAAACCAATTGATAAGGTGTAAGACCTATAGGAGTTTTGAAAGCTGTTCTATATGCCCAAAGAGCATCATCTAACTTAAGTGCCCAATCTTTTCTTGACCTAGAGACAGTTTTCTCTAAAATTCACTTAAGCTCTCTATTGCTAATCTCAACTTGTCCACTAGTTTGGGGATGATAAGGTGTAGCAATTTTATGAGTCACATTATATTTTTTCAATAATTGCTCTATAACTTTATTACAAAAATGAGGCCCACCATCACTAATAATGGCCCTAGGTGTTCCAAATCTAGGAAATATAACCTTCTTAAGCATCTTCTTAACCACCTTGGCATCATTAGCAATGGTTGGAATTGCTTCCACCCACTTAGATACATAATCCACCATAACCAAAATATACCTATTCCCTAAAGAACTAGGAAATGGTCCTATAAAGTCCATACCCCAAACATCAAACAATTCAACTTCTAAAATACCATGTAAAGGCATTTCATTCCTCCTAGACAAATTTCCCATTCTTTGACACTTATCACAACTAAGTACAAAGTCCTTAACATCCTTAAACAATGTAGGCCACCAAAAACCAGCTTGTAAAACCTTAGAAGCTGTCTTAGAAACCCTAAAGTGACCACCTACAGCATAAGAATAACAATGAGCTAATACTTCACCAACTTCTTCATGAGAAAGACACCTCCTAATCAATCCATCAGCACATCTCCTATATAATAAAGGCTCTTCTCAATAGTAAAACTTCACATCATGAAGGAATTTCTTCCTTTGCCTATAATCTAAACCATAAGGAAGCATTCCACTCACTAGGTAGTTTGCTATATCAGCAAACCAAGGAGTTTCCTTGGAAACTACACTAAAAAGATGTTCCCCATGAAAAGCTTCATCAATAGGTACCCCATCATCATTATCTTGCATAACACATTGGGTCAACCTAGATAAATGGTCCGCAACTAAATTCTCCTTCCCCTTTTTATCTCTTATTTCCCAATCAAATTCTTGTAGCATTAAAATCCATCTTAACAACCTAGGCTTAGCATCTTTCTTACTCAAAAGATACTTAAGGGCAGCATGATCAGAATAGACAATGACTTTTTGCCCTACAAGATAAGCTCTAAATTTATCAAAAGCATACACAATAGCCAAGAGTTCCTTTTCAGTTGTAGAGTAGTTAATTTGGGCATCATCTAGTAACTTGCTAGCATAATAAATAACAGAAGGCTTTCCATCAATTCTTTGGCCTAAAACAGCCCCTACCGCATAATTACTAGCATCACACATCAATTCAAAAGGTTGATCCCAATTTAGTGGTTGCAACACCGGTGAAGTGACAAGAGCATGTTTAAGAGTTTCAAAAGATTTAAGACATGCCTCATCAAAATGAAAATCAACATCTTTACCTAGTAACGTGCATAAGGGTTTAGCTATCTTAGAAAAATCTTTGATAAATCTCCTATAAAATCCAGCATGGCCTAGAAAGCTTCTAACATCTCTAACATTTTTAGGAGGAGGCAAATTAGCAATTATTTCAATTTTAGCTCTATCAACTTCAATCCCCCTATTAGAAACTAAATGTCCTAAAACAATGCCCTCTTGAGCCATAAAATGACACTTCTCCAAATTTAAAATCAAACCATGCTCCATACATCTATCAAGCACCTTAGAAAGATTAGATAAACAATCCTCATAATTAGTGCCATACACACTAAAGTCATCCATGAAAACTTCTACACATTGATCAATAAGATCACTAAAGATAGAAAACATGCATCTTTGAAATGTAGCTGGTGAATTACACAAACCAAAAGGCATTCGCCTAAATGCAAAAGTTCCATATGGGCATGTAAAAGTTGTCTTAGATTGGTCATGTGGATGAATAGGTATTTGATAGAAACCACTCAACCCATCTAAGTAGCAAAAGTAAGAAAAATTAGCCAATCTTTCAATAACTTGATCAATAAAGGGTAAAGGAAAAAGGTCCTTTCTAGTAGCCTTATTTAACTTCCTATAGTCCACGCACATACGCCAACCCGTGATAGTCCTAGTAGGAATTAAATCATTGTTATCATTATGAATTACAGTTAAACCACCCTTCTTAGGGACAACTTGAATTGGACTCACCCACTTGCTATCACTTATAGAATAAATTATGCCATTATCAAGCAATTTAATTATTTCCTTCCTCATAACCTCTTTAAGAGTTGGATTAAGCCTTCTTTGACCTTCAATAGAGGGCTTAGAATCCTCCTCTAACAAAATTATATGCATGCAAACCTTAGGTGCAATCCCTTTTAAATAATTAATTGAATATCCCATGGCATTTCGATGAGCAAGTAAAATACCACGTAAAGCATCCACATCATGCTTAGCAATTGATGAATTAACAATGAATGGCAATTTAGAATTTGCATCTAGAAATTCGTACCTTAAGCTTGTTGGTAATGGCTTGAGTTCAAGCTTGATTCCCTCCTTAGATATCTTTGATGACATATCCTCATCCTTTCTCAAAGACTCAAACTTTGAGAATTTTCCTTGGAAAGGATATGAGGCAACTTGCAAAACTTCATTACAACTTTCATTTAAAGAATAAGGTGCAATAGGGTTTTGACTCACACAATCATGCACAACACTAGCAATACACTCATCAAGAATATCATAAGAATCAATTCTATTTACCACCTCTATTGGTGAAGATTTAATCATGCCAAAAACATTAAACTCAATTTTTTCACCATTAACCTCAAGAGATATTTTACCATTTTTCATATCAAAAACAGCCCCAGCAGTAATTAAGAAAGGCCTACCAAACAAAATAGGAATTTCAGGATCTTCATCCATTTCTAACACAACTAAAATCAGCAAGAATCACAAATTTACCTACTTTGGTTGGAACATTTTCTAATATGCCTATAGGGTGTGAAATAGATTTATTTGCCATTGATAAGCACATATTAGTAGGCTTTAATTCACCCAAATCAAGCTTTTGATAAATTGAGTAAGGCATAAGACTAACACTAGCACCCATATCACATAAGGCCTTATCAAAATAAGTACCACCTATAACACAAGGAACCGTAAAACAACCCGGATCCTTTAGCTTAGGTGGGTATTTAGAATACATAACCTTAGACTCTTCTACCAAAGAAACATAACCATAATCTTCAAGCTTACCCTTGTGACTCACAATTTCTTTTAAAAATTTTGCCCATGAAGGCATATCTTTAATGGCATCCACAAATGGTATAGTTATAGTAAGTTCCTTCAAATAATTCAAAAACTTTCCAAATTGCTTATCAAGATTTCTTCTAATGAGTCTTTGAGGGAATGGCAAAACATTCAAATTAACTTTAGGTCCATCTTCCCCAGATGAAGTTATATCTTTTTTAGGTTCATTAAGCTTATTATCATTTTCACTTGCATCCAAAACATGATCATCATTCACAATAAGATTCTCATCACTTTTACTATTACTCTCAATCTTTTTCCCACTCCTTAACATAATGGATTGAACCGATTCATGAGGCAAAAACTCAGGTTGACTTGGTAACTTGCCTAAAGGTTTAGCACTAGAAGTGGCTTGTTGAGCCAATTGGTTTTCAAGCATCTTATTATGAGTGACAAGTTGATCAATTTTAGTGTTTATTTGCCTAAATTGTTCCTCATTTTGCTTGTTAGTAGTCATTTGATGATTAATAAATTGCTCCATCAAATTCTCTAAATGGGATTTAGGTTGTTGGGAGTTAAAAGGTTGCTTATTTGGAAAAGGTGATGGGTTAGGTAACTTATTCATAAGATTATGATTATTATTATTAGGAGGGTTCAATTGGGCATTTTGGTTAGACCAAGAAAAATCGGGATGGTTTCTCTATTGTGGGTTATAATAATAAGAATTTTGACCCATCCTTTGATTATAGTTCCCTTGAACAAAACTTACATCCTCACTAGACCCCTCACTACAATTAACATACATATGAGGTCCACCACATTTCTCACATACATGACTAACATTTTCAACATTGGAATGAGAATTACTTACCATTTTTGTCAAAACTTCTACCTTAGCCGTCAAAAGATTAATGGAATCTAATTCAAAAAATCCCTTAGCCTTCGCCATAGTGGGTTCTTCTCTCATGTAGCCTTGTGAGGCTAATTCTTTCAACAAAGTTTCAGCTTCCTTAGCAGTCTTCTCCAACCATTTACCACCTGAAGCAGCATTAACAATATTTCTATTTTCCTCCATTAACCCATTGTAAAAGATTTGAGGAATCATCCAGTCCGGCAAGCCATGGTGAGGACATTGCCTTTGAAGTTCCTTAAACCTTTCCCAAGAGGTATAAATGGTTTCATTAGACAATTGTTTAAATGTAAATATTTGGTTTCTAAATTTTTCCGTTTTATGTGGTGGAAAATACTTATGAAGAAAAGCTTGTTTTAATTGGTCCCATGTGGTAATTGTCTTACTAGGTATACTAGCGAGCCAAATTTGAGCCTTTTCTTTTAAAGAAAATGGAAATAACCTAAGTCTAATGGCATCATTACTCACTCTATTAATTTTAAATGTAGCACACATATTAAGAAAAGTAAGGATATGAGCATAAGGGTCTTCCCCTTGCAAACCTCCAAATTGGTTATTTTGCACCATTTGAATGACAGCCGGCTTAATCTCGAAATTGTTATTAGCAATTGCCAGTGCCACTATTCCTCCAAAACTCTCCGAAATATTTGGCATCGCAAAATCACCAAGAGTTCTCCTTTCTTCACCCGCCATAATTGAAAAATTATGACCTTCCTCCAATTTAACACTTTGTTCTCCTTCTACTTGCAAACTAAATTCCTCTTGTAGCTTCCTTCTAAGTTCTCTACACAATTCAAAAGAAATACTTTTAGTCTAAAACTATTACAAAAAACTCTAATACTAAAACAAACAAAACGCTAAATAAAATTTCATACATCGAAATAACTAATTTATCATACAATCCTAAAACATCTACTCTTTTGTATCAATCAATAAAAATTCATTTTGAACCGTCCCCGGCAACAGCGCCAAAATCTGATGGGAATTTAATTGAACCCTTAGTCTCACTAGACTGCATATAGTATGAGTAGGGTATCTTTCTAAAGGGAACAGGATAATTTTATATTGAAATTACAACAAGTAGATGGATAGGTAACCATTTCAATTAAAATCATGCAATTAATGTAAATACTAAACTACTTAAAATATATTAAGTTAATTTTGGATAATAGATTACTTAAAAGATGGGATGGACATACATTATAACCAAATAAAACAAGTTCATCTTTGAATCAATTAACAATTGTATGAATGATATGAATGGAGAATTTAGCCAAGATTCTTTAAAGCAATTCTCATTGTCAATAAAGAGTATTCTTACTTAGAGTCTATAAGCATTCTCATGTCATTATAGAGATAAATAAAAACCATGAAGTTCTATGCAAATTCTTTAACCCCTTAAAGTGAATTCCTTATCTCTAAGTGAATTTAATGCTTTAAGTAAATTCATTTAACTTTCCATCAAATAATCCCAACTCTCATTGTGAATTAAATGACTAACATACTTAATATGGTGATCAAGCATACTAAGCAAATTAAAGAACTTAAACAAACTTAAATCATACTTCATACATAAATAAAATAAACATTCAATAGCACAAAGATAAGTAGATGAATAACAACTTAAATTACATAGTTATAATGTATCAAAAGAACTTAGCCATAAACAAAATTACAATAAAGATGAAATAAGAGACAAGAAACATCACTCCCCAGGGTTTACTTTCTATTTAAACCTTCTGATAAATCTCTTATTCCTTTGGCTTTGCTCTTTTGTCATCCTTTAAAACTAAGTAAATAGAAAATTCAAAACAACTATAAATGTTCTTAAGAAAATAGTAAAAGCATTCTTTAATTTTTTTCCATCCTTTCAGGTGTTGTTCTCCCATGTATTTATAGGTATCTTCTCTATAGATATGTCCCTTGATAAGTCATGAAAGGTTGCTTCTGAAAGGACATAACACTTGGTTGAAAACTCAGGTTCAAAAGACACATCATTTTCGAATCAGCATCTGTGTCCGACTCGTGAGCCTCCTCACGAGTCGTGATCTTCATCTCTTCCTGACTCGTGAGCATAATGCCGACTAGTGATCTCCTTCACGAGTCGTGATGTACTTCACAACACGTGATTCTGCTGTCGAGTCGTGAGCTTCCTTCTTCACTCTTCACTCGTGATTTTTGTCTGAGTCGTAAACTCCTTCACGACTAGTGAGCTTTTCCTTCAAAATACCACCATCTTCTTCATTTTCTTCATACTTCACCAATTTTTACCTAAAAACAACACAAACACATAAACTGAATCATAAACACATAAAAATACACACAATACTACATACTTAACTACATAAATAAGAGAAAAACACACATAAAAACATAGATATTTTACCTGACATCACTTAGAAAAGTTAGATATTATAATTGCTCATCCATACAATCAACTTCATTTTAGTATAATTGCTTATCCATCTTAATACCTATTCAGTTAGTACAAAATCACTCCAAAATTCCCTAGTGTTCGATACCCTATTTGCTCTATACTTAGTCTTAGAGACTAAGGTAATAAGATTTACACCACACCAAACCACAATCTAAATAATTTAATAGAATATCTTCAAGAGACGATGAATATCTCTTACAAGACTAAACTTTATATATATGTAACTTTAAATCCTTGTAATTTTAGTTTAGTAACTTGTATTTAAGTTGTAATTATTAAGTGTAATTAAAGGATAGTATATGTTGGCTGTTATTATTTGTGTGATTGATTCTTAGGTATATTGATTCTTAAGTATTATATATCTAATGTAATACCGGATTAATGATATTGTGGCATTATTCTTCACCTGGTTAAAGAGTTTAATTGATCCAAAATTCCTTTTCCTCTTTGTTTTTTTCTTTTTTAATAATCGTTCTCCTCCCTTGTAATTACTGTTTAAAAACCTTTGTTCTTCTTTTAAAAGCAGTCTTGTTGATAACATATTTATATAAGGATAATAATTAAAAAAAAGTGAATTCAATTAAAAGTCTTTTCAATATGGGAATAAAACTGGAGATTGTTTTTGGATTGAGCTTTAAATTCTATGGCTATAAATAGGAAGGCTAAATGGTTGAAGGGGCTCTCGTACATTCACACCAAATTTTGTTATTTTTTATCAACTTCCTTTTACTTTTTACTTTTGAGTAGGATTTAGTCACATCTTATAGTGTTTAATTTGATAAGCTCTCATTCCAATAGTCTACAGTGGTTGATATTGGGTCATAATCTCAAGTGAACTTGGCCTGATTTTATGAGCGGTCTAGCTTGCTTTAAGTTCATCTAATTATTTACATTTTAATACCTTTTGTTTGAGATTTGTATTAAAGGTAGCAAATAGGCGGGTTGGAAAGATTTAAGTTGCGTTATAAATGGGCGAATCATAAATGAGCCAATGCCTAATGCGTTGAGCGGGTTTAGGCTGACCTATGGGTTTAATGCATATTGGTTCATTTCTTATTGGCTCATCCATCCTTATTTTATTTTTCCACCAAAATTATTCCGAAAATTCCTAAATATTATAATTAAGATGTTTTTAAAATTTTGAGTCAATCGGAGTTCATTTCAATAGGTTTCAGGACAACAAAACATTTTTTACCGGTCTAAAAACCCTAAATTCTTTTGGACCTTGGTGGGCCCGGGATGATATTATTCACCCTTGGTGTTACTATTCACCATTAGGAAGTACTATTCATGTTGGTAGTGGTTACAGAGCGTTATAGGCGGTAAGGGTAGAAGGGACAGACAATTTTAAGAGAAAAAGAGAGGGAGAAGAACTAGATTGAGTGAAAAGGGGAGGCTTATTGAGCCCAAATGGGTTGCATGTAGTCCAGATGTGAATCAACTTATTTGATATTTTTTAATGAAATTAACACTTTTAAACAATAATGTGACACAAAAAATAGTACAATAAAAAAACATTAGTCCAAATATGTTGGATAGTCCAAATAGGTCATATTATGGCCCATATATGGGTCAACTTATTTGACCTATTTTTTTAAATTAATTTAACAATTTTATATAATAATGTGATACAAAAAATACTGCAATAAAAAAACGTTGGTCAAAATATATTGGATATTTAGTGGGTTATTTTTATGATGGCCAAATATGCATCATAGCCAGACCCATTAGGCATTATACCCAGATCCAAATGGGTCACATATTTAGTAGGTTATTTTTGGGTTGGTCCAATGAATATTTTTTTGGATTGGGTTGAGTTTGGGTCTTTTTTTTGTGGAGTTTTGGGTTTGGACCAATTCATCAGGCCTAATTAGCATGCAATGTTTCCTTTTATTCAATAATATTTTGAGATTTTAAGCTTAAGGATGATTTTAAAGTGAAATATTTTTTTTGCGATCATGCTTATCAAAATAAGATTTTAGATGAAAAAAATGGTGCAAATAAAACCTAAAATAACAAGAATAAGCCAGTTTTGTCACCAGTTTTGCAACGATTGATTATTTGGCAATGAGCTAGACTGTGATATCTGAAAATGAAACATTAAGGTTTTTTCACAAATAGCATAAAAAAGAAATTACATTTCATAATTACCATTTTTAAAATTTTTTATTTCAAAAATTCCCCATCCTAATTTTGATAGGGACCCGATTCTCGAGCAGCAACGATGAGTTCTTGGACGTATAATGTTGTGTCTTTTGCTTCATGAGATGGACTTTTTTCGCTTTTATTGCAATTTTTTATGGAGCATTACTGTTTTTTGTATCATTCTAGCTCCGAAAATGCAAGTTTCCCTGGAAAATAAATAGGAAGAGCTATTAGTTTTTCACTATAATTCTTTTAGTACTTATAAACATCTTCTTATTGTAAATCAATTAAACCCTTTTTTAGTAGTCACTGCAATTTCATTCTTATTCTTATTGAATATGCATTTGGAAGGTTCATACACTTTATAGTTATTGTTGCTGGTTTAGATTCAATGCACAAAAATCTAACTACTTTTGAAATTTTTAGACTCAATGCACAAAAATCTAGTTGCTGGATAAGGCATAATTTGCCCAGACATGCTTATTCCATGTCTTCAAAGAGAAAAGCTAATATATTTTAATTACAGCACCTCCTACTTGCATACTTTTGGCACTAAATTATCTACCTACTTACAAAAGCTCAAGGAAATTATTTGCCTGCCAATAGAATCTAGATTCTCTAAATTTGAATATTCTCTTCTTGCAAGATCTTTTTTTTTCTTTTTTTGGCTGTATGTTCTATACCTGCCATCCAATCTAAATATAGTAATAACAAAATACATCTATGGTACTCATGAGAAGGAAGAAGGACGAAGAACAACAAAACTAGGAGGTGCAATCGTTTTAGTCTGAAAAATGTGGAAACCGAACTTTAATGCATTAATTACGTGTTATATATAATTATAACTAAGCAATTATAATTATATTTATACATGAAAAATTAATTAATTAATTATAAAAATATATATATGCAAGTATATAAAGTTTGGTCGGTTCTATCACACACAACCTTTTGAACCTATGCCTACATCAGCTACATCACTTTGTAAACTGTACTACATTATTTCTTATTCATGTTTCAATTCCATTTATTGGTTATAACCAATCCGCAAGACTTGCTTTGAGATAGAGGTTCAATCAATTCAGTTTCTTAGCTAAAAAGAAAAACGAGCAACCAAATAACCGAATGGTTCATAGTTTGGTCTGGTTTTCAGTTTCAAATATTACTCACCCCTAAACAAAACAACCAGAAGACTTAAACTTTAATAGTTGTGGAAGTTAAAATATTTATAAAAACTAAATACACTGTATTTTAGTCAAAAGAAAAGAAAATACAATGTATTGAGTTTCGTCAAAAAAAATATATTGTATTTATTTATGTACAAAAGTAAATACACTGTATTTTAGTAAAAAAAAAATACAGTGTATTGAAGTTCTTCAAAAAGAAAATACACTGTATTTATTTATGTACAAAAGTAAATACACTGTATTTTGATCAAAAAGAAAAAAAATACAGTATATTGAGTTTCGTAAAAAAGAAAATGCACTGTATTTATTTATATACAAAAGTAAATACATTATAATAAATACAGTGTATTTTAGTCAAAAGAAAAGAAAATACAGTGTATTCAGTTTCATAAAAAAAATATACTGTATTTATTTTGTACAAAAATAAATACACTGTATTTTAGTCAAAACAAAAGAAAATATAGTGTATTGAGTTTCGTCAAAAGAAAATATACTATATTTATTTATGTATAAAAGTAAATACACCATATTTTAGATTTTTTCTATTATTTGAAATGCACAAAATAAGTTTTATAAACACTTCCAACATCATTTCTTAAGAGAGAAATTCTTTATTTGGAGAGTGTAATAAGCTGGTAACTCACCTGGTATAGATTATCAGTACCAACATTTGATATTAGCACTATAATACTAATTATAGAAAGAAAATTAGGCCGTATAAAGTAAGAGAAATGTGGTCAGTCACTAAAGAAAGTGAGGAAAACACAAAAAACAAGCTTGTTGGGATTAGAAATGGTTCTTAATTAACATAGAGGAAGGATGCGCACCGGGTTGTTGATTTTTATCCATGCTTGTAGACTACTCATCTTCATCCATGTTTATAAAACCACGAAAATAATGTACAAGAAAATGTAAAGTTATAGACTTGATTTTCTATTTGTAAATAGTAAGATAAATTCCTTATTCTGAACTTGGAACTTGTCAAAGGTACATAAATGAATCGATCCGTTTTTCAGATAAATTACTGTTGCCTTTTGATTGGTGAAACTTGGATGGAATCAAATTCCTTCTTTCAAATGCTGGTTTCGGCATGTGCATAGCAGACACAGGCCTCGTTCTTTTTTATCTCTGAGTTACTGAGCTTAATGAAACTGAATTTTTCAAATTCGTGTACGTTAAGTTTTGACCATAGTTTTCATTTTTACTTATTTGCATATGGCATGTTGACAATAGTCTTGATAAAGTCCAAAACCTTTAGAACTTGGTTCGGATATTGCTAAAAGATTTGCTCCAACAAATATTAGATACAAATTATTGCTTTCGACAGTTCGATCCAAATAACAAATATTTTATAAAGTCCATAATGCATGGCAGACATAAATAGAAAAATAAGGCTGAACTAAGAGCAAAGTATTGTGAAAATTAAATTTAACGTCTTCAATGAACAACATTCATATTTCAGAGATGCAATGTTCTTACCAACAATGCTCACAATGAAAGCTGAAAGCTAAAATTCTACAACACATTTTACAATAATTGTCACTCAATTGTAATAAACTAACTCAAAGCCCTACATACAGTCATCGTAATGCCATTTCCTATAATCATTGTTGAACTATGCATATTAGCATCAAATCTATTCTCGATGGCTCATTTTCATATCTGTTCTTGCTCTAGAGAAGATCGGCAACATCATTCTTCAAGAACTTCAAGACAGAGCATTTCTTCTTCTTGAACACATCAAGTCTCGTCTTGTGACTGGGTAATAGAGACAACTGTTACTTCACGATAGAGCAATATGGCTATTGTTGCCATATCAGATATCTAGAAAGACTTGTGAATGGATAACGGAGAAATTTGAAGAGACAGATAGAAGAAAGTAGAAAGAAAGAGACAGCTGGGTATATAATAAAGTAAGAGCATTTTTTATATATAAAAATGAAAAGGGGTAATTTTGAAATGAAAAATAAAAAGAAACTATATAGTATTTTTGAAAACGAAATGTAAAAAGAAGGTAAATTGTGTAATTTTCTCTAAAACATTTGATGGGATGGTCCAACATATAACAATTGTGATGGGCTCCTGTGTACCAAAAGGGCAGAAAATTTGTATTGGAATCTTTAACAGGCTGTTACAACCATGAACTAGTCCATAGGGGCTCTGAACTAGGCTATCAACAAAATGGCGGCACTATTTGATGGGGGACCAATTATACCAGAGCAAGTAGTGCCAATAGATGGACCTATTGCTCAAATTCGGCTAGCCAATCGTGGTCAGCAAGGGCAAGGTTTGCCATATGGCCTAGTAAATATGTTAAGGAGACGATTCCAACCTCTGGAAGGCCAATCTGTATTTTACGAGAATCAAAACTAAGCCGATATCTAACAACAAGGGATGACACAAAAGATGTTAATGATTTAATTCGGCCAAGGAATAAACCCAAGCTCACTTGAGGGCAAATCCTTAGGGGCAGGTTTATCAGAATCATCAAAATTAATGGAATGGAGGTATGCCAATCGGCCGATTTAAGTAAATAAGGAGCAAAGACCAATACCCATCTATCAGCTAGAGCTGATTTAAAAATGGGAGTTATACAAAACTACCAAAAAAAAAAAAGGTGTTAAATTTAAATATACTCCCTTATTTTTTTCTCTTTTAAAAATACATTTTTTTAAATTTTCATTTTTAAAAATATCACTTTTTTAATTTAACTTAAATTTCCCTCTCTTTTCACCCTCCTCCTCCTCCTTCTTCTTCCCACTTTTCAATCAAATCATTAATGTATTTATCCGAATGCTGTTTTTCTTCAAAAATGCTTGAAAAGTCTTCCCAATTATTATTCTCATTTTTGTTGTTTCTCATAACTTTGTAGGAAGTAGTAAACATTCGTCTTTATTGGGATTATTTTGTGTGGATGATACATATTATCTTTGCATTTCTGCTCTCATTATTCTTGCATTCTTATAGTGGCACTTGTTTACGACTCGAGGTTAATATTTAATTACTATTTCATGGTATATTTTCCTTTTTTTTTTTATTCTAGAAAAAGCAATACAATTCCCAACCATTTTTTCTGCTGTCTAAAACACCTAATGCAAATGTTGTGCTGATTTTGAATTATTATTTCACTATACATTGTTTTCATTTTCTTATAGAAATTCAACGCACTACCTAATCAATGTCCTTAGTATAGTTTAGTGCTCAAAAGTATAATATGTAATTTTAATGTTGCGTTGTGATAAAATAGGATGAGTGGGTTACGTTATCTCACGGGTTTTCCAAAAGAGTGGGGACGCCGCCGCAAGTGGCAATAGCAACGGCGGTGGTAGCAAGAAAACTAGTTTTAGCAGCACAATGGACTTTTTCCCTGAAGTGAGTTCTCCATCTTCAGTGTCTTTACCTCTGCTGGATCCAACAGCTACTACAAATGCTACATCAACCACTCTCAATGACCGTGAAAGCTGCTCCTACGACAGCCATGCTCAACCTGAGCACGTGTCCTGTTTCTCCACCATTGCGGCTGCTGCATCCACTGCTGCCAACCAGAATTTCAACTTCGATTTCACTCCTGCAAAAACACCCACTATTAGGTCCAATTTCTTATCTTCTTTTCCATTCTTAGTTGTAATTTCTTATCTTCTTTTCCATTCTTAGTTGCAATTGCACTAAAATATCTTTTATCAATTTGTAACTTTCAGCAGCCTCTGTTTCTCTTTCACAACTTGGGGAGACCTTCAAGTTATGGTATCTTTCATTGAAAATCACTCCTACTTTTTTCTCATCTACGTTTCATTCATTAAATTCAGTAATAATCAAGTTTTACAAAAGAATTAGAGGTAATGATTCATAAAAACTTACTCGAATTCCGTTGTTGGTCATCTTCTTCGTCACCTTTCCTTCTAGTACTGGGTTACAAATTTTACAGTTTAAGACTCTGTGTTGTAACTTAGAACATTAACTGGTATAACTTAATTATTATGCAGATTAGTTGGACTATATTCAAGGTAAACGAAAATAATAAGAATGAAATATGAAAAGAAAAATTACTGGTATTAGTTACCAGTAAGCTGAAGCCATTGACAGAAGCAAAAGAAGTGGCAACTGAAGCACTGTAACCCCACCACGCTTTGAACGCAGGTTAACCTCTTAATCATGCTCACGTTACCATATCTGCCCTTTTTTTGACAAACCCTTTTTTTTCTTTTTTTTTTGAAACCCAGTAAAGTCTATTTATTTACCAGTTCTCTTATTAATTATATATGTAATTGCAGAATAGATCAAAATAAAATTTTTTAATGATAATTAGATATTAAATTTTTTAATAAAAAATTAATTTTACACGATAAAATAATATTTTTTCCATTAACTTTTATGTATCAATTTTAAACAAAATTAAAATTATATTTATATATCATTTTTAAATTTTTAATATATTTAATTTTTTTCAATTCAATTTTTTTTAATTAATAGTTAAAAAAGTCTATTATTAATATTTAATTTAGTATTTTCAAATATATAACATAATTTTAATTTTTTTAAACTGATATACCGATGGCATATTTGGTATACCCAATATACTGGAGGTATACTTTTAATTCTAGATTTAAGTATACCGATGATATACTTGGTATACCGCCTGGTATACCGGTGATATAGCAAACTCAAAAATATCATTTTCAATTCTGAATTTTGGTATACCATCGATATACCTGGTATACCATTGGTATACCAAAATCCAGAATACAATCTTAATTCTGGATCTTAATTCTGGATTTTGGTATACCGCTGGTATACCAAAATCAAGAATAAAATTTAATTTTGATTATCATTCATAAAAAGTAAAAACAACAAATAAACCTCTATTATCTACCATATCTTTCATTCTATCACATCATTTTGATTTAAACATGAGGTTGGTTACAAAATTATTCAAATGAAGAATAAAATAAAATATATTGAACTAAGTTAAATAAATGAATTTTTTTCCCAAAATACACTGTATGTTAGTGTAAGAAAACAAAATAAACCGTATTTTACTATGTAAAAAATGAAATACACTTTATGTTGGTGAAAATAAAACTCAATACACTGTAACAAACAAAATATATTAAACCAAGTTAAATGAATGAATTTTTTTCTTAAAATATACTGTATGTTAGTGTAAAGAAAATAAAATACAGCGTATTTTACTTATGTAAAAAATAAAATACACTGTATGTTGATAAAGAGAAAAAAAATATATCGTAACAAACATAATATATTGAACCAAGTTAACTGAATTAATTTTTTTTCCAAATACACTGTATGTTAGTATAAAAAAATACACTATATTTTATTTATATAAAAAATAAAACTCAATACACTGTAACAAACAAAATATATTGAACCAAGTTAAATGAATAAATTTTTTTCGCAAAATATACTATATGTTAGTGTAAAGAAAATAAAATACAGTGTATTTTACTTATGTAAAAAATGGAATACACTATATGTTGGTGAAACAAAAAAGAATATACATTGTAACAAACACAATATATTGAACTAAGTTAAATAAATGAATTTTTTCCCCAAAATACACTGTATGTTAGTATAAAAAAACAAAATAAACTGTATTTTACTATGTAAAAAATGAAATACACTTTATGTTGGTGAAAATAAAACTCAATACACTGTAACAAACAAAATATATTAAACCAAGTTAAATGAATGAATTTTTTTCTTAAAATATACTGTATGTTAGTGTAAAGAAAATAAAATACAGCGTATTTTATTTATGTAAAAAACAGAATACACTGTATGTTGATAAAGAGAAAAAAAATATATCGTAACAAACATAATATATTGAACCAAGTTAACTGAATTAATTTTTTTCCCAAATACACTGTATGTTAGTGTAAAAAAAATACACTATATTTTATTTATATAAAAAAATGAAATACACTATATGTTGGTAAAAAAAATAAATGCAACTCGCATCATTTTGTTAATGCTCTCTTATAACTTAATGCTACAGAAAATCTTTGCATTCACTGTAACATCTTTAAACTTGAACACCCTGCTAGTAGTCGCAACTTAAAACAATCTCTGCAATCAACTATTTTTATTATATTAATATAATAATATAATTTAAACATATTCCAAAAAAAAAAAAAGAATTAAGATTGCCTTCTGGATGAGTTGAGCAGCTTTATTTGATAAGCAAAAGCCTGAACTTCCTAATTTATTCTTAGAACTAGAAGGAAATTGAACCTCCTGTCCTTCTTCCAACTCTGCCACATGAAGTTCTCCAGACATATTAACTAATTATTCCAACGATGATTTTAGTCATTTGCGTTTCTATTTATTTTTCTAGAAGGGAAATTTCAAATTTATATTTAAGTTTTTGAGTGAAATTGGAAGTTCTAGCTATTTTAGAGATGAAGTTAGTGGAGCTAATCACTTTGTTATACATATAATAAGACATCAACTGCAATAATTACCACAATTTTGTCTGAAACTAGGTCTGCTTGACATTTGGCTTTTATTGAATTTGGATTCTCATTCTTCGCCTATTCCTTTGGGCTAAACAAAAGCAAAAAGAACACATATATACAATTGAAGAGAAAGATTAATATAGTCCAAAAAAAGATTAATTAAATCGTTCGATAAATACTTCAATAATAAGCTACAATTGAAGAGAATGAAATTGGGAAAAAACCCATCAAATTCATAATTGGATTATCTAATAAAATTGAAACGATGAATTAATTTCTAAACCAAGAAAAAACGAGATGCAATGGAGAATTAAGAAGCATCCCATTGCAATTGCTTGCCTGAAAAGACAAAAATATGTTTCCTCGAGAACCAATAGAAGCTTCACTTGGGCTTTGGCTTCTTTTCAAAACCTGGACAAGAACCAAAACATGGTGGGTCTGTATAGCTAATTAAACTGAGCTTCAGTTAACTCCGACATAGGTCGATCGGTGATGGATCAGTCTCGCCGGTCTCAGATTTCTTCAGCTTAGCCAAGTAAATGTAGCCTACATCGTCGGAGCCAAGATAGATATTGGATAGAGAGAGAGAGACACTGTAGATGTTTACCAGACTTGGAAAAGAACGAAGTGTGATAGGCTTGATAAAGGATAATGGAGCATTTTTGAAATAAATATAGTCAAATGAGGTAATTTTGAGAGTGAAAATAACTGTAAGGTATTTTTGAAAACAAAACAAAAAAACAGGGCAAATGGTGTAATTTCCTCTTCCTCTTGCATGCAGAATTAGGCCCATTGCATGGCCCAAAAATTTTAAAGCAAGTGAAACGACGTTGTTTTCATGTGGTTCAAACTTTAGACTACCATCACTGCAAGAACTTTTTCTCGCTCCCGTCGGTTGGCAGCGTTAGGATCAAAGGGTATGTTCCTGCAACTCTCCGTTTCAGACAAAATCAGGCGAAATTGATTGAATAAAAACAAATTCTGAATCTCTTTGACTTAATAATGAATATTTATTGTTCTTTTGTCATTTGAAATTTGTTATCTGTATTTTTAATGGCAGGAAGAATTGAAAGATGGAGGAACTATTTGTTGCGATTCTCTCTATGCTTCTTATTGTTGCTTTAATTCCTCTATATATTTGGAAGCGTCGTCAGGATTCTCGATTACCCGATGGACGTACAGAAGATCATCAGGTCTGTTATCGCCTAAGGGAGTCCTACATTTTTGACAATATATAAAGAAAAATTTGTCAGCTAGAAATCTGAGCTGAATTAAATTTGTTTTGTTTTTGTTTCCCTTTCCCTTTCCCTTTCTTTTTTTTTTTTAATTAAAGTTGAGTATGAATTTCAGGTTCTTGAGAGGGAAAATGTGGTGCGAGCTACCGGTGCTCGGAGGATGCGTCGAAGACCAGCAGCTGGAGCTAGCTCATCAAGAGCTGCAGAAGCGACTGTGGAAGGTTTTTCATCTTTTCTGTTGAAATTTGTTTCTCCTTTTCGTCATTACTTTCTGTGAGAAGTGTTTTTATACAATGGACTGCAATTATACCATCATATTTTCCTGAGCATTTGTGTGATAAGTTTATAGGACATACCAATGCATTTCCTGTAGGCTTATTGTTTGCTTATGCATAACAGTTTCGATTTACAAACTCAGGTAAAATGCGAAGTGAGAATTGTTGACACTTGTATAAAGGAACTTTTCGACACTGGTTTGTTTGGGGCTCATGGATAAAAACATCTATGACAATGGATAAAAAGAAAAGCTGCTTAAGGCAGCTATACTTGATATCTTGTTTAGAATAACCAGAAGCATAAATCGTTGAAGCTACACTGCAAATAAAAATGGAAAACTGAATCAAGGCTTGAGCTTTAGTGTCGTGGGAGTTGCCTTAAATGTTTTGCTGTTGTTGACTTGGATTGGTTGTTGTTTTATTTGTTATTAGGCAATTTGCTGTTGAAAAACATTGTTTTTGGAATGCATGCATGCATGCAGAAAACTGGAAAATGGCAAAACAAAATTTTTGGGAGGCTCTTGTGAATTTCTTCTAAAATAAATTGCTGCCAAATAATATGAAAATGAATACTTTTTTAGCCATTTAGATTAGTCTACAATGCCATGCATAATTTCCTGTCCATGCATAACTTTATTTTGTAATGAAGGGCTTACTGTGTTGATTTTGTTGTAAGATATGGTGTCTATAAACACTACCTGTGATGATCTTATTGCACTGGAATTTTAAAGTTTTTGCTTGGTTTTCTTTCATTTGTGTATAATGATGTACTTGTGTTGTGATATTCCTTACTACTTGTGTAAGGAACATCTGCTGATGTACTTTGAACTAACTGATGAGTGTAAGGCAGTTTGGAGTCATGATTACACCTTTCATTTATGTTACATTATCCTGTGAAATTTGGAAAATTGATGTTAAGTCTTATTAATGGCAATTCTTGATGCAGATACGGTTGATGACAGTGATGATGAAGCTGCTGCTGGTGAGTATATTGGGGCCCGGGCATCAAAAAAGAAAGAGAAGAGGCGTCAGGAGCGGGAAGCACAAAGACAGGTCCCTGCAATTAAATAATTAATAAAAGATTCTTATCTGGTTCATCTTTTTGTTGGGCCATCTTGTGATTAGTAATACAGCCAAAGCATTTAGACTGTCCATTGAACCTGGAATTTAGTGATTAAGTTTAAAGTTTCCACTTTGGGTAAATTTAGTGATTAAGCATTTAGACTGCCTAAGAAAAAAGTATTTTCTTGGTAAATTTAAGTTCCCTCAAAGATGTTAGCATTCATTAGTAGTTATTGTTTGCACATTAAGGAAATGAAAAAAATTAGATAATATATAATGACGAGGATGTGAAAAGCCTGAGCAGCAGAAAATGAGTATATGTTTGAGTATTTATTTTTGTATTCTTTGAACTTTCATGTTGTCCTTGTCTCTCTTTTACTTTGCTTCTTTCCTTGCTGTTGGGCTTTTGGTATGTTACTGAGTTGAGCATGATTGTTCCAAAGGCTGAAGAAGCTGCACATGAATTAAGGAAAACCAAACAAGACTACTACTCAGAAATGCGGAGGAGGAAGGATGAAGAGTATGAGGCACAAGAACGAATGCTGGTGGGTTTGTTCTCTTTCCTTCATATGTGTTTTCTAGTATTCATAGTTTGAACTTGGGACTCAAAAAATTCTTGTGATTCACGTAGGAAAAAGAAGCCAAGGCTCGTAAGGCCAAAGAAGAGGAAGCCATGGCACTTGAGTTTGAGAAATGGAAAGGAGAGTTTTCAGTTGATGCTGAAGGAACAACAGAAAATGAAGTACAAGATGGAAATCAGGATTTGTTATCTGAGTTTGTCGAATACATTAAGGTACTTTGAATCCTGTACTTACAGGATTGCATCATAAGGCTTTTTATAATTTAACTTGTATTGGTGACTTGTCAAGATACAATGTGGAAATGATCTTCAATTTTTCTCTATTTCACCATCAATTGAAGTGTCATATGTACGTAAGAAGTACTAAAAAGAACATATTTGCACATGCATCTGTTGTTGTGTGCATTATCTGTCTTAATCTAGAAATGATGTGCTTGGTAATGATTAGGTTTCTATGTCCAGGATGTCATGCTGCTGATTTATTTATTTTCCTTTATGTTTAATGCCATCTTTCAGAAACACAAATGTGTTCCTTTAGAAGAACTTGCTGCAGAATTTAAGCTGAGGACTCAGGTACTTTCTTTACTCTGCTCCCAAGGGTGATAAGGGAATAGGAGCTTGATGTTTAATTTCATTAGTTTTAGCAATGGTATTGAAATGATTGGAACTGGTAGAGCTGAAATACTTTTCTTCAATCCTCTCATATCGTATATTGTTATTGTGCATATGCCATGTCAAATTTATAGGAATTTTAGTTGTAATTTTGTTTGGTTTATTGCCTTGCTTTAGTGAAAATCTGTAGATTCCTGATTTTTCCACCGTTTTTGCTGAATGCAGGAATGTATAAATCGGATAGCTTCCCTGGAAAGTCTGGGTACATGTTAAGCATATTCTGGTTTTTCTTTCGGAAACATTCTTATAAGTTCTCATTGCAACTTCTTGTAGTTGCAGACCAAAAAACTCAATCTAGTGTCTCAAAGTGTCTTTACATAAGTATCATTCAAATCTTTTCTTTAGCAAATTTCGAGTATGATTTTGTATTGTGTTCTACCGTGTGTTTAAATTTTATATTGGGAGATAACTGTGCGACCTCTTTCTTATGTCTGCTATTGTCATGAGAGTTACTGGGTTAGTTTGTTTAATCGTTTATGTTTTAGCTCAAGTGTAACCCAGCTATTTTTAGGCATAGGATTTGATTTTGTTATTGTCTGCTAAGTGCAACCCGCACAAAGGCACGAGATAAATTATAATGCCCTTTTTATTTGTTGACACAAGGAAAATATTCTCTACAGCATTATTTTCTGATTCAAAATCGGGTTTGTCAGTTCTCCTGATGAGAAATTGAATTTTATGTTTTTCATGTTAGGTCGACTTTCTGGAGTCATGGACGATAGAGGAAAATATATATACATCTCTCTCGAAGAGATGAAAGCCGTTGCCGACTATATTAAGCGGCAAGGGAGGGTTAGCATTTCTCATCTAGCAGGCAAGTCGAATCAATTTATAGATTTGGAGCCAAAAGCACAGTTTGTCGAGGAAACCAGCAATGTAGAGGAGATAACTGCCACATGACCTGTATGCTCACTTTGCATTGCATCAATCTGATGGAAATTCACTATAGGAGCAAGAGCAGAACTGATAAATCCACACAAGACCATGCATAAATACAGGTAGAAAAGGACCATGAAGCTCTCCATATACAGGTAGAGATTGCTGTTGGGTTGACATGGAGAGATTTTGCAACAGCATGCTTATAAGCTGAATTCTGTAATATTCATTCTGATGAAACCTTGTCATATAGGTGGGTGGAGAAATAATATTAAAAAATTGTTCTGTCATCTCATGGCCGCATAGTAAAGGTATCCAGGATGATAAAGAAGTGACCATTTTTATTAGCCTGCATTGCTGCTGATAGGATTTTGAGAAATCTTGTTGGTTTATATCTCTTAAATTTTGTTATAGTTATTTCACAAAAATGGAGAAACACATGTACGCTTGTGAATATGCTGCTGGATTTTCCGTGACTTCAAAAACATTTTTTCAAATTGGTCAGAATTTAAGTGAGCTGCAGCTTATATTATCAATGTGCTCTTGACATGACACCCATCTAGCCAGCAGCTCAATGCTTGACAAATTTAATCAAAATTACTTTTTTCTTAAAATTTATTCTGCTTGTGCATCCAATAACCATAATTGTAGACGCAGCATTTGCTTTGTCCATTCGGTTGATGTAATAAAATATCGGAAAAAGCTCACATTTTTTGAGAACTCATGTATAATTTATGACTGATGGTATTGACGAATGCATCAACAATGATGCATTTCCTCTTAACTCAGCATTTAAATGAGCATACTGCATTCAGTGTCCAAACAAATGAAAGCATTAAATGGTACCTAAGATTTGGGCATTTTGGTTTCCAGTCTCAAATATTTGTATTCAGCAAATTTAGGGACGAGATAGCGTGTACATGCATTTGAACTGTTCGATCATGCTTTGCAACTTATTGCACGATTCAGATGCTTGCCCACTGGATACAAAAGTACAATATTGTTTGGCATGTCAGAATAAGGCTAATCATTTCAGTGGTCGCCAACAAGGGCTGGAAATTATATCACACGGATTTCAAGTCGGCCTTTCTAAATGGAGACTTGGAAGAGGAACTTTATTGAGCAACCTAATGGCTTTGTGGATACAGGCTGTAAGCATTGGGTTTACAAGCTTAATAAGGCTATTTATGGTTTGGCTCCAATGCAAAATACATTTTGATATCCTTGTTTGTTGGTGATATGCTACTCATTGAGATGACTCGATGGAGTTAGAAATTTTTAAGAAGGAAATGAAAATAAATCTGCGATGCTAGTGTGAACAACATTGATCTGCCAATGTGGTTCTATTTTGGGGTTCACAAGGCGGTTTAAACAATTTGGAGTCGCCATTTGTATAAAGAAAAAATAAAATAAAATTGTTCTGTTTAAAGCTTAGAACCCTATACGAGAGAAAATAGTGTTCGAAATTCACTCTTTTGCATGCTCGAATTTAATATATATCAACTTTCTAACTTTAAAGTTTGTCCCTTCCCAAATAGTTTATAATCAAGCATTATTAGAGTACAACATAATAGTTGTAGTTGTTTTATTACGGGCTTTAGCACTGTATATTTTTGAGGCAGTCTTCTTATCTCAGCTTTGTAGTTGTAAATATTTAGCTCCCACATTGAGCAACTGATGTAATAAAACATTACATCCTGCACCAGTGAGTGAACTTACCGGCGCTGCAGGAGCTGGATAAACCTTTATACTAAATTCCAAAATCAAAATAAAAAAGATTCTCAAGTTTCATAAAAAGCCAATGATTTTCTTTCTATTTCATTGGATTATTAGAACAAAAATTGTTATACAAACATTGATTCGTGTATTACATACAATTTACAAAGAATGTTTTGGATACACAATTACATGGGGAAGAAAAATGGTTGATTTTCACTATATTCATTTCTATAAAAAAAAAATAATTGTACAATTTTATAATCTCCAAGATCTGTGTGTAAGTGGAACAAACTTATTCTCACTTGCCAAATCAACTTGACAAGGAATAAAACAATTACTTGTTTCACAAATACTGTTACGTCTTCTTGGCCTGCAGTTCCAACCAAGAAACGATTATTCAAAAGGAATAAGCCCCAACACTAGACTAACTATTAGATAATCTAACTACATGCTGAGCTAATATACACTTGTGGCATTTCTAATTCATTCTATTTCAGTAAGTATAGATAAAATGCTAAGAAAATATTTATCATGTAACCATTATAAATGAACTTTCTGCTTTCTTATTTGTTTAGAATGCCAGTTCGAGCTAAGAGAAAAACCTTTTTCAAGTATTTCTTGTGAAGTTTCATTGCACCACTGCACGCTTTTTTAGCATCTATGTTTCCAGTTATGTCATTTAATATCTGCAAAACATAACAGAATAAAGTAAGGAAGACAATTAATTAGAATGTAAACAAGTTAATATCTGAATGTAAAATCGTGAAATCAGAAGCACAAAAGAAAATCCCCCCCTTCTAACATGCAAGAATCATATACTTGATGCAACATTAGCACTTGTTAGAGTTTTAATGGACTTATTCAGTGTCAATTCTACTACTCTGCATAACGACTTTCATAAATTACTTTCATAGAGCAATCTGGAAGTAGCCAATGCAAAATGAAATTAAATAAATGGATAAAACTCATTCAGATGACCTTAACAACATCATCTAGGCCTCGAGCCTCTGTCAACAGCTTTGAGCTCTTATCTTTAAGGACACTAGCAACAAGGAAAACAGAGATGGGGAGTGGGGCTTCTGAATTTCCTGCCCCATTTTTCATATTTTCCCTCTCAAACTTTCCATACTGGCGTATTGACTTTGGTTTTCCTTTAGATCCCTCGAACTTTTCACCAGTTGATTCAGGATCTTCATACATAGAGAACATGTCGGGATCATATTCAAGGGCCCACATCATCTGTTGGATGTTAAGAAACAGAAAAAATCATAATTATGAGAAGCGACCGGTTTAAATTTTCAGTTCTGCAGGAATGCAAGGTCAACATAATGCCAAAGTGAAGAACACGAACAGAAAATAAAAAGAAAAGGAATAAGCACATATGATTAGTTGAAATTCTTGTAAGATGATACTTTCACTGAATATTTTATAATTTATAGCTGTTCCTTAAATTCTAGATGATAAATTATCAATCACAATAAACGAAATAAGAATTTCATTCCAGCAAACTATCTCTAGTTTCTCTCTATCTCATCAACCTATTCTCCCTAAAATCAAACGAATGGCACAGAGCCATCTTCTTCAGGGCCAAGAACTGATTTCTAAGTTGCAAGCGCATGATCAAAAAGCAACTATAGGGCCTGAAAATACCACTGAGAATGCTTTCCAAGTTTAAGGAATCATCATCAAGGAGTAGCAGCAAATTAGCTGCAGGAAAATATCTTCCATGTGGCACTTGTGACCAGCCATAAAGAAGAAGATAGCTGGCACAAGGGAAAGCCACAATGCTCTAACTGTCACAGGTTTGGGCAGGTAGAAAAACTTTGTCCATTAAAGAAAGAAGAAAAATCTAAAATAGCACAAGTTGAAGAAGAAGAAGAACATTTATTTTGAGCAAGTACAATGTTGGTGAGATTTGCATCAACACAAAACAATTTCAATATTAGGTGAGAAGTGCACCTGAAATATTACAGAGAAGTGCTCTAGTAAATCCAAAAAACAGAAATAATGGAGCAATGCTCTCCGTGAAGAATATATATTAGGAAAAATTGGAGAGATGGTGCTCCAAAATGACAGAACAACTTTTTCAGCAAAAGTATCAGGGAGTGTTGAAAGATGATACTTTTACTGAATATTTTACAGCTGTGAGTTAAATTCTAGAAGATATTTTGGATGTTAAATCTTTTGTAGTTAGAAAATCAGATTAGTTGGAGGTAAACCATACTTTATTGATAGGTTAGGCAGAAAAGTATGGCTGCCATTATCTGAAACTCTCTATATAAGAGAGCAGTGTTTTGTTTAGTATCAATCACAATCAATGAATTTAAACTTCATTTCAGAAAAATCTTTTAGTTTTCTTACTCTCTCATCAACCTGTTCTCCCTAAAATCCAACAGAAATAAATATGTCTAGTACATCATTGAGGTACCAGGAATTGCATACAGATCACTCGGTTCAACTAAAGCCTTTATACCCGTGAAGAGTTAAACCTGTCTAATCCCATACCAGAAACGCCCACTGCCTTCAATTCTTGAGTGAGCATTTTGCTCTTATATGGATAATGTCAAAGTGAGAGTTTTAATCTCATAATTCTATTGAAGAATGTACAGGGATTTATACATGTATACTAAAGCTAAAAAATGAAAGAAAAATCCCTAAGATTATGCCATTTAATAGCTGTACAATCTGTAACAGCTTACAGATATTCTAACACTTCCTCTCAAGCTGGAACATAAATATTGATCAGTTCTAACTTGTTACAAACGTAATCAATCCGATTCCTAGGTAACACTTTAGTAAATACATCAGTTAATTGGCCCCCTATTTTAACATGTGGAGTTGAGATTGATCTATTTTCTAGCTTTTCCTGAATAAAATGATAGTCGACTTCTATGTGCTTGGTTCTCTCATTAAACACAGGATTATTTGTAATATACATAGATGCTTGATTGTCACACCATAAGCTCATAGGCTTAGACTGAACAAACCCAATCTCCCCAAACAAATGACGTAGTCATATAAGTTCACAGGTAGTCTGCGCCATAACTCTATATCCAGATTTTGCACTTGATTGTGATATAACACTTTGTTTCTTACTCTTCCAAGAAACAAGATTACTCCCAACAAAAACACAATAACCGGTGGTAGAACACCTGTCTAAAAGATCTGCATAGTCTGCGTCTGTGAAACCTTCTATAGTGTGATGACCATGATTTCGATATAAGATGTTACGTCTTGGCGCACCTTTTAGATATCTCAAAACATGTACAACAGCATCCCAATGTGAGGTTCTAGGAGGTGATATGAACTGACTAACAACACTTACTGGAAAAGCAATGCCAGGACGAGTAATAATAAGATAGTTCAATTTTCCCACAACCTTCCTATACTTTTCAGGATCTTCAAACAAGTATCTATCTTCAGCTTTCAGCTTCACATTTGATATCATAGGCGCATCACGTGATTTTACTTCAATAAAACCAGCATTATCTAATAAATTCAAGTAATATTTTCTTTGAGATAGATAGATCCCTTTATGACTGCGAAAAATTTCAATCCCTAAGAAATATTTTAATGGTCTTAAATCATTTGTTTGAAAGTGAGTCCCAAGGAATGCTTTCAACCTCGTGATCCTTGCTTCATCACTTTCAGTTATTACTATATCATCCACATAACCAACAAAATGCATCCAGAACTAAATGATGCAAAAAATACTTAGTGATCATATGCGCTTCTCTGTAGGCCAAACTCGATCACAACTGTACTGAATCTCCCAAACCAAGCACGAGGAGATTGCTTTAAACCATACAAAGACTTTCTCAATTTGCACACCTTCCCTGACTCCCCCTGAGCAACAAAACCAGATGGTTGCTCCATGTAAATTTTTTCACTCAAATCCCCATGCAAGAATGCATTCTTCACATCAAGTTGATGAAGTGTCCAGCTGTAATTTGCAGCTAAAGAGATAAACAGTCGAACAGAAGAAAGTTTCGCAACTGGAGAAAAGGTCTTTGAATAATCAACTTCATATGTCTGTGCATATCCTTTAACAACTAATCGAGCTTTCAATTGAGCAACAGAACCATCAATATTTATTTTAACAGTAAACACCCACTTACAGTCAATGGCCTTTTTCTGGAAGGGCAAAGGCATAAGATCCCAAGTATGATTCTACTCTAAGGCCATTATCTCTTCTTTCATTGCAGCTTGCCAATCATCATGAGCTAAAGTTTCAGCAAAGGATGTTGGAACAGCAACAGAGTCTAAGGAAGCTATAAAAGACTTAGACGAGGGAGATAAAGCATGATAAGACACAAAAGAAGAATCAAGGTAAGTACATATGCGTTTATCTTTGCGAAGAGCAATAGAAAGGTCAAGGGTAGCATCTGGTTGTGATGGAGGATTTGAAGACGAAGCAGGAGGTGTCTCGATAGAATGGTGCAACGTCGAGAATAAACTTGACGAATAACAGGTCGAGAAAGTGGAGAAGCTACCTATTCAGTGACAGTATAAATAAGGAAATCATCCCCTAAATCGCTAGATTGTGTAGGAGAAGACACAAGAGAACCAAAGAAAGGTGTATGCTCAAAAAATGTAACATCAGCAGATATCAAATAACGACCCAATGAAGGAGAGTAACAATGATACCCCTTTTGTTCATGAAAGTATCCCAGAAAAACATAATTAAGAGATTTAGGATTTAGTTTTGAAATCTGAGGTCACATGTCTTGAACAAAATAAGTACACCCAAAAATTATACGAGCAAGATGAAATAGTGTAGATGAGGAAAAAAATAGAATACGGAATCTGATCATCAAAAACAGAAGATGGAATTCTGTTGATTAGAAAACAAGCAGTGTAAATGACATCTACCCAAAAAACTTTAGGAACCTGCATATGAAACATTAGTGCCCGAGCAACTTCTAACAAGCGACGGTTCTTCCGTTCAGCTACACCATTTTGCTGAGGGATAACAATACAAGAAGAATAATGAACAATACCATGCTGAGAGAGATAAGATTTAAAAGAATGTGAAACATATTATTTAGCATTATCACTTCTCAAAATACATATGGATTTGTTGAATTGAGTCTTAATTTCAGCAAAAAAAGCACAAAATATAGTAAACAACTCTTATCGAGATTTCATATGATAAAGCTAAGTAACTCGAGAATAATCATTAATAAATGTCACAAAATAACGAAAACCAAGTTTGGATGTAACAGGGACATGGACCCCATACATCAGTATGAATCAAATAAAAAGAAGACTCAACATGTTTATTTAGTCTAGGAGAATAAGAAACTCTATGATGTTTAGCAAATTGACAAGCTTCACACTCTAAAGTAAATTCCCGTTTAAGACTAGGACAATTTTTGTAAAATTGGAAGAAGAGGATAACCAAAATGACAATGAAGTTGCAAAAGAGAAGACGAGCCTGTGCAAGCAATGTATCGAGGTATTGGTCCAAAAGTTGATTGCAAAGCATACAAACCATTCACCAGATACCCTCTACCAAGAATCTGTTTCGTCCCAAGATCCAGAAAAAAACAATAATTAGGATCGAAAATAACATAACAGTTAAGATTTTAGATAATTTGGCTAACAGATAATAAGTTAAAGGGAAATGATGATAAAAATAAAACAGATGACAATGGAAGAGATTTTGTTAGGTTTGCTGTCCCACGTCCAATTACAAAAGCAATAGTTTTATTGGCTAAAATAACACAAGATAAATTAGCAGTAAATTTGATAGAAGAGAGAATACCTGTGTTGCCAATCATATGATCAGTAGCACCTGAGTCAATAACCCAACTACGAGATGAGGTGGAAAGACATGTAGTAGGGTTACCTGTATTAGCCAAAATTGATATCCTAGAAGATAACTACTGTGAATCATAAGTGGCAGTTAAACGAGCATACTCATCCGCTGAAATGGTGACAGATGGTAAGGATGACTGTGGAAGCGGTAGGATGCCATCCTGAGTAGCTACATTTGCAAACCTCTTATTATTCATCTGACTTGAGTTCTTAGAGGGTTTTTCATGTAATTTCCAACAATTCTTTTTAATGTGCCCCTTAATTCCACAATAATGATATGTACAAAAATTACTACTATTCCCAACAACAGAACTATTATTTTCACCTTTATCTCCACAATTACTATTCGAAGTATTACTAACCAATGCTACTGTATCATTGGGTACCATACCAGAAGGCAAATCACCATCTTTACAAACTCGAAGCAAATGAGCATAAACTTCAGTAAAAGAAGAAAGTGACTCACCAGTTAACAATTGTGTGCTTGCTACATTATATTCAAAACCCAATCTTGCTAAGAAACATTGTACTATGATATGCTCCTCTTGTTCTTGCAATTGTTTAATGTCAGCAACAATAGAAAACATAACCCGCTTTTCTTCAAAGGCTTATTTCACTTCGGTACAATACTGGAACAGGGCATTTCGCTCGATAAATCTTTAGCAATAAATCATGAACACGAGAGATATTTTATTTGCAGGCATACAAAAATTCTAGATATTTCCATAGTTCTTTTACACTATCACAATTATTCACAACATCATCAGCAGTGGAATCTAAAATATTCTAAATTTTATTAAACTTATAATCCTCCATTAACCATTTCTTTTAACTAACAGCATCATCCTTAGATGGTGAATTGCTAGTTAAATAGTCCTCCAAGTCTACACTCGTCACAAATCTACGAACTGTTCTTTTTCATTATGCAAAATTGTTATTTCCAGTCAGTTTTTTATCCATAATTTTAGACGAACCAAACATAATTTCAGTAACTGTCTTTTTGTCATTATTCTCAGTTATTTAAACCATTTGCAAATAACTATAGGCAATAAAATCAACAATGCAGCAAAGAGATCAATATACTCAACACAAGCCAACACCCAAACTACTCAACAAATCACCAGAGAATAAAATGTGGACAAGAACAGAACCTGTTGAATCATATTTCCAGGAAAAAAAATTTGTTGGAGCAGAGTTCCAAGCAATAAATACCATCAACAGAGGAAACTACCTCACCAAGCAGCAGCAAGTTTACGTGAGAGCAGAAACCACACCGCAGAGAGGCAGGAAACAATTTTGAGAGAGAGAGGCCTTTAGAAGAAACCAGATGAGAAAACCGACACTACGATCTGGTCGGAGACACTCAGGCGACACCGGAGCTAAAATCGGAGGACCGAAGGACAGGCCACGCGCCTCCACTTGCCGGCGCATGAGGAAATGGCGAAATCTTTCATCGGCGCGTGAAATCCACTTGCGGCTCCGATGGATAACAGAAAATGTAAGCAGGCCGGAATCCCACCTATGCAGCTCCCGACGTGAGTAGTGAGACAAACCGGTCACTGGAACTGGTGACCCAAAGAGAAAAACGTTATTGATGAGGGAACCGCAACCCTCAGAAAAATCTAGAAATTCAAACCAACCCAGAAACACAACCGAGCTCTGATACCATTTGAAAGTGAGAGTTTTGATCTCATAATTCTATCGAAGAATGTGTAGGGATTTATACAAGTATACTAAAGCTAAAAAACGAAAGAAAAATCCCTAAGATTATGCCATCTAATAGATGTACAATCTGTAACAACTTACAAATATTCTAACAGATAACATTGGAATCATCAAGAAAAAGATTAGGTGCTTGCAAATTTCAGTCCCAAACCAGCAACTTTAGACCTTTCAGTTTCAGAAAGCTGGCCAAAAATGATTTTTGCAAGCACCTAGAATTATCCTTCACTCAGTTCACTCTGTGTGTGTGTGTGTATATATCAACAATTAGGAGCTGAACTGCAAGATACAACAAATAAATAGTCTTAGATTGAATATGCATCCATATCATCAATTTGAGAGAGAATTTTATCCAAAATATCTCTGAAATTAGAGTTTAAATTTCAATTGTTTCAGGGTATCTGGAAAGCACTTGATCAAAAAAGGTTTAAAGTTGAATCTTACCTCCCAAAGGTAGAGCGAGTCACAAAAGGAGAATTCTCGACGGAATAAAACCATGAGCATCCTAAAAGCAAACAAGTAGTCACCTCCACCAAGAGCATCTGTAGTCCAAGGTATAAATTTTCTGAGAGCCAATTCAGAAATACAACATAGAAATATGAATATGTAACAAGACAACAATGCCCAAAGTGAAACTACAACACATTGAAATTATTGATGCAAAAGAATCATAGTCAATAAACTGTAATTACAGGGCAAGCCACAGTGGAGGTTCAACAAATGGCTATCCATATGGAATGTAACCTTTAGATGGACAGCTGGAGAATTCCCTATAAAAACTGGAATAATAATATTTTCATGTTGACAACCTCCCATATGCCGCCTATGATCTCAAACTCAGATTAGGAAAGCAAACATGCTCCATCATAAGAAATGAAGTTATTTAATTCTTTACAGTTTTCTCTCATCTTCACCAGAGACCAACAAGAATACTGTTTTCCAGGCTGTCCTCATAGTTTACAATAGAAAATCAATGTGAATAATAAATTCACTTTTGTTGGATGCCTTATAACTTCTTTTGATAAAGACAAAGTTCAAACTTTCAAACCAATCAGAGCTGTTCACTGCCTTAAACGGAGAAGGAATTAACAATCATTAATCAGAAAAGAACAAAAAGGATGATAAAAATTAGCAATGGAAAAGTTCGTATCCCAGAAAGTACCTAAATGCTGATGTAGTTTTGGATCAATGACTTGAGTTATTGCAGCTAAATTCCTAAGTTGTGTCTCCACCCCAACAGAGCCCCCAGTGCATCTGAAATTTCCTCGCTTTAAGATTTCAAATAAGAAGAATCATAAGAAACTGGAAATTAAAAAACAAAAATGGTGGAAACTACAGTTATGGAAGCTCCAACAGAACCACTTCAATTGATCACTTAGAAACAAAACAATGAAATGAAGTCTGAAGCAATAATAAATCCCCACAAACAACATTATGAATTGATAAACACTATCAATAAATCAGGGAGAACAGAATGTATTGATGAAAACAGGCTGAGGTGATACACCTGTGTAAATGATTTATTACATTTGACCTCTCTATAGCTAGAAAAGACGGTGAAAAGTCAGGAGACGTAAATATAGCTACAACCATCAGGTAGGAAAAATTATTGTCTGAATTATCATATAGAAACTATCAAGAAAAGCCCCCCAAAGATACAAGAAGTGAGCATTTAAAAACTAAAATGAATTGAAAATTGAGAAGATCAAAATAGAATTGATCTTATCCTTTAACCGTGTTGCAGCAGGAGCTTGAACATGCTTGGTAAACAAGAATGCATACTGAATATAAAAAAATGATATAGCAAGTAATTCTTTATATAATAAACTGGATTCAAACAGGAAGAGTGCGAGAAGTACCAATCTACGCATCAAACGTTCAAAGCACCAAAATGCATCAGCTTCATCTTCAAGAAGAATTATCATGGGGGAACAAAGATCACTCATCCCTGCATGCCAACAAGTTCAGAATTCAAGATATTTCAAATCATTGCTCTAATAGTGGCAGCAAATTATAACCTTAAATAACTCAAGAGGAGACAAAGCATATAAAGATGCTCAAAGAAAAATCGAACTAAATAGTTCCAATTCATTAGAGATTAGTGACCAGATATGTCCAGATCCTTTTAAATCTCATGCCGCAATCTGAATACATGTATGCATCACATTTATTCCATTTTTATCCTCTTTTTCCGCTAAGTGAATTTTGGTCGAGAAAAGAAACTTTCAAAGAGAAACACAAGTTGATTATTCCTATATATTTGGGATTAGAAACCAGATTTATCCCACATCTTTTTATATCTCATGCTGCAATTTGAGGATTCATATGCATTTATAATTTTGAAACAAGTTGGCAATTTGATTCAAAACAATTAACCACTATTTTGTATTATTTTTCTGCAAGTAAGAAGAAGAATTTCTGTAGATCAAGGGTAGAGGGCATAAAGATAGATCTTCAAATTGAGCTCTTATCTTCATGACACAAAAGAACTAAAAAATCTATAAACTACTAGTAAGAAAATGAAAAAGGTCCTCCTTTTCCAACTAGTTTTGCCAACTATGATTATTAATAGTTTTCCCACTAGTTCCTGATAATCCAGAGAGCTCCATAAAATTGTCTTCCCTAAAATCAAACTGAACATGAACAATAAAAAATGAACTATGATAACAAATTCTTTTATATGTAAATCAACATCCTTATGTTCTGTTAATGCTTATAATAGCCTAATCTGAAGAAGCCATGCATCAACTTAAATATTAAAATTTAGTTTGCAAATGCTAAGTATTAATCTAAAACAGTGTAGAATCATATCTCCATAACATCTACATCTCCTGAAACCAATGAATAAAAATGTCCATGCCACCATGACGAATTGTGCATATTGTAAAAAGATGGTAGTGAAAGACATAGATGAACATCTCAAATGAGTAAATTTCGGTGAATCAAATAAAATGCCAAAATCAATCTTTGACTATTTGACTCTTTATTACTCAGAAAATTTCATTTCACCACCAACCTTGACAATAACCAACGTCAGTATCAATCCATGCATAAACAGCTAGAATATCCCAAAGTTTTGACAAGTTTTCTTGCTTCTCATAGAAAACCAACATCCTATCAGTGCGAATCACATCTAAACCTGAAAAGCATGAATCCAGGCAGATGAAATTAAAGCAACAGAGGATTTATACAATTCAAATAAAGAGTTGGACATACATGTTTCAATATCTGTGCAATGAATTTTCATAACCAAGAAACAATCAAAGTTTTATACAACCCATTGAATAAAAATCAAACTCCATGAACCATTAAACTCAAAATAAAATAAGTGATCTTCAGAGGAGGGAGAACTATATACATAAAATTTGAGTATCAGACTGGAGCTTTCTAGGATAGTGCAACAGTGAAATTAAGAACACAATCTCAATTTTCAATGTGATATATGTGCATTCAGACAAAACAGAAAACATGTTTTAACTAATCATGTTTCTTAATATGTGCTTTAAACAGAAAACATATGTTAACAAATCATTCTCCATATTGTATTGATATTGGTTGATTGGGAGATAAAAAAAATAATAATAATACATTGACCACATCTTGCAATCAAAAACCCCCCAAAAAAATAAAATGCAGTGACCACATCTTGCAATCAAAAACCAAAATACTAGGAAAAACATAGCATGAAAAGGGTCAAAAATAGAAAGAGAGAAAAATGTCCATTTAGATGTCAAGGCTTCACCAACCTATCTGATGTAATGTAAGCAACCACTGGATTACTTTCTTGTCCAAAGGACCACGACTAGCAAGCTCTTTCACAATTTCTGAAGTATTAGCATTGGCAATAACACCTGCTGAACTGGCAACTGCAGTGGGGTTATCATCTCCAGCCGGTACTCCCTTGTTTTGATTTGTCTCTAAACCTACTAATGGTTCTTGAATGGGCCGACCATCTTCAGTGATTACCGGTGCAGTAATAAATCGGCCACTTCCAACAATTGGAAATATTTCTTGGCGCTCTTCCTTCCACCTAGCATACTGCGTCCTAAAGTATTGACATAAGATCAACTCTTAAAGTTCTTCCTAAAAATGTAACTAAGGGAACTTAGAAGTTTAATCATTGTGCATAGAAAAACAGGGGTGGTCACAGAATTCAAGTCAAATTTAAGATACTATGATACAAATGCAAGTATCAGATTATATGCCATACATGAAAAAGAAATCACGCAAGAAACAAACTAATGACACAATTCTGGTTTGTCCAGATGATGATTTGGCTAATACAGCCAAGCTCATTATCAAGATAGTGACAATGACCATGGCAAGTCTTTGTGTCGACTAGGATTATCTTGGTATTGTCATAGGAATATAATTCTCAATCCCCATAAATAATGAAATGCAACATGCTTATAGCAATAAACACCTAAACAAATATTTCCCATCCTTCTGATAATTTTCCACTGTGCTCATATACAACTGGAAAAATGGATTACCTTCTATGTTGTCGTACATGTTCCCGCTCATCATATGTACTCTTAGGATCATAACAACCAAGTAGAAATTCCCAAACTTCTCCTCTAATTGAAGGATGGATCCCCTAAGTACCAATAAATAAATACAAGAATAAAGAAAGATTGATACGTTCAGCTTTAAATCATAAAGATTGACATAAGATTCCATTCAAACTCTGCACTTACCCCACGTTGGATTCGACCTAGAGTCTTGCCTATATCAAGTTGTCCATCTGGAGAAAATGCACTTTGCCATTTCCTCGCATTTAGGGTTTTACCAGCCTACATAAGTAGACAAGAACTCTTTAATTCCATAACAAAATTCATTCCAGCTATAAATAGGCCATGTAGGCTAAAACTTTACCATCAGGCCTATACACTGGGTTGACTGTTCAGCAACTTGCCACATGCAGAAGTCTTAAATATACATATAGAAAGAAATGCGATGTCCACTTGCAGGCATATTTAGCAGGCAAGAAACTGAAGAATAGAATGAGCCATTTCAAATTCATCAATGTTTTGTATTCAGGTTATTACTACTAAAGTTGCTTTTCTCTCCATTTCAATCCAACTCGTTCTAACGAGCAAACGGCCAAAAAAAAAAAAAAAGAATAAGATAGAATGAAATTTGAAACTTGGTGACCAGCATTTACCACAAATCATATTCTACTTGCAGCACATATTAGCATACAACAATTTTCCAACTTCACTGTCCTTTCTGGGAATTATACTTTTTATCAGGACTGGACTAAAAGCTAAAAGCTTTAAGAAAAGTGTTCGAAAAGGAATCAATACACCATATTATAAATAAATCATAAAACAAGTAATATAATCTAATCATCTATGACTCAGAGATAATACCCGCAAGCACATTCCTAACTACATGGAACGATTCCATTAAAATTACAGCAAATCCGAATCCATGAGATTTTTTTCTTTTTCATAATTGATCCATGTATGGTAAGCTATGCTTTCAATTTCCTTCAAAGCATTGATCTAGATCAACACCATGGAAACCATATTTATCAAAAACAACAAACACAGGCACATCTAATGTTATTGAGCATTCATCCAAAATAACAAGATGTCTATTTATCAAAGAGTAAAACAAAGCATTGCTCGAAATAAATAAAATGAGAATTGAAGGAATACAAACCTTGATTTTGAATCTGGTTTTGGGAACATCCGTGCACTCGGGGCGGACTTCATAGAAAGAATCAGCAGGTTCGCCAGCGTAACTCCACATTTAAAAATGAAAAGTAACAATTCCCAGATCAAATATCAAAAGACAAAATCAGAAAAAGGAAAATAGTTTGGGAAAGACCCAAAGGAGCAGCCGCCAGAGCTGGGCCTCCAAATGCGAGAAATATGTAATAAAATGGAAGGTTGAAAGAGGAACAAGGTTCCAAGAACCAAAGCGACAGGTTCAAAGAAAGGAGAACCGGTAATTAAGTTTTGTGTTTTTCTTTTCAATTTCTGTTATTTCTAAGTGGGAAATTTTGTATTTTTTTTTTTTAATTTTTGTTGTTATTTTCTATTTTTGTGTGGGTTGTTAATGTTAGGTGATGCTTGGATCTTGATCATGGTGGCGAGTAGTGGCTTACTCTGTCAAACCATTCTCCCCACTCCCGTCAACCAACTTCTCTATTTTCCTTGCGTCGACCTTTTCATTTTTTTATTTAGTTATTTTTTACTGTTTAATTCAGCTTTTTGTACGTACGTAGAAGTGCATGAGTCTTTTATCGTTCTTAGGTGCACATCTGGCATTTCGGTTATGTTAGTAAGTTGAATGTTTAATGTGATGTTTACTATTTAAATTTTTCTTATATTAAAACCAGAAATGGCGTATTTGGATTTTATCTTTTCTTTTATATGTATTTACAAACAGCTGCAAATTCATTAAAAAAGTGGAAGCAAAGTTTCATTATTTACAAAGGCAGAGAGAAAATATGGAAAATCTTCAATTTAAACCCGAAACCATTTAGAAGGCCTCAATTGTTTAGTACAAAAATTATCGTATCCTTTTTGAAACTAACATCACACTACTCGTGCCATTTCCAATCCAATTACTAAATTGATATTTGAATTAGCCTTTTAAGGGAACTATTAAAATGTTTGGTAATTTATATGAAACGGCTGCTGTAGTTGTTTTTGGCCAAAATAGCTCATATTTCCCATTTTAGAAAATATTATTTACGATATTGATAAAAAGACTAAACTATCCCTTGAAATCTAAATACTAAGGGTGTACACAATACGATACAATTCGGATATTTGCAAATTTTCGTATTGTCTTGAAATTTCGAATATTGTAAAAATTAAGTATTGGTATCGTCTTAAAAATTCGGGACAATTCGGTATAGTTCTATAAAAATTCGAAACAATTCGATACAGTTCTTCGATTCTTTCGGTACTAAACAATACAGTACAATTCGGTACAATTCTTCGGTTAATTCTTTTAGTATATAGATTCAAAGACTTGGATGTACAACATGTAATTTAACAAGTAGTTCTAAACTAAAATAGTAACGAAAGGTAAAAAGGAATCAAATTCTAAACTAAAAAGTGCCACTAATGCAAGCAAGCACCATCCTAGCTCCCTGTTTATCAAGTTCGATCGGGGTGATTGGCACCTAATAATTATATCATAAATATATTTTCAAATTTTATCACATAATGGTCATGTTTTTATTAAGAAATGCAATTATGATTTCATCTAGTAGTATCAAATTCACATTTACAATGTGTAAACGACCTGGCTACATAGAGTATACTTGAATCATATGTTATGCACATTGCCAGGCTGCCCTTGAGAATACAGGTGCCATCATTTCCACCCAGCTGCATTCAAAAAAAAATTGATGTACTTGTATACAGTTCAATAGAAAAATCTTCATACTTTTTTTCAGCAATAATTCACAATTAAAATGACAAATAATACAAACTAGTAATAATTTACCCTTCACAAGGAGAAGTGTTGTTGTGATAACACCTTCCGCTGCCTTTAAATTTATACATCCTTCTGTAAACCACAATGTATATACACATTTTTCATACCTTAATCCAGTATCATTACTAAGAGCTTCTCAGTAAGAGCAGTAATTTACACCAACCTGTGTACCCTTGACTTTGGTTGGCATGCGGTAATTGGATGATACACAACCGACTTGGTAGATTCAAGGGCTGGCTGTGATATTTCAAGTCCCTCATCCTTAACAATAGACAAATATCTGGAAAGAAACCAATATGTTTAATATGTTTCAAAATAAAAGAAAATGAGAACAGAAAAACCAATCATACTTCTTATTGGTATAGCCAAACAATTAGGAAAGAAAATGTTTCTACTGGAATGTAATTAATACGTGAAAACTCTGATCTTTGAAACTTGTTACAAGGTGTCTTCCATTCACACTAAAACAACAAAGCCTTGGAGTTCATACCATCTGGAAATTTGCAGTTGCAGGTAATGAGATAAGCTTCTCTTTTTTTATTTTTTTAAATTAAGAAATTAGCTTCTTAATGAGCAAGAAATCTGTCAAAAAAAGCATTTCATATTCATAATTTGAAGGGTCTACAGTAAAATAATATTTGCCAACAATGAAATACAGAACCCCTTATGAATTACGAAATGTACATACCGTTTCGGATCAAAACTCTCAACTCCAAGGTCTTCATCCCAAAGAAATATGTAATTATATTCAGCAACAATGTCTGGATGCAGGACTCGTTTTGTAAACCACCTACGGAATCAAGGTAATATTTTCATTAAGGGATGAATGAATGTAAGCTTGTAAGAACAACAGCATATTTCCAACAGGCCACCAATCTACAGACCAGATGCTTAAACAGATAAGCATCCCTTCAACCATGTTACTTAAATACAAAAAAAGGAACAACAAATTCGCTAGTCTGTACGTACATGGACAACACATGAATGCAAGAAACAATCTTTCCAGTTAATCAAACTTACCATTTTGTTTGATTTACTGCAGACACATGGACAACAAGATCACTCCATGGCAAATCCCTCCATTGATCCACAACACCATCATAATGAAAAAGCATCACCACGAAATCACTGAAAGGAAACTACAACAAGAAACTAAATATTAGAAGCAAAATGATGAAGAATTTCAAAGCCAAAAAGTCTACAAAGATAATATTAAAACCTTCTTAACAATTTGGTCCACTACTTCTTTTTGCTTAATTCCAACTGCAAGTGCTAACAAGCTCCTGGTACGCTTTGGCTTCTTCTAAAACGATAAAAGGATAATTTCATGAGAATTGTGCAAGAAAATGTGTTTGTATGATTGCTGCTCCTCGCAGTTTATAGGTTAAACAAAAGACTTAAATTGCCCCGATAATCGAACTTCGGCCTGATCCAACACCAGCAAAAACCAAAAAACAAAAAATCGAACTTATATATTAACTCATGTATTTCTCTGTAGAGACATGTATTCGCGAGGGAGGGTTTATATTCACAAAGCTAAAAGTAGAGACATGTACTCAACTCATATATTTCTCTGTAAAAGGACTTTCACAGATAATTTTGATGAAATTATTTTCCAAGGAAACAAACTGGAAAGAAAATAAAAACAACAAAATGAGAAACGAAAACTGAAAATGTAAAATCGATACTACATCAGTTACCTAGCAGTGGTGAGAGGCAGAGATCGAATGGCAGTGGTGAGAGGCAGAGACCGGCAGTGGTGAGAGGAAATTGAGGAAGGTAGAGGGAGGGGAGGCGAAAATGGGAAAGAATAAAGGGTAAAAGGAAGAGAAAGTGAAACCTAAACCTAAACCTAAATTAGCTCCCTCTCCGAAAATTAGCTCCCATCTCCGAAAATTAGCTCCCTCCAAAAATTTAAAATAAAAAACTTTTCCCTCTTAAAATTTTGTATAATTTTTATCTTCAATTCAATTTTTTTATCATTAAAAAAATAATTTATATTTACCATTTATTTATAAAAATGAGAGTAATTATAAGATATTTTTTAAATAATTTTTAAATTAATAGTATTAATAAAATAATTTATAAAATGAAGTATTTTATAAGCCGATGTTATCTTTTTATATGTTAAAAGAAATAAAGATATTTAAAAAAAACATTAGAGAACAAAATAAATTTATAACTTTTATTGTAATTTAATAAATCTTTATATCTTTTTTATGTATTCCTTAATATTCAAGTTGTTTACCAAATGACTACTATTTGAGTAATACTAAAAATAAATAAAATTAATTGATAAGATGCTTATGTACTCATATAAGTACATTCAATCACATTCATGATATAAAAATAAATAAAATTAATTGATAATGTAATTGATTTGCAACTCCATTACTAATATAAATATTGTGTGAAAATTAATTGAAAAAATTCATTAATATAATAATTTTATACAATTATATTATTAATTTAAATACTTAATTACTTATATAAGTATTGTGCATAAATAGATGAAATTTAGTTGATTGATGCTGAAAGGAAATGAAATTAATTGCTAATATGATTATATACTCATATAATTATGTTAATTGGTAATGTGATTATATACATATATAATTATATTGTTAATTTGCATACTTAATTACGCATAAAGATATTGTGCAAAAATAGATGAATACTAGTCGAACGATATTGAAAGAAAATAAAATTAATTGTTAAGGTAATTTTATATATACACACACACACACACACACAAAAATTGATAAAATTTCATTAATATAATAATTGTATATAATTGTATTGTTAATTTAAATACTCAATTACTCATATAGGTATTTTAAAAAAATTAATGAATAAGTGATACTAAAAGTACATGTACTCATATAAATACATTTAATCATTCATGATATAATGATAAATAAAGTTAATTGATAAGATAATTACATACTCAAATAATTATATTAATTGATAAAATTTTTGCATACAATAACTATATATAATCACATTATGGATTTACAACTTCATTATTAATATAGGTATTATACAAAAATATATACATACTAGTTGAATGACACTAAAAATAAATGAAATTAATTGGTAAAATAATTATACACTTATATAAATACAATAATTGGTAATATTTCATTATATATAATAAATATATTTAATTACATTATTAATTTAGATATTCATAAATATATTGTTCTAAAAATATATGAGTATTAGTTAATTGATACTCACAGTAAATAAAATTAATTGATAAAGTACTTATATGATAAATTGATTAACTTAAATATTTATATAAAAATTTATAAAGAAAATAAAATAGTAGTTGAGTGATATTAAAGATAGATTAAATTAAATACAAATTATTTTAGTTATATATTTATATTCATATTCATATATATAGAATGATTATTATAATAATTAAATTTATGTTCTTAATAATTAAAATATTTAGTTTAATTTATTAACTAATTATTATCTTAATTTTATATATTAAAATATATAACTTAAATAATTATGAACTTAAATGTATGCAGTACATATAGAATAAAAATTATAAGTAATATTTATATATAAATTACTAGTATTATATATAATAATTAATAAATATCGGTTCTTTCGGTATAAGGCAATTGAGTACGGTTCAATACGGTTCTTGATTAAATATCCAGATCCATTTCAAATAAAGTTAACAGTATAATTCGGTTCGGTTCTAGTCAATAAGTCAACGGTACAGTTCGATTCTTGATCTTTTTCTTCGATTTTTCGGTTCGATACAGAAAGATCCAGATCCGTGTACACCCCTACTAAACATAGTCGCCAGCAGCACTAGCTTTCATCTTCCCATCCTCTACATAGTAAATGCAACAAAAATATACAATTGACGTATTTTATCAAATCCATAGTTGACAGATATATATTTAGTGTTCAAAAGTTCTCCTCTGCACGGTAAGTATAATTTGTGAAAATTTATATTTATATATTCCTTTATATAAATTTTACTCTATATAATTAAAAAAATGACATAATTTAAAATATTATTAAATTTAATAGAAAAATATACAAAATTAATATATATATATATATATATATATATATATATATATATATATATATATATATATATATATATGTGTGTGTGTGTGTGTGTGTGTGTGTGTGTGTGTGTGTGTGTGTGTGTGTGTGAATCGATTAACTATACACTAATAGTTAAATGGTATCCAACAATTAAAATAAAAAATTAAAATAGAATTTATCAGATCGGTTAATCGAAAAAATAAATTTGATTTTAAATCAATTTTATGGTCAACCACATTTTTGGTTTTCTTTGCTTACCCCTAATCGAAACCAAGTTTATTTAAGGTTTTTAAAACTTAAATTAAAATTTGAGTTGCAGTTTCGCAATAAATATTGACATATTTGACCAAGTTCGGTCATTATCAAAATTGACTCGGAACATTGAAAAAATTAAATTGATAAATATAATGTCAATTATATATTTTAAGTTGAGGAAAAAATTATTAATGATTTCATAATTTATTTAAAAGAAAATTTAAATTATAAGAAAAAAAAAAGAAATTTTGATGAACTTTAAGTCAACTAGTAATACATCCAAGCAAGGCCATTGGTTTAGTTGAATGGAAAAAATTTTCGTGCAAGAGATTTTGAGCCATTGGATGAAATAGAGATAATAAATTCTTGCCATCCAAAATAAAAAGATGAAAAGAAAAAAAATTAAAAACACTTGGATCAAATAGTGTCAAAAAAAAGATCCTACCTTTGAATTAATAAATATTAATTGGGGAGATTTTCATATAGTATTCGTCCTAGATGCAATAGTAGTCAAATCAACCTTAGCGATGGGTTTAAGTGTATGTAAGATTTAATTTAGCAATTAAATGTAATAGTATTTAAAGGAGTTTTGGCTATCCAAATTAAAATGTGTAAATAAAAGAAAAAAAATGAAAAGACAAAATTGCTAAACCCTTGGATAAAATAGTATAATAATGAATTCTAACCATCCATTCTATTAAAAGGAGATTTCATAATTCAAGTTTTACGTGCGCAGTAGCCAGAATATAACACTTCTTATATGAGTCTCAACTGTCTGGATAAGAGATGTTACATAGAAACGTCTCTCGTATTTCTCTGGTAAAACTTTTTATTCTAATTACTATTTTAAGGCTACGTTTGTTATGACGTAAAAGAACGTAATGTAATGATTAACGTAATGAATTAAAAAGTGTAATGTAATTTAATATAATTTTAATTGCATTATATACATTAGTAACATTAGTAATGTAATGTAATAACAAATATATTTCTATATTTGGTTGCATTATATACATGTTCTGAAATGTAATTATATTTATAATTAGTAATTAATTTTTATATAATTATCTTATTTTTTTAATTATTTTATATACTTGTATATTTATTATATTATAAATATATCAAAATCTAAACTTAATAAAACATAATGTTAAAAAAAATTATATAAAAATGTAAATTCATAAAAATATAATTTTTAACTATAATTAATATTCAAAGTAAAGTTTACATATTAATAATAACTAAAAATATCAAATAAATTGTTTAATAATACTTAAATATTTCTACTAAGTAAACTTTTCACCTAAATTTCTTTCTCATCATCAGGTATATATAGTGAAAAATATATCAGTTGTTTCACGATCACAATTAATTTTTCTTGTTGCCTGATATCTTCACACATAGTCAAATCACCCGATTTTGTCAACTCACTATTGATCATCAATCTTTTTCTCATTTACATCGCCATCTTCTAATGCTTGACTAAGTCTATCACTAGCCTTTCCAATTTCGATGCTAATAATAAAAGCCGACTCTTTAATAACTCTAGCCAAACTTGAAATACTTTCACTTCTACTCTTTTTTGTCTTAGAGTCCTCTTCATTTGTCCCAAAAAATGAAGCAGAATCATTTGGAATAAAGCTTACTTCATTTTCATTGACTTCATTGGTTGTTTGTCACCTGAAGATAGCTGTTGTATGATACAACAGCTTTCTCATTTTGTGCTACTGCTGCACACAGAGTTAACTTATATGCTTCCTCTTCCGGAGAAGACTTGCCACATTTTTTTGCCCCATTAACCTCTACACCGATGTTCAATAGAACTACCAATCCAAGAATGCAGATGAAATTAACTTTACCCTCTATTTCTTAATCTCTATCTCTTTTATTTCAACTAGTTTTATGCTCAAAATCTCGTGTTTTTGGGTTGAGAATCCTCCACCTATTAGTAGCTTTTATAGTTGCAAACGAGCTCAAGAGGTGGTACCTGCTTCTGCCCACTTAAAATGATAATTGAGGTAGCACTACAAGATGAAACAATTGTAACATTATGCATTATTATTAGAACATGCTTACTTAGGCCTATTTTTAGTTCTTTATGTTAGTAAGGTTGTTGGTGTCTGAAGCTCAGTTATTGGAAGAAATTGGTGCGTCCTACAATAGGAAATAGAGGAACTTACACTTATTTAAGAAATAGGAGTATTAAAAAAAGGAATAGTACACTTTCCTTTTTTCTAATTGTAGTAACAAGAAACTACCAATGGAGGAGGATTGAAGTCATGCCATTAGAACTACCTACATGCTTGAAATCTCCATCAATGACCAATGGGCTTAAAGCTATAACATAACTCTGCAAATCTGGCATATTATACTCATTCCAATTCTCAACCATTCTACAAACATCTCTGCTATGTGTGTCAAATTCCATTTTATAAAACCAATTGGCAAAGCTAAAAACCTATGACCTAACAATTCTTCCAACAAATACAGTAAATGAAACCACTAGATACATACCTAATCAAACTGTTATTTGGTATTAAAAGTTCAAAATTTTCAATGTTGATTCTTTAAAAAAAAAGAAATTAAGATCATCAAATATTTTTCATCCATTGAGAAATTTCGCACTCAGCAACAACTTTTGAAGTGTGAAATGAACCAAAATATACTAAAGTCAAGATTCCCCATCAAGGACTTCAGCTCTAATGATTTACCATGTGAGTACCGCCTATATATATAGTACAAATTCAAGGAGGAAATGATTAAGCTTTAGACTAGAACACATTTATGTGTGATGCTTATTCAAGAACTGATATAACTTTAAGGTGCAAACTTGTTGAGGAGAATATCTATGGTGCGAGTAGAGCCCAAATTTCATTTTTAAGTTGTATGCGATGTTCATGTCAATACCTGATTTAACATATTTCTTGAAATGAATCCATAGACTGTTCGAAGTTAATATAAAGGATGTCTTAATCATAAGTGTCATGATGTATCCTATTGTATATGTTGGGTTGAAATTAAAAACCTATCTTTGTTGTGCAGGAATGCGATGTAAACTTTGATGGGGAGATTGACCATGAGAAATTTGTGAAGTTTATCCTGCATCTAACATAGGACACTATCATAGTTGTTAGTCTGGGACTAATTGTGACTCTGATTGTAGCACCCACAATTGCAATTAGCAACAAAGAAGGCTACCGAGGGAGTCCCAACGGTCGAAAAAGTTATGCAGAAACTACCCAATTCAGTATATGCATCCCTCGTGACTCTTGCAATTGTGTGGTTCCAAACTTCTCGCTATGACTATGACTAGGGAGTTCTATTATGTGCATTCCAAAAGTTCTATTTTGTATTAGACAGAGCCTGCTTGTAGCTAGTTATTTGTTCATATCTATGGACTGGATTGTTCGCATCTCTTTTATGGTAATAATCTGAATTATAACAATTACTAGAATGGTTGGCTATTTATTAGTCAAATAGATAGTTTTTTTTCATTTTCTCTTTCGATTATGTGAATTTCGAATGAGGAGACTGATTGATAGAAATAAGGGAACACAACTGGCTAACAATCAAACACTTTCTCCACATTCTTTTTTAATGTGTGAAAATACCGTTCTTTTTTTTAACTACTAAATTCAGCCAATATCCACAAATTGTAGAAAATCATGGTCAGATCAAAAGAAAAAAATACCCTAGAGAGATCAATAACAATGTAAAGAAAACGAATGAGACCTTTTTAAATCTCCCAAATTAAAATAGATACCCAAACCATAGAGCAAAGTAGAGAACCCATTATTTCACCACTTCAAAATCTATTTGCAGGAGAAGCAACACAGAGAAGCAACACAATGAAGAAATATAGTCAGAGAATGAAGAAATTTCCCAAACCGAAATGGATATATTGTGAAGGAGAGGGGAAACTAACCGTAGAGAGAAAATCTGAGTACAGAGTGGTCATCGAAGGAGGAAGGCATCGATAAGAGAACGGTATCGAAAGGGATGGCGGCGACATCAGCGACGATGGCAGTGGAGGTAAAGGAGGAAGAAAGACAATGGTTTAGGTTACCGTAGAGAGAGGCTGTAATGTAATGAGAATTACTTGGGCTAAGGAAAGTAATGGAAAATACATTTACTAATGCATTCACGATTACATCAGTAAATAGAATTACATTACATTAATGGTATTTTCATTAACAAACATGGGATTAATTACATAATTAATTACATTACATTACAATAAAGGCTACCAAACACAGCCTAAAGGTATAAAACAATGTAGTTATACTAATAATTCGGTTGGTTCGATTTTAGTAATTTTTGGTTACTAAAAATCAGATCAAATTGATATAAGTGAATTTCTATATGAAAATCGAACTGATTAAACCAAAAATTGAACAAAATACATTAAATTGCTTACTATTCGATTTTCAAGTTTGGTCCAAATTTTTAGTCCTAATTATGATCCGACCTAATTCAAAAAAATTGACCAAAAATTTCAAAACTAAAAATAACCGACTCGAAGTGATCCAAATCCAAACCATACTTTATCATAAGTCCTAGAATATTATTATTTGCTTATGGTTTTGGCAAATTAGAATAAGAAGAAAATGTATATGCTATAGTGAGGCTCCCTTTTATCAAAAGACTTTATGGTTCTTGCATTGGGAATCATAAAATGCAAGTAACTCTTGCTCGTTATGGAGTGACGTCTACTAAGGCGAAAGAAGATAACAGAGTTAAGCATATGAAAATGACTAGTCATAGGGATGAGAGTTCATGTGCCAAAGTAACAGAATTAGATTTATGAAGCATGGATTGTAAAGGCCAAGATGTGTACAAGAATTCAAAAACATGCTCTCTCAACTTTCTATATGAGGTTGCTGATGAGGAAAAAGATTAACTGAAGTGAAGTCTAGTTGGTTGGCTTCATGATGCTCACAATGTTATTATTATTCAGGAGGCAATGGTTGCTCAAGGATATATTTTTGTTAGGTTAAAATCCACAAGCGTATGGTTTTCCTTATAGTACTTAAGATATTGTTCCCACGAGGAGTTGATTAGTTACTACTCACTATGACTTGATCCCTATTTTGTTTACACAGTTCATTATTTTGGTTGCAAGACTAAACTATTTGTTTTATACTCTTGCTAAGATATTAATTAACCCTACTTTAATTATGGTCAAAGAAGACAAATAAGATTAATGATTTGTATTAACAAATAAGAAACTTGATGATTATTTTTTCAATCTAAAATTAATTTTAATATGCAAGTCAAGTTGTAATAAATTTCTTAAATCACTCTCTCGACATGAAATACAATGTCTAAAACATGAAAGTACAATTTCTAACCCTTAACTTTCATTATAGAATTAGATTATCATAATCACATATTTTAAGAATAGAAAATAATTAATAACAATTATCTTAATATTACAGTCTCCCTAGCAATGTTTTGATAATGAATTCCTAATGGCTTTAAATAAGAATATATTTCTCCAACTATACCTTTACTTATAATAAACATTCAAGTGATTAAATGCAAACAATACTATTAAGAAATTCTACACTAAAAATTACTTGTATTAATTAGAATAAGCAAATATTAACACAATTGTTCAAGTTCCTAAAAACATTATTCAAATAATTACAAAGAAGAAAATAATAATTGAAAGATAAATAAAAGTTGATCTCTCAATCCTTTGCTCATTAAATGTTCTTCTTTGTCTTTGCTCTTAGCTTCTCTTTAAAAGTTAGAAAAATAATCACTCTCTATCTATCATCTATTATCTAAAAATCATTACTCAATCTTCTAATTTTCATTACCTTTATATGCTCTTTACAAAACAATACAACTCTTCAAGTGCCCTTTTAGAGGTACACAACACTTGGTGAAAATTCATGTCCCTTTGAAGCATTATTTGAATTTTGAATGTATAAACTCCTTCTGTTGCGCTTGCGACACTTGTTGTGCTCACGACAGAGCACACTTCCTCTTAGTTTGCTTCCTTCTTCCTCTTTCCTTTACTTTTTCTTCCTTCCTAGGTCCCGCTCGCCATAGGACCTTGAATCCCTTGCTTAATTTGCCTCATTTTCCTTTGCATTTTCTCCATTTACTGCTACAATAACACAATACATAAAAGATACCAATTTCTAAACAAAGTAACTAAAATTAAACATGTACACAACAATTGTAAACACAAAACACTAATGACATATGAACTATTTAAGCTCATATCAAGTCCCCATACTTAAACCTTTGCTTATCCCCAAGCAAAAACTTAAAATGCAAGAAACAAAATTACAAAACACATAACACAATAAAACAACATCATAGAGCTTTCATACTTTATAAGATACTGGGAAAATAAATAAAACAACATCCATTCAACAATAAATCAATCTATATTAACAAATTCTCAAGTAATATCATGGATCGTCAAAATTTAACACCTATGTATACCTAATTAAAGAATCATGAGCATGCAAAACACAAAAATATAGGCACTTTAAAAATTGATTTCTTACAATATGTATCAATCATTGCAAATTTCACTTTGCCTAAAGCAACTCTCTCAAGATAAACACTTTTCTCACATAACTCAAGTATTTATTAAGTTAGTGTTTCACTCAATCCCTTAATGTATCAATACATGCCATAAGCTTGTAAATGAGTAAAAATCTCCACTACTAGTAAAAATTAATGCACAAAATCAAAGGATCTTAATATGGGTTATAACTTGGCTTAGGTTAAGGTAAAGATAATTTTAGATAAGTAGCTTAGAATGTGGAAAAGAAAGGAAACTATCGCATCATATGAGACTTTCAAATTATAAAAAATCAAAGATTTTATCTCACTCTGGGTCCCTTTATTCATGTCCAATACTTCTCTTTTCTTTGATATTTTTTTTCCTATGCTTTTTTATTTTTCCTTGTTTTTTTTCTTTAGGACATATAGATAACGAGGGAATAAAAAGAATGACATAATCAATTGAGTAATCAAATAACCAAATAAGTAGGACATATAGATATCAAGTTTCTCATATAACACAATAATAACCAATCTTCCCACAATAGGGTGCCAAAAAGAAGTTAAGCATTCAAAATTGGATTTAGGTTGTAATGTATTTAATAAACAAGAAAATGGCTTATGGCTCAAACTTGGCTACCTAAAGTCAAAAGGGTGGCTTTTTAAGCAAGTTAAAATGGGCATTTCTAATGCCCTTATCATTTTTCATGCATAACCTATACTAAATGTAGTCTTGAAACTTACTCACAACAAGTTTTAAAGTATAAAGATATAAAAGGGCTCTCTTCAAGAAAAATATGCCCATTAGGCTTAAAAACTCACAATTTGAGGGTTTAAAGCTACTCTAAGCAATGCTTCGTTCTAAATAATCAAATTCATACATAAAGAAAAACAACTTAAAAAGAACTACACTAAAGTGCTTTGCGAAATCATAACCCTTCATAAGTGCACATAAAATCCTAAAGCAATTTTATCCTTCAATATTACTCAAGAATTTTATCAAATAGACCAACAATTGAAAAATGTAAAAATTTTAATAAAAATATTCCCAAATATCATAAAATATAAAAGCTCCAATAAAAAACAACCTAACCTAAAACAACCTAACTCACAAATATATACTGCCACATATATACCAAACATGCAAATAAAACACCTAAACTTTCCCACACTTAGAAGGCACAATGTCCTCATTGCTTAAGAAACATGTAAAACAAAAAACAACAACACCAAAAACAAAACATAAAAACAAAACAAATAAAAAGAAAAAGGAAATAGAGTAAAAGAAACTGCCCTTAAGAAGGTTCACTTGGAGAACTCGGTGAAGAAGGGCTAAACTCTATGTTTTGCTTTCGTAAGAAACGTATTAACTTATGACGCATGCCTTTGTGGCTTTTACTCTCTTTCACATGCTTCTCCATATCGCCCACCTTGACAGTTAAAGTTTGGTTAATAGCATCTATGGCATCCAAACGAGTTAATACTTGCTGCCAACCTGCAGAACTACTACCTTTACCAGCCTTAGAATCTAACTCATCATCTTCAGCATCCTCGTCCTTATTAGAAGCATCATTAGGCCCACCTTTAGTAGCAGTGGCTAATGCCTTACCCTTACCCATGCTCGACCTCGTATTACGCTCCGTATACGAATAAAACACTGGTGGCCAACCTCTTTTCTTTAATATATGGGAATTCCTTAGAAAGATAGCATACAACATGGCAATCTTCTCATCTTTGTCAGACTCAAAACTAGATAATTATCCTAAACAACCTAAAACAATGCTAGTCACTATATGGCCCATCTCTACTGACTTTGTTTTTGAAATGGACACATTGTATAATCCATCGAAAATGAATGAAATAGAGCATAAAGTCTTCTTTGCCTGTGCCAAAGATAACACAAATAAATCCTTTGCTTGGACTTTAACAATGCATCCAAACAAAATATGACATAAAATCATGTGGAATAAAAACAAAGCACTATTTTTTGTAAGCCTATTGCTAGAATTTTTAGGTTTAAAACTACCTAACGTAGAAATTTTCTTTCAAGTTTTAAAAGGCACAAATTTTTGATGAATAAAAACCTTTCTGTTCAAAGAAAATCCAAACTAAGTATGCATTTCATCAAACCCAAACACATATTTATCCCCATCATGCCTAAATTTAAATTGATTTTTCTTGTCATCAACATACTGCAAAGTCATAAAAAATTTTAAGACCCAGCCTATCTTAACAAGCAATTTCAAATGCACAAAGAAGTCCCATTTCATAAATTTCAAAAATTTTCTAAAATCCTTAGAAATTCCTAGGGTTTCTAATAAGTCAAAATCTAAATGACACATGTCTACTATCTCTTTCTTAAAGAAAAATTTATACTTTTGACCCTCTTCTTTAGAAAATAGAGGAAAAGGACATTGAAACAATCAAGATAAAATAGTAGTACTTGGTTATTGTGCAGATGAAGAAACTCCCTTCCCCTTACCCTTATCCGCTACAGTCTTTTGACGAACCATGGTGAAATGGCAACAAAATAACAAGAAATCAAACAAGAAAAAAAAAACTCAACAATTTTAAGGAGAAAAGAAAAGAAAAGAGAAATATTGAAGATAGTTGAGAGAAAATGAAAATTCTGAAGGAAAACAGAGAAAAAAATAAAGAACATGAAGTTGGATGGTTGCAAAAATCAATTTATAGTAGTGCTTGAACGGGTGCAATGGTTAGAAAAAACCCTAAAAATTCAAAATTTGCCTTTTGTCTCGCTCGGGACAGAAGGTAAAATTCATAAATCCCTTACATGGTCGCCTCTGCAACCAAGTTTGTACTCTTGATAAAAGCAAATGAAAAATGGATGAGTAAGGGGTTGCGCTCGCGACAGAGACAAAAATATGAAAAATTTTAAAATTTAACAAGATGTAACTATACTAAGGTATAAAAATATGAATGAACTCTGTGGAAAAACACACACACACACACTTTATTATTAACATTAAAAACTAAGTAAAAAATATAAAATTAAAGCAACATAACTAAATAAAAATTTAAATAGAAAGATTATTTAAGTAGATTTCAAACCAATTTCATCAACCAAATCTAGAGAGATGCATGAAACCTCTTTGGTCATTGGCCTTAAATAATTCCTCTTTATCATTCTTGAGTTCTAAGTAGCCATGATAAAAAAAACTTGAGTGACAACAAGTGGAACATTCCAACGAGATTTAAGTTTCTTGGGGAACAACTTTAATCTTGAATTATAAAGAAGTACCTTGTCCCCTACCTTAACACTCTTATGACTTATATGTGCATTATGCCATTTCTTAGTTCTCTCTTTATATATCTTTGTATTTTCATAAGAACTAAAACATAACTCATCTAATTAATTTAATTGCAAACATTTCTTAGAACCAGCTAATTGTAAATCAAAATTCAAAGCTTTAATTGCCCAATATGCCTTATGTTCTAACTCAACTAGCAAATGAAAAGCTTTAGCAATGACTAATCTATAAGGAGACATGCCAAAAAGGGTTTTAAATGCTGTACAATATGCCCATAGTGTATCATCTAACTTATGTGCCCAATCTTTCCTTAACAGTCTTTTTAAAGACCCATTTTAATTCTTTATTAGACACTTTTACTTGACCACTTATTTATGAGTGATAGGGTGTAGCTACTCTATGATGTACTCCATACTTATGCAATAACGAAGCAAAAGAATAGTTAATAAAATGGTACCTCCATCACTTACAATGGCCCTTAACACTCCAAATTTAGAGAATAGCTTTTTCAAGAACTTGATTACCACTTTTAAGTCATTAGTTGGTGCTGTTACTACTTCCACCCATTTGGAAACATAATATACTCCAACCAAGATGTAATTTTGTCCATAAAAAGTAAGAAAGGGACCCATAAAGTCGATTCCCCACATGTCAAATATCTCTGCTTCCAAAATGTTAGACAATGGCATTTCATCCCTCTTTCTAATGTTGCCAACTCTTTGGCATCGATCACATTAAGCAGCAAAAGAACATGCATCTTGAAATAATGTAGGCCAATAAAAACCACATTCAAGCACATGAGTTTCCATCTTAGTGCTTCCATTATGACCTGTATACAAAATTGAATGACAATGGGTTAAAATATTAACATATTCTTCCTTACCTACACATTGTCGAATAACACCATCACCATAAATTTTTAACAAAAATGGCTCCTCCCAAATGTAATACTTAACATTCGAAAAGAACTTATTCCTTTGTTGATAAGTCATATCTTGTGGCAAAATACCTACAACAATAAAGTTAGCAAAATCAGCATACCAAGGCGCATTTAAATGCCTTACCAACATCAAAGCTTTATCAGCAAAATCTTCATTGATCTCATTTGAATCCCTCATAGGACCTTGATCATTCTCCAACCTTGATAAATAATCAGCAACTAAATTCTTAGATTCTTTGTTATCTCTTATTTTAATATTAAATTCTTACAATAAAAGGACCTAACGAATAAGACAAGGCTTTGCATCTTTTTTAGCAAACAAGTATCTAAGAGCTACATGGTCAGTATATATAATAACTTTTGATCCCAATAAATAAGAATGGAATTTATCACATGCAAACACTACAACAAGCATTTCTTTTTATGTTGTGGTATAATTTAATTAAGGACTCGACAATGTGTGACTAGAAGAGTAAATAACATGCAAGCATTTATCTCGACACTAACCTAAAACACAACTAACCGCTACATCACTAGCATCACACATGATCTCAAATGGAAGACTCCAATTAGGTGACATAATAATGAGAGCACTCACAAAAGCCCTTTTCAAGCTCTCAAATGCCTCTATACAATCAGCAGAAAAATTGAAAGGCACATCCTTTACTAAAAGATTAGTTAGAGGTTTAGCAATCAAAGAAAAATCTTTAATGAACCTCCTATAAAAACCTGCATAACCTAAGAATGACCTCACATCTTTAATTGTAGAAGGTGGTGGTAACTTCTCAATCAATTCAGCCTTGGCCCTATTCATTTCAATGCCTTTCTTAGAAATCTTAAAGCCCAATACTATGCCTTCTTCAACCATGAAATGGCTCTTCTCCTAATTAAGTACCAAGTTTGACTCTTCACATCTAAATAAAACTCTATATAAGTTATGCTAGTATAACACAAATGAGTCACCATACATAGATAAGTCATCCATGAATAATTCCATAATTTCCTCAATCATGTCACCAAAAATTGCTGTTATACACCTTTAAGAAGTTACTGGTGCATTACACAAACCAAAAGGCATTCTTCTATAAGCCAATGTTCCATGAGGACAAGTAAATATTATTTTCTCTTAATCACTAGGGTAAATAAAAATTTGAAAATACCCAGAAAAACCATCAAGAAAACAGTAATGAGAATGACCAGTAATTTGCTCTAACATTTGATCTATAAAGGGTAAAGGAAAATTATCCTTTTTAGTTGCTGGATTTAACTTCTTATAGTCTATACAAACCCTCCAACTAGTGGTGGTTTGTGTAGGGATTAATTTCTCATTCTCATTTTTAACTACAGTTATGCCTTCCTTCTTAGGAACATATTGAATTGGACTCACCCAAGCACTATTCAAAATTGGATAAATTATGCCAGCATCAAGTAATTTATTACTTCTTTCTTAACTACTTCTTTCATATTTGGGTTAAGTCTCCTTTTTTTATTTTCTTTAGGTTGATATCCATTTTCCATGTGAATTCTATGCATAACTACATTAGGGCTAAGTCCCCTCAAATTAGAAATTTGTCATCTTATGCTTTTAATTCTCTTCCTAACAACTTATAAAAGTGAATTTTCTTACATCAAAGTAAGCTTGCTAGAAATTATAATTGGTAAGGTGTTATTAGCACCAAGGAATATGTACCTCAAATGGCTAGGGAACTCTTTCAATTTAATAATTGGAGGACTTACAATGGATGGTAGAAGTGGTTTCGTCGCTTCTATGCAAAATCTCAGGTCGATGATCAACTTGTTCCACCTCTTTTTGAGCCTTCTCTCCAATGCTTGCTTCCTCTTAATCCTTATTCTCTAAAATTTCCAACACACAAGCATCAATTAGATCAAGTTTCATGCATACATTTTTATCTATAGGAAACTTAAGTGTTTTATCCATATGATACTCAACACTATCTTCTTCTACTCTCAAAATTAACTTCCTTTATAAAAAATCCACTAATGCCCTACCAGTATTCATAAATGGTCTTTCCAAAATCAAAGGGAAATTTGCATCATATGTAAAATCAAGTATTACAAAATTTATAGGCAGAATAAACTTATCTACCTTAACAAGCACATCTTCAATATTGCCATATGATTTTTTAATGGATTGATAAGCTAGTTGCAAAACAATAGAAGTAGGTTTTGTTAGAGAGTATGCCCTAGAGCCCATGTAATAGGGATATTTTTCATATGTATGAAATTTATATTCTTAATAAAAGGCATCATTCATTTATTAATGCTGTGTTTGAATACATGAGTTTGTAAATCTTAAATTAATAAATGAAGTCCTAGATATTATAAACACAGTGCAAAGGCAATCATGAAGGTGTTCATGATGTGAGATGTCTATCGCATGCAAATGTGTTAATATCTAAATATCCCTAGTCATAGAATTAACAAGATAGGACATTGTTAATTCGGACAGACTAGCACATGTTATGCTTCTTGAATGGTTCAAGCAATGGTTCTCATAATTGTGATTATGGATGATAATCAAAGCTAACATGTGGATGCTTGTTAGAGGAACAAGTTCATTGGAGACCTGCAAAGAGAATCCTCATATGGATATTAAATCTATGTCAGTGAGGAATCTCTTCATAGCGGTTGTGCAAGTATCCTTAGACTTGAGATCACCAAAGTTATCTTAAGTAGCAAGTGGTATACTTTGACTCCATAACTGATTACTTCCAACTGAGAGTGAAAATAGTTAGGAGATTGGGTATATCATGACCTACTTGAAGATAGTTGAGTGATTGACAAAGGATTCACCATCCCAGATTTAACAAGGGAAGTTATCTCGCATGATTCTATAATTGCCTTGTTCAGAGAATCTCTGGCTAGAGTAATATGCCGAGATGGATAGAGATCCATGAAGGATATTTTAGGAACAATGGTCAAATTAATAGAACATACATAATTAGATTTATATGAGTTGACAGAAATCCATACTCAGAATCTAATTAAGATAAGAGTGGTGAAAGGAGTAATTGCACGGTAACTGTTTCTATGGAAGGGTACAGTCAAACCACATGACTTTCCTGACATTTGGGTAGTCATGATGCCTAGCTAGAGGCCAATCATGACTTGTATAATGATGTATCAAAATATCAATAGAGATTGATAAAATGATTTAAAGAAGTTTAAATCATGTGAGTTTTGAATAGAACTGACAATTACATATTATACTGCCAACATGGACAGGAACCCAATAGGTCACACACATATAGAGAAAAGGGTAAAATGGTAAAATGACAAGGATAATAATATTTGATATTATTATGAAGGTAGAGAAGAGAATATGATAATAATTAATTAAAGAGTTTAATTAATTATAATCAAATAAAATTGTTCGCGGAACTTTTGAGAAATGTTCTGTAAATTGGACTTAAATGAAATAATGTATTTCATGATTAATTATTATTATCTTATAAGTGTTATAAGACTACTATAAGTGCTATAGGACTGATATAATAATTAATAGGACCATTGGAAAAATTATAAAGGGCCAAAGGAATGAAGAAGTTGGAGGAAGCCCTCCAGAAAAGGGCCACATGCCAACTCCATACAGAAGGGCTTAGAGGGCTTTTTCTTGGACCAAATTAATTTATATATGTTACATAAGTGTTATGGAACTCACATATTTAATTTGGTTGGATTTGGAATCCATTTGGGTATTTAAATCCAATTAGATGCACAAAGGGCCTAGTTTGTGGATTTTGTGCATGGTCTTTTATGAAAAGATTTAATTTGGATTTAATTAAGCCCAAATGATTATAATGAATTCCAGAGGCCCAATTAATAATTCTCCAGCAATTTTAAAGAGCCCAATCTCATTAAGGAGTTGGAATTTTAACCTAACTATAAAAGGCCAACTAATGAGAATTAGGGTTAAGTGATTAAAACAAAAGGAAAGTCTTTTCTCTTAATTATCTCTCCCTTTTTGCGCCACTTCCATTGCTAGCCTCTTGGATTTCGGCCAGCCCTAGTTGAACACCAATTTGTTGGTTCAATTTACCCCTCTCTAATGTGGATTACTCATTGGAGGTGTTCGATTTTGGACACTGTGGTTTGCGACAACCCGGTGCGAAGTAAAATCAACTGTTCAACAAAAATCAAAGGTGATTTTTCTTATTCTCATATAGTTATATTGTGTATTCATGGCAAGATCAGATCTAATGGTTAAAAAATTTTAAAATTCCGCTCATGTATGTGATGCATGTAACCGTTAAAATCCAACAGGTTTGACATCTTTCAATCCCAACTTCTTGAAAATAGAGAGGCGTATAAGATTTATGCTAGCCCTTAAATCACAAAAACACCTTGAAAATTCTATGTCCCCTAACTTATAAGGTATAGTAAAACTACCAGGGTCTTTTAATTTTGTTGGCAAATTATTAGTAATGATGGACCTACAATCCTCTGTATGTGAAACAGTTGAAACATCGTCCCAACTCCTTTTCTTTGAAATCAAATCTTTCAAAAATATTACATAATTAGGAATTTGAGATATAATTTCAACAAATGACAAATTAGTATGCAAAGTTTTCAATTTATCAAGAAAATTTAAGAATTGCTTATCCGTATCCTTTTGCTTGAGTCTTTCTGAAAATGGTGGATGAGGTTGGAAAACTCTGGCCTTGGTATCCTTCATTGTCTCACCCTCGATGGGTGTTGAGCTTATAACTCTATTCAAATTCTCCACTGTCGCACCCGTGAGTGGTGTCGTGCTAGTGATAGAAGGCTTTACTGCCTCTTTGTAACTTATCTCATGCAAAATCTCATTTTTATTAGCTACAACAAAATCATTTAAATACTTTTTACTTAACCTGAATGTTATTGCTTTCATTTGCTCCCTCAGATTATCTTTTGTATTGCTTAAAAGACACCTTTAAAGGCAATGCATTTATAATATGTCCCAACTGAACTTTTAAATTGTGAATAAAAGATTCTTGATTCTTGGCTATTTGATCAAACTTCGATTCAAGTCTCTTTTGATTTTCATTTTGAGAATTAATCTTCAAGTTAATACCCTCAAGAAATCTATCCATCTTCACTTCAAGTTCTCTAAAATGATCTTGTGGTTGTTGAAATCCCACTGCTCCTTTATTTTGGTTATTACCCTATGAAAAGTTTGGATGGTTATGCTAACCAAGATTATAAGTGTTAGAGTAAAGGTTTCCACGACTTTAGTTTTGTATAAAATTGACTTGCTCCTCCATACTAGCTAATCCCAATCTACAATCATTACTAGTGTGCCTTTATTGACCACATATGGTACAAGAATTTGGTGGAGATACTCCCATGCTTAAATTGTCAATCTTATGGGTCAATGCTGCCACTTGTGCTTGCAATACAACAACAGAATCAATATAATGAACACTTTTAGTGGGACAAGAAGGTGATACCTTTACCTTCTCAGTTGGCCATATGCAGTTGTTTGTAGCCATCTCCTCAAGTAACTCATAAGCAACATTCATAGTCTTTCACATAAGTGATCTACCTGCCGTTACATCAATTGGTCCTCTAGTTGTATGATTCACTCCATTATAAAACGTCTGCATGAGTAACTACTTTGGAAGATTATGATGTGGACAACTATGCTGAAGTTCCTTAAATCTTTCCCATGATTCATAAAAAGATTCAATTTCATGTTGAACAAAAGTAGTAATATCCTTAATTATCTTTACAGTTTTGGCTAAAGGGAAATATTTTGATAAGAAAGCTTGTGCTAATTGGTCTTATGTGGTTATAGATCCTCTTACAAGAGAATTAAGCCAAGCTTTAGCTTTATCTTTTATAGTAAAAGGAAAAAGCCTAAGTTTAATTGCATCTTCTTATACACCATTGATTTTAAAAGTATCATAAATCTCAAGAAAGTTTGCGAAATAAGCATTAGGATCCTCATTTGGTAATTCATAAAACTGAATACTATTTTGTACCATTTATAACAAAGATGGCTTAATCTCAAATTGGTTAGCATTTACTGCAAGACGAACAACCCCTTGTTGAACCCTATTCACTACAGGTGTAACACAATCCATCAATCTCGATTGATTTACTTCTATGTTAATGTTAGGGTTATGCCCTTGGCAAAACTTTAGGCCCCTTATGTAATGTCACATTTCATTTAATGATAAGTGGGTTTTCTTCATGTTATTATATTGTTGGCATGTTATGTTATAATAATGTTTGTAAACAACAATCTAATGTTATTTTGACTATCCCTAGAATTTATCATTAAATGAATAATGGTAAATAAAGACTAGTATAAGTTTGATTGATAATCATGGGATGATTATATATGGTGATATGAATTAAACTTATAGGTACTTGTTAGAGAACAGAGTACTGGATAGACCCGTAATGACATGGCTTAATGTCATTAGTGATCTCATAATAGTTATGTTATTGATCCTTTGACCTGAGATTATCATAGTATCCTACATGACAAACATTAACATAATCAAACATTATCTTTAATTGGATAATCATAAAGGTTAAGATTGGACATAATGAGAATCATGCAGAGGATAATGAATAATCAAGAAGGAATTTGTTCCTCTCTTATGAGAGAGATATCTATTGGGCCTCTTAATAAGTAAGACTAAGAAATGCATGGCCGTGCTCAAATAAATTGATAGAGCAATCGATATTATTTGATATCATCAGTCTACTTAGTGATCATGAAATTATATGTTTGGACTATATAAGTTTGACATGGACCATGACTTATGTTCAAACAAGATATTGTATGACAAAGGGATTATAACGTTTTCGTTAGGTTAAAATCGAATTATCAATATTCATATTATTTGGGTAGTCATAATATCTTACCAGAGGGCACTTATAACTTGTGGGCCTGTAATGGAATTGGGGCCCACTGCCAATATAATATAAACCTATTAGGTCGCACACATAGAATGTGATGAATGGACTAAGGGTTAATTCAGGCATTTCAAATTTTATTTTGTGATAAATTAAAATTTGAAATACACAAAAAAAATATTTAAGATTAAGATTAATATTATTATTATTATTATTATTATTATTATTATTATTATTATTATTATTATTATTATTATTCTTATTTTAAATAAGAAATAAGGTATTTATTATTTTAATAAGAAAAGTGTGCTCGAAGTTTTCTCTCTTAATTAGGGTTAGGTCAACTATATATATATAGTGATGTATATATACAACCCTAATCAAGCATAAAGAGGGAGTTGTAGCCGCCACTTAAGAGAGAAAGAAAAAGAAAATTGTTTTCTTCTGTAATCTCAAAAGAGAGAAAACAAACCCTAGCTGCCAAGGAAGGGAGCTAGCATCCCAAGTGATTCTCTTCATTACATTCACGTGTGGATACTAGTAGAGGATATTGTTTCACGTGAAGTTGCACCTACAATTCGATTTATCTGCGCTTCAAGAGGTTGGTAATCGTTACACTTCTCTTTTTATTGAATCATTTAGATCGTTTGGATCCATGGTGGGTTTCCCTTTCCGTTATGAATTTTTAATTTAATATTTCGAAACCCAACAGTTAAGTCTCTTTTTGGATGGTTTCTCTTTTCTAAAATAAATCTTTCTATTTTGGATTTAACAGTTCAAGTTTTTTCTTTAGACTTGTTTTAGGCATAAACTCGAACTATCAAATTTGCAAAAAAAAAATAAATTAATTAACAATAACTAAGTAATATGTATCCAAAATTTCAAATCAAGTATAATAATGGTAATAAACATAAATCAAATCCCCGACAATGATGCAAAAAACTTGTTAGGTTAAAATTCGTAAGCGTATGGTTTTTTTATAGTACTTAAGATATTGTTCCCACGCGGAGTTGATTAGTTACTACTCACTATGACTTGAGCCCTATTTTGTTTACACAGTCCATTATTTTGGTAGCAAGACTAAACTATCGGTGTTATAGTCTTACTAAGATATTAATTAACCCTACTTTAATTATGGTCAAAGAAGACAAATAAGATTAATGATTTGTATTAATAAATAAGAAACTTGATGATTATTCTTTCAGTCTAAAATTAATCTTTAATATGCAAGTCAAGTTCTACTAAATTTCTTAAATCACTCTCTCGACATGAAACAGAATGCCTAAAACATGCAAGTATAATTTCTAACCCTTAACTCTCATTATAGAATTAGTTAACTCTCATTATAAAATTAGATTATCATAATCACATATTTTAAGAATAAAAAACAACATATAACAATTATCTTAATATTTCGGTCCTTTAGCAATGTTTTGATCATGAATTCATTATAGCTTTAAATAAGAATATATCTCTCAAACTATACGCTTACTTATAATAAACATTCAGAGAATTACATGCAAACAATACTATTCAGAAATTCTACATTAAAAATTACTCGTATTAATTAGAATAAGCAAATATTAACACAATTATTCAAGTTCCTAAAAACATCATTCAAATAATTACAAAGAAGAAAAGATTAATTGAAAGATAAATAAAATTTGATCTCTCAATCCTTTACTCATTAAATGTTCTTCTTCTTCTTTGCTCTTGTCTTCTCTTTAAAAGTTAGAAAAATAATCACCCTCTATCTATCATCTATCATCTAAAAATCATTACTCAATCTTCCAATCTTTATTGCCTTTATATGCTGTTTACAAAATAATGCAACTTTTCAAGCAGCTTTCTAAAAGCACACAACACTTGGTGAAAAGTTATGTACCTTTGAAGCATTATTTGAATTTCAAATGCATAAACTCTTTCTATAACACCTGCAACCCCTGTCGCACACACGACAGAGCACGCTTCCTCTTAGTTTGCTTCTTTCTTCTTTTTTCCTTCACTTCTTCTTCCTTCTTAGGTTGCATTCGCGATGACTGTTGCTTTAGTGATAGGACCTTGAATTCCTTGCTCAATTTGCCTCATTTTCCTTTGCTCTTTCTCCATTTACTCCTATAATAACACAAAACAACATAAAACATAAAAGATACCAAATTTTAAACAAAATAACTAAAATTAAATAGTTACACAATAATTATAAATACAAAACACTAATGAAATATGAACTATTCAAGCTCATATTAATTTCCTGAGAGTGTAGACCCATGTGAGGAAATTTAGTTCCACTTACCTTCCCATCATGTAATGATAAAGACTTTATGCTGGAATCGAGGTTAGAATGGCTAATTGAATGGTTTGAAATGGTGAAGCCTTAGGAACCAAATGAAATATATAATAAGTGTTTTGCTTGGGTTAGACGTAAAAGATTTCCCCTGTATGCTTGAAACCCATCTTTTTCTCTCCAATATTGCTTCCTTATAAGGAAATTTCATTAGTCTGGATGAGAATACTAGGAAGAAAAAAAGTTTGGATATGGCCAGGTTTTTGATAGCTACATCCTCTTTTATTTTGATAATGAAACTTTAAAAACTAGAATATATTGAGTCATTTATCCTTTTAAAATCCTTGAAGAGCCTTCAAGATTCTACCCAAATTTTATTAAAAAAGGGCAGATCAATCCGATAATGATGAATTACAATAGGTTGGATCTCTAGCAGCTAGAGTTAAGGGAAGGTGGCAATTTTTTTTCTTTTTGATCATTCTCTCTCAACCTCAAGTTGTGAAAAAACTTACTTGAAGTTAGTGCAATCTCCTCAAACTTCAATGGTAGTACAAACTCTATAATGAATTCTCTTGGATTGGGTTTTCAGGTGGCTGAGATGGATGGGTTTGATTCTTCTTAGCCACTATGCAGGGATTGGTTGGTTAATAATTCATCTAAGGAGTAGGTTATAGGCAATGGTGAAGAATCTATTTTTAGGTAGAGCCTAACTAATTTATTCATGTCTGTTGAATCTAATAGCTTCATTACTAATGGGTTGGACTTGATTCCTTTGGGAGAATAACCCAATTTAGTTGAGTCAACCTATAAGACAAGTCCAGACTTTTGATCGAGTGTTTCAACAAGTTTTTATTGATTTTAAATTATGATAATTTTATGCAAATTTTAATTGTTATTTATTATGTTAATTAAACTAAAACTTTTATTTATGAAATTTTACTTAAATTGAATATTATCTGGTTCACACCTTTAGATTTTGAGAACATACTTTTGAATTATTTTTCATTTATTATCTTTTTTAGTAAATGATTGATTTATCTATTTGAACTTATTTGAATTTTGTATCAAATTTATCTTAGCTTATTTATTATCTATTTGAAACTATATTTATTTTCTACTAAATATTATTCATTTGATGTATTATCGAAAAACTATTTTCACAAAAGTACATGTGTTGAGTTTGTATTTGTATCGATACTTAGCTCTATTTAAGCAACTTGTTATCTAAATCTGCATTTGATCCCACTGCAAATATCACATTTCTAGAAAATCGCATAATCTGCTGTCATGCATCATATGTCATTAACATATGCAGTAAAAGTATGAGATATGTGGTGCAGACATCTATTATTTGGCCTTTGGTAATGTGGAGTATCATCATTCTGTTGAACTATACCATGATTTTGAAGTGTTGATTTATTTATTTAAATTTAATATGTTTATTATATGGGTTATTATATTGTTTTAGTTGTTAAATTTATTTTGATAAATTACTTTAAAATATTGCATGTTCTCATGTACTATAGTTGTCATTCACTGAGTCAATATTTCTAAAACTATGTATGCTCTACCTATTTTTGTTTTATAGATTAGTAGTTATATTAAGCTAATTCCAACCTTTGTCCTATAGTTGACAAATACCCTATTTTTTTTTATTTTTTTGGATTTGAGTTAGTTGATATTATTTCTTTGTTAGCAAGTTAATGTAACTTTTAAATCTCAAATATTTTCTTTGTATTTAGTAGAGACTCTATAGTTTTATTTTGGCATGCATTTAGACTTTAAGATTGAACTTTAAAATTTTAGCTGTTTTGCTTATTGAAGATATATATATATATATATTATTAACTGAATGGTTTTAGTAGTTTTTATAGTTCAATAAGGCTAACAACTATTATTAACTGAATGGTTTTAGTAGTTTTTATAGTTCAATAAGGCTAACAACTATTATTTTGGTAGTTTATGTTTCAGTCATGACTGAGTTTGGGTCGTGACATCAGCAACCCAATAACTGAATGTATGAAACAAATCAACTTCTTAAAGTCTCAAATAGTATGAAAAGCTAAAAATTAACGGTTAGGCTAGAGTAATCCTTAAGAAAAATATATGCACTCAATTTTCATATCTGATAAGGTCTAATTTATTAAGACCTTGAAATGAGTTAATGGATGCATGATCCAATCGACTGGTAAGTACCTGCAAGAGGCTTTGCCTAGTCAGACCAGGTGTGAGCACTCTAAAGATTAAGTTAGAGACATAGAGAGAGATGAATCTAGGGAGAAAGTCTCAAGGTTTTCATACCTGGAGCCATTATATATTAGGCTATTTATAAGAGGTGTGAGAGTGCACTTGAGTGCCATTGAGTTGTTAGAGTAGGTGGGCGATGACATGACTTGGAGCAAGTTGGAGGTATGGGCTCTGTAATGTGTCAATGGATTGATGAGACTAAAGGTCCCATCAATCCGATCGAATAGCACGTGGTTGCCTTCCAGTGTCTTCTTGTCACATGCTAAGCCTCTCTGTAAATAGGTTTTGGGTTGAGACTTGCTTAGGCCTAAAGATAATCCAATATTATCACTTGTCCCCCTCTTCAAAGGTGTCCAGTCGTTCGAGAATTGGATGAGCATAAATTTTAAAATTTTTAGCCCGATCAGATAGGCATTTATTCGGACAGCTATCACTAGATTAAAGACAAATGCGTGCATTGAGAGTGATGCTTTAATGTGATGATCAATATGAAATTTCTTTTTAACATATGGTAGGGTCTGTTGGTTGATCGGTTGGCATATTGGACGAGTCTCTCCATATAAATAGGTAACTTACATATCATTTTTCACTTTTTATTGATTTCTTTAGCGAAACTCTGCCAAAATTTCTTCTCACACTCTAGACTTCCAGATTTTGAGAGTTTCTTAGGAAATTACTCAAACAAGTAATTTTTACTTACATTTCTTGCATTTCCCTTTCATTTGATTCTTCATGCACTTGGATTTGTCTTGTTTCTGATTCTTCTAAGAAATTTTCTAGGTTGGATCCCCAATCTTTACTTTAAATTAGGAACTATTTTATTTCTCCCTTTCCTCTGAAAATGGCCTCCTACAACGGTCAATATATAAATAAGAGTTTTATTGAGGAGTATAGGAATAGGCCTACTATGGTGAAATGCTCCAGATTGATGCCAAGTGAGGTGTCAGAAATAAAGTTTAGGTATAGTTTACTAGACAATGTGTATGTGATGGTGTGCCCTGAATCCATGGCGATGACGGAGGGACTGTTTGGCAGGGATAATAATGAGTGATTTATCTACCATTTATAGAGTTTGGATTTAGGGCTTAGGTTCCTACTCGGCACTTTCGAGATCAGCATGCTCAAAAGATATAGGATTGCGCCTAACCTGTTAAACCCAAATGGATAGAGAACGGTAGCGTGTTTCAAAATGCTTCGCGAGATCAAAGGATTCGCTTTGACTTTAGATCTCTTCACTCATTTTTTTTACACATCCTATCGGGCAGATGGGATGGAGTATTGCTTTACTAGCAGGGCAAAGAGGAAGCTTTTCATTGTCCCTAAGTCGACAAAAGGGTTTAAGGAGAGCTTTTTTCTGATCGTGATGCTTGGAGGATTTGGTGTGTCATTAAACCAATCAGATAGAGTGGATAATGCCACTGATGAGTCCCTATACGTAGATGATATTACCAAGTTAATAGTGGCTATGCAAAGGAAGGGCGGCCCTTATGATTCGACTTTGCTGTTGAGTACCTTGGATGGATAGTCAAGCTCTTTGGAGGGCAAAGATGGAGAATGTGAGCATTAAGAAATATCAAAAGATACCTAACTTACTAACTGATTGTCATGCATTGCATGTGCATTTAATGTAAATTTCAATGTAAAATACTTATCTTTTTGTTTTGTTTTTTTATAGCTACAATATTTAGCACAAGAGATCTGATAAAGCAACTGGCTAAAGCTGCCAAATAGTAGCATCAGGCACATCTAGCTATCAAAAAGGAGAGGCACAGTAAGAAGAGGATGCTAGTGTTATCTTCTGAGGTTGAGGTATGGCCTGGGTGAATCCACTCGGGGTGGAGCCTCCTCTAAGGGTCTTATCACTCCTACTTTAAAGCCCATTGGTGTCACCACAGCCCTGTTGCTCCTACCAAATCCAACATCAAGGCCCATGCCCATCCCTAGAGGTTGTGACATAGAGATGAATCATCATCCGAGGATACTTTCTTGATGTCCAACCCTCCTGCCATGCTCATGGTGCAAGGACCTGCCGAGCGAGAATCTGTTAAGATGGTTGGAAAGGTTAAGGGGAAGGAGGCGATTCTGAGTCGCTCGATTGAAAATAAGATAGGTGGACCACAGGTGGCCGATCAAAAATCTTGATCCTTGAAGGACATATTGAAAGAGCGCTTTTGGGGAAGGGTTTACTACCCAAGATTCTAGAGTGGCATCCTTTATCTATAAAGGACTTCTCGATGATAAGGGCTTCTAGGAAATGGGTGACCGAAAATCACCTGATCGGGAGCTGGCTTTGTTCTAGATGCAGTGTTTGGAGGTATGTTTTACTATCAAATCCCTATTTAGTTGATGAGTTGCCTTTTGCTTTCCTCTCTTCATTACTTAATGCTCCTCTTGTCCATAAATAGCTGATCAGCCAAGGCATACGTCTTCATGGCTAGAGCACTTACTTCAAAGGGATGAGGAATAACAACATCTGATCAGAGGAGGAGCTCAAATAGAAGCTTGAGGCTGAGAAGAAAGAAAGCACAAGCCTTTAATTAGATAATCTCATCTGGATCAAGGAGGCTTCAAGGTGAATTCCGACCTTGAGGCTTTGCAAAAGGAGAACGCCGAGTTGAAGGCAAATGTGGAGCGACTAAAAAGAGACAATGCTTAACTCAGGAAGCTTGGAGAAGACAATGCCAAGCTGCCTGCCAAAGCTTGGAGAAGACAATGCCAAGCTGCCTGCCAAATGCTATTGTATCTCCTCTGAGTGTGCTTGGGCTGTCGAGGATAGAGACAGGGCCATCATAGATTGAGACGCCTTAAATGTTGCCTTAGAGGAGAAAGAGCATACTCTCACCAACAAACATTCGAAGGAGCTTGCCTCTCAGAGGGGTGACCTCATCATGCAACTAGGTAAAGCTCAAGGGAAGATACTTTCTCAACTTATTTATGAGGCCTGGAGGCATTTTCTTGGGGCTAATCTCAAGTGGATGGAGGATCCTGGGGTTTTGCCTAATCCGCCATTTACTGATGATGAGGAGGACTTTCCTGAAGGGGAGGCTATGAGGGAGATTATAGGGGGCATCAATGAAGTCCCTGCAATTAAGCCTAAGGATAGAGATATTGCTGACCCTAGAGCTGTTCTTAGACCTCCCGTGGAGCTTGAGTTCATTTTTCCTTCACCTGATGAGCCAGCTCCTAATCTGCCTCCTGAGCCTACTCTCAAGCCGACTGTAGAGCCTCTTACTGTGCCGACTGAAGTGCTACCCTCTGCGACAATTTCTTAGTCTGTGTATAGATAGTGTAGTTAGTGCTATGTATATAAATTTCTATTTTTTGTATTTCAACATTTTGGTGTAATTTTATGAACCATTTTTAATGAAGTCTTTTTGTGTTTATTTCAATTCTGTTGTTTCCTTTTATTTCACTACGCTACAATAGCACAATTAAATTAATGAGTAAAATGATCATGAATGAATAGATTTAAATACTTCCTGAATGCTTAAAAAAATTTCTAAGTGCCTAGGTTTTTGATATCACTTATTTTTCAATATTATAAGCGTGTAAAATTAATTGGTATAAGTTAAAAATCTAACTATTTCTATTATTGTAAGCACATAATTTGATAAAAAGACATGATCAGTAAGCTATTCAATCATGGCTGAGTCATCAAGTAGAATGAATAATCTTTTAGATTTCATTTTCTAACTTGGAATTCATATTGAACTTCATACAACAAGTTAAATAGGTAAACATTCCGATCGGGATCATTACACCATTTTTAACTTGGGGAGAAGTATGATGCTTATAGGCGAAAGACTTTAACCCTCACAATTTTTGCTCAAGATTTTCATCAAACATAGCGTATAGGTTTTGTCAACTCAACTTTCACACAAATATGGAGAAAGTTCTTTATTTATAATAACTTGATTGGGTTACAACATTACATCAAGCATTTCTTGAGTACTTCAACATTTCAACTCCTATGGATATCAGACCATTTAGAGATCTCAACCTGTAGGTGCTTAAACTTAGGAACTTGGAGATTTCATAGGATCCTTCCCAATTGGGCATTAGCTTCCTCACTCTAGCATTGCTTGAGCCGATTTCAATCTTCCTTAGAACTAAATTGGCAACATTAAAAGCTCTTGGCTTTACCTTTCGATTGTGGTACTTAGCAACTCTTTATTTGTAGGCAAAAATTTTCGTATAAGCATCTTCTCTCATTTCTTCTACCGGATCTAGATTTTGGCATCATTTTTGAATATTACCCTAATCAGAGTAGAAATTTAACCAATAAGAGGGAATCCCAATCTCTATCGATATCACCACCTCTGATCCATATACCGAAGAGAAAGGTATTTGATGAGTATCGACCCTGGACGAAGTTTTATAAGACCATAGGACACTTTGCACCTCTTCTGTCCAGTTGCCTTTCCCTTCCTCTAGCCATTTTTTCAACCCTTCCAAAATTGTTCGTTAGAGACCTCTATCATTCCATTGCTTTGTGGATGGATGAATGAAGTGAATGTTAGGATAATGTTTAGACTAGAGCATAAGTTTTTGAAGATTAAGCTATAGAATTGCCTGCCATTATCCATTACAAAAATTTTGGGTAGACCATACCTGCAGATAAATTTATTTCCAGGCAAAATTTTTAATTTTTTCAGTTGTTATTGTAGCTAAAGGCTCAGCCCCGATCCATTTGGAGAAATGATCAACAACTACAATAAGAAATTTCATTTACCGTTTGCCTTGAGAGAAATGATCTAAAATGTCCAATCCCAATGAATTGAATGGCCAAAATGCTCTGATCGACTGTTTGTCTGTTGCATATTGTCTAATGATTCTTTCATTAATTTGGCATTGTTGGCTCCTTTTTTATCTTTTTCTAAGCGTCTTTAAAGATATTTGGCCTGAAATAACTAGTTTGAAGTACCTTCCTTGCTATAGCCCTGCTGGTTTCATGTGCTCCACAAATGCCTTCATGAATCTCCCTGAGTATGTAGTCTCCTTCCTCCTCCATCACAAATTTAAGCCAGAGGTGACTAAATGCCTTTCTATACAACTTGTCAACAATTATAGAATAATTGAGAGATTTTTGAGATACCTTTTAGGTTTCAACCTTATCCTCAGGTAATTTGCATGTTCGGAGAAATCATTTGATCGGAGTCATCCATGTGTCACCCTGTTGTTCAATCTCCATCATCTCTGACTTTTCAAGGGAAAAGGAGAGCTATTCAATTTTTGTTATATTTTCTTCAGTTTCCTCTTGGTCTACTGTGGACATCTTTGCTAGTTGATCTGTTGTCGTCGTTTGCTCCCTAGATACTTTTTCCAAAATCTAGGTTGATCCAGCCTCTTCTAACTCCCTTAAAGATGCTTTAACTTTTACCAAGTACCCTTTCATGGTATTTTCCTTAGCTTTAAAGGTACCTAGTACTTTGCTGGTCACCAGCTGAGAGTGACTTTTGATTTTAAGGGTTTTTGGTCGGATTGCCTTGACCAGTCTCAAGCCTTGCAACAGCGCTTCATATTTCGCAATGTTATTAGATGCCTTAAAGCTTAGTCTTATTACGTACCTTATTGTAATGCCAAAGGGGCCTTTTATCACTATTTTAATGCCTCATCTAGTATTATTTGAGGCTCAATCAACTATCATTTTTCATGCCATCTTTGGGGGTTGCTCGATTGCTTCACCATTGATGAATTCAGTGACAAAATTAACTAAGGCTTGAGCATTTATTGCACTTCTTAGATCATACCTGACATCCCAGGATTGCAGCTTTATGGCCTACCCCACCATCTTGCCTTCCAAATCAGGCATTTGCAAAATCTTTCTGAGTGGTTGATCAGATTGGACAATAATGGTGTGAGCTTTAAAGTATTGCTTCAATTTTTGGGTGCATATCATTAATGCGATAATCAACTTCTCAACTGGATATTTTCTCAATTCTAGGCCTCTTAGCACTTGGCTGATATAGTATATCGGTGGCTGTTGGGTTCTTTCTTCTCTAACCAAGACACTTGCAATAGCCTCCCCAGATGTCGATAGGTATAAGAAAAGATTCTTACTTGGGATCGGTCAGCTCAACAGGGGGGGTCTGTAAGGAATTTCTTCAATTGTTCGAATGCATGTTGCAATTCGTTCCCCAGCTAAATGCATCATTCTTCCTTAGTTTCTTGAAAAAAGGCATAAAACATTTGGCTGAGGAGGAAATGAATCTTCCCAAAGCTGTAACTCTTCCATTCAGCTTTTGGATGTCTTTTATGTTCCTTCGAGGTTGTATTTCTAGGATTGCTCTTATTTTCTTTGGATTGGCCTATATTCCTCTGTGAGACCATGAAACCTAAACATTTACTTGATGGCATGCCGAAGACATATTTTTCTGAATTTAGTTTCGTTTGAAACCAATTTAAGGTATGAAAGACTTTTGCAAAATTAGTGGAGTGTTCATCTGGGTTTTTACTTTTGATGATCATGTCATTAACATAAACTTTCACATTTTCTTTGATCTGGTCCTTGAAAATTTTATTCATCAGGCGCTAGTATGTGGCACTAGCATTTTTCAGATCGAACGGCATTACGTTGTAGCAAAAGATTCCATCGTCTGTAATAAAGCTTGTTTTTTCCTGATCTAAAAGCCACATTAGAATTTGGTGGTACCAAGCACAAGCATTAAGCAATAAGGAAATGGTATGACATATTGTTGCATCTACTAATTGGTCTATGATCGGTAGTATATAGCTTTCTTTTGAACAAACTTTGTTGAGATTAGTGAAATCAACACACATTCTGAGCTTCATCGTCTTTTTTTTTTCCAAGACCACATTTACTAGCCATTTCGGGGTAATCTACCTCTTAGATTGTCCCCGCTTTCAAGAGTTTGTCGACTTCTTCTAAAATGAACTTTCTTCGGTCGGGAGCATTTCGTCTAAGTTTATACTTGATTGAGTGGTGGGTTGGATGGGCATTCAATTTATGTGTGATGATTCTCGAGTCAATTTCGGGGATATCCTCTGCTTCCACGCAACGGATGCTTGGTTTATCATCAGTACTTATATAACTGACTCTTCCACCTCTTTACTCATGCTTGTTTCGATCTAAAGACTTTTTCCCTTTGATAGTTCTCTTACATTTACCTCTCTAGTAGGATCCATTCTTGGCCTTTTAGCTTCCTCAAGTCGTTCCAGCCCTGGCTCCATGATATAAGCCTCTTTATTTTGTTTGATCATGGAGATGTATGCCTTTCTGGATACTTTTTAATCTCTTCTTATCATGGCGGTACCTTGCTCCATAGGTATCTTCATGACTATATACCATATGCTGATAACAGCTCCAGTCTGAAACAGCAAGGGTCTGTTGAATATCGCATTGTAGTAAAGTTCATGTCTATCACCATAAATGGTACCTTACATGCATGAATGATTGCCTCTTAGCCCGAATTGATGAAAAGGTTGACCAATCCTGCCACTGGAACGGTGGCATTGCCTAGCCGATTAGTGGAGTAACGTTCGACCTCAGTTCTCCAATCGGCTTTAGGCCTTAAAGGTTAGGATGTTCACTGCACTTCCATTGTCAACAAGGATTCTCTTAATAAAGAAATTATTAACCCTTGCCCTAATAACCAAGGCATCTTCATGAGGAAACTTTAGATCTCTTGCATCCTCGTGGGATATATAAATTGGACGAAATATTTTAGACTGGTGGAAAAAGTAGACACCTTTCCCCTTTCTCTTCTTAGAGAGATCTTCTCCATATGACGATCCTCTAACAATCATATTTATCACTCTGACATATGGTCTGTGTTGGTCGCATTTCTAAGATGCTCATCATCATCATTGGAGCACGAGTCATCCTTTCTTTCAGGGGTAGCCTATAAGGACTTGTCTTTCTCGTAGGGCCTACAAATCTTTTCAATGACCCTCTCTGTAGGAGTCATTCTATCTCCTTTTTGAGTGAGTAACACTCATTAGTCTTGTGATTGACGTCTAGGTAAAACTCAATACTTTTTCTGATCCCTCTTACTTCGTGACTGGTCAAAAAGTTTCTTGGGCCAATTCACCTTTTTTATGCTTCTCCTTAATCCACATCAGGACTTGGGTAAGGTTGGAGTTGAGTGAAGTGAAAGTTCAAGTCGGATGGTTAGCGGGCCAATCGAACCTCCTCTATTTAGCCTTTTTCTGCTTACCTAATTCCTGAATGTGGATGCTCTGTCTAGGCTCTTTGTGATCCTTTCAAACACTAGGATCCTATTGGTTGACCATCCATCTGGGTATTGTAATCTATCCATTACGTTCATCCTTTTCCCTCTATTGGATCACAAGGCATCATCCAGTTGGATGTGTTGTCTAGCTCTTTCCATCATATCGGAGAATTTCACAGGCAGTCTCATGGTGAGCTATTCAAATAAGGGCCGATTATGAATTCCTCAAGCTATTGTGTTGATTGTAGTTTCAACACTCACATTTCTGATCGTAGACATTATTGTTTGGAACCTGTCGATGTAGTATCTAAGACTTTTATCGAGCCCCTGATAAAGATTGTATAGATCGCTGACCGACTTCGGTGCTTGCATTTACACAATGAATCTTGTCGTAAACAAATCTTTTAATTATCTGAAAGAGGTAGTTGATTCCTGAGGTAGCTTGTGGAACCAATTTAATGCGTCTTCTCCTAAAGTGGTGGGAAAAATCCTGCATGCAATCTTTTCTTCATAGGTGTAAACCTGCACCTTGGTAAGATATTTTGCCATGTGAGTGGTCAAATCGATTTTGCCTATATACTTGTCCATGATTATGTCTCTCCACCTGGGAGTTAGTTTGGAATCCATTATCTCTCGACAAAAGGGAGAGGCGGTATTTGCATAGGTATTACCTTCGAACACACCCTTTTTGAGGTGTTATAGGCCGAATTGTTTAAGCTTTTGCTTCAACCACTTGTCTTTTCTCTATCTGCCTATAAGTCATCCTTGTCGTTAGTCCTTTTTGAGCGGTTCCTAGTGGGAGTACACGTAAACAACAAGTCATCACCTATGGATGCAGTAGATGATCGACTTGGATGGTAGGTGAAATCTCTACTCGAGGACATTGTCTCTTTGCCTTTGTCACCTCTTCCTGGGGTTCGCATGCTAAAGCGCACACCCATTCTTCCACTGTCTTGTGCTTGCGGCTCATTGATGGAAAGCCTTTTATTCCTTTGCCTTCTCGGCTCTTTGTCTACAAAGTCATCCCCATAGCTCCGTGCGGAGATTTAGGGCATCTTGCATTTACGGATGGTCTGGACAATGCTTTTTGTGAAATCAATGAGAAGCGCTCTCATATCCCTCACTGTAATGGGAGTACTTTTCGCCTGTTGAAATGTTGTGTCATTAAATTTAGGCAGAAGATCAGTTCATCCAGGGGACCTGCGAGTCCGATCTTGCCTCTTAATGGGCCTAGATCTTCCTTGACCGTTATTAGCTTGGTCATTTCCTTTGGATGTTGTGTGTTCAATTATGATTTTTCAAGACCTTGAAATGAGTTAAAGGCTGCATGATCCGATTGAATGGTAAGTACCTGCAAGAGGTTTTGCCTGATCAGATCAAGTGTGAGCACTCCAAAGATTAAGTTAGAGACTTAGAGAGAGATAAATCTAGGGACAAAGTCTCAAGGTTTTCATACTTGGAGCCACTATATATTAGGCTATTTATAACATGTGTGAAAGTGCACTTGAGTGCCTGAAATATGGCTACTGAGGTATTAGAGTATGTGAGCAGTGACATGATATGGAGCAGGTTGGAGGTACGGGCTCTAAAGTATGTCAATGAATTGATAAGACTAAATGTTCCATCAATCTGATCGGATAACACGTGATTGCCTTCCAGTATTTGCTTATCATGCACTAGGCCTCTAGGTAAATAGGTTTTGAGTTTTGGGCTGAAACTTGCTTGAGAGCAAAAATAATCCAGTATTATCAATATCCTTTTCCATTATCAATGTTTTCAAACTAGAAAAAGAAAGTTAAGGTTAAGCTAAAGTCTTAAATTAATGGGTACGATCCTAAAGACTACTAAAAGTATGCTTGGTTTTAGCTTAAACCAAAAAAGAGAAAAACATTATTTTATGGCATAACTCATGACAGTATGCAAGGAAGAGAAACCAAGAACTCAAACATCCAATAACGGGCTCAAAATAAAAAATCAATATGTTGATTATTATGATAAGCATCAAAATCACAATTTTATGATAATAAGAAAATGAGAGAATTAAAAAAAATAAATTATGCAATTCCAAAAATTTCATGATAATGCAAGATACAAGATGAAATTTTCATAATTACAGAAAACTTCTGGGTTTTTTAACAATTTTCTTAAATCAGTTCATTACCATCGATTAACCGTTATATTAGTTTCAATTTTTAACTCGGTTTTTCGGATCGATTTATCGGTCAACAACTAAAAAATTTTAATATATAAATTTAATAAATTATACAATTTATAATATTATTTTTAATAGTTAAAAATGCTTTAAAAATGAAAAAAATACTAATTAAATACAATATCCATTAAAATAATCAAAATAAAAATAAAATTTCCATAATTAATTATAAAAATTAAAAATATTCAATATAAAAATAACAACAGAATGCTAATTATGCACATAATTTTAATATTTATTTACTAAAATTATATATTTTACAAAATTATATATCATAATATTTATAAATTACACAAAAATTGAAAAATATAAGTGTAAAATTTAAAATATAATTCACAAAATACATAAATATTCGGTTTCGATTTCGGATTAGTTAACCATCAGTTTTTAAAGTAAAAATCATAAATCTATAATTTCGGTTCGGTTAACCTAAAAATCGGTTCGATTTTGGATCGATTTTTCATTAACTGAATTTTTAGTTAACCATGCTCATCCTTACTTATATTAAACATAATCCATACCATATTATTATATATTAGCAATATAAATGATCATATGTATATAATACATATTATTATATCATTATTTAGGAATAATGAATATACTACCAATTGTTAATAACAAATTATAATATATATAATTTCTATTTTATCTATTATAAATGAGTTTATGATATAAAGAGTTAGTATTTAGACTTACCTATTATATAATATTGTTAAAGTAGGATAGAGGTAATATAAAAAAATTGTAGAGTTATGTATGGTTAAGATAATATAATACTTAATAATAGGAATAAGCATGGACCGGTTAACCCATCCATAAGCAAAAAAATTAAGCAGTTCATTAATATTAATTTTTTAAAATTACTAACCATTAACCAGTTTATCGATTTCGGTTTAGTTAACCAATATTTTTTGGTTAACCATTAAAATTTATAATATAAAATTATAAAAAAATTAAATAAAATTCAATTCAATTTTAAATATGCAAAGTAATTTAATATAAAAATTACGAAATAAATATAATTTACTAACTAAAATTCATATTTTATAAATTAATAGCTAATATTTATAAAATAAATTTGATATTTATTGAAAATTAATATTCTTGATTTTAAGTCAAATAAAATTTCGGATAATATTAAATGTTATAACATAAACTCTAAAATATAAGAAAATATAATTAAATGCTATTAAGTAAAATATAAACACCAATAAATGATAAAAAATAATATATATAAAGTTAATCGCATACTATATATAAATATTACTATATAATTAAAGAGAGTGACATAATATAAATTTAGTTTAAAGTGTTATATAAATTTTATAAAAAAATATGAAAAATTAATGTATAAAAATAAAAATATATTTTATAGTATTATTTTATATAAATTTTAGAGAAAAAAGAAAAAAATTGAAGATAAATATATATATATAACCGTGGACTAATGATTAACCGGTACTTAAAAATCTAAACCGTAACCATTAACAAAAAATATAAAAATTAAAAATTGTAACCGAATACATTGGATCAATTAACTATAAAAATCGGTTCGGTTTTAGACTGATTTTGCAATTAACCATATTTTTGATTTTTTTTGCTCACTCCTACTTAATAATATATTGTAATGATAGAAATATTATTTTATAATTACATGAAAAACATTCCTTAATATATATTACTATTGTATTATAGAATAGATATAATATGTATCTGTTACATTGATATTATATTTTACAATAAGTATAGTACTGAGGAGATATAGATTATGATATCGTTATATCCATTTATAATAGTTCATATTAACTATAGATCATATATAATACTATATACTATTAAATATACTATTGATAGACTATGATAATTATTATGTATATACTTATGAGATATACATAATATATAATATAGTATTAAGATATACACATATAATATGTTTGTCGATTAGTATATAAGGATTAATATAATAATAACCTACATATACAATTATTTATAGTATAATACTTTATTCTTAAAATATTTATAATAGACATTTACTATAAATAGTATACATTAATATATATACTAACACAATGATACAGTACTCATTGTGTTTACTTATATTAATAAATATAAATTAATATACAATATTTATTAATTTAAAATTATTTATTAACATTAATGGTACACTTACTATAATAAACAAATAAAAAAATTAAATATACATAAATAATAATTATTGATAATTCCTAAAATGTCAGAACTTAGAATGAGATAAAGAGAAGGCAAAACTTGCTGGGTTGATCTTTAAGGAGTAGCAAGCCGACCTGTAAAATAAGTGAAGACTTATCCCTAGCATACAGGGAATTAACACTCTGATTCTTAAATCAGAGAGAGTTTTAGAGAAAAAAGATAGAGAAAGTTGTTATGTGTATAGTACCTTATTTTCGAAGCTTCTCTTTGTTTATATAGTGCCTAGGTCGTTAGGGCCTATGAGACTAAGATACTCGAATATTAGATTTTTTATATTTACAGTTAACAGATTTAGAGAGTTTGATGTGATGGCTTGCAGGGCATAGCGTGCTGATATGACAGATGCAATGGCATTGGGTAGATCAACTAAAGAGCCCAATCAGGTTGTCAGAGCACTTAGCCAATACAGGTGGTCAGTAAAGGCTTATGGGCAGCAATTGAGCATGAGCTTAGACTGGGCCTATGACAATTGTGTGGGGGCCCAAGTATGATAATATTAGGCATTATCATTTGTACCCCCGTAACGTTCCTATCCACCATGAAGATCCGACGAAAGGGGCTCAGGCAACTAATGCCTAGATTAGTCTTTTCGATTATCTTGAAAACAACAACGTTTTTATAAAATGTTTCTTTTCAATTTGTCACTCGTTATGTTCCGGTCTGCTTGAAAGATCAGAGGAAAGAGGCTTAGGCAATTGATGCCTAGAATTTAAAATAGTCTTTTTGTATTCCAAATGCCTCAAAAATGGAGACATCGCATTAAATGTGACGTTGCTTTATATTAAACATTGCTTTTTATTATCGAAGCGTGATGATGACTCGACCACGTGGCATCTTCTTATTAGACATCAGTTTGAATTTCAAAATCCATCTATTGCTTATAAATAGGTAATTTCTTTTTCTTCTACAAGTTTCTTTCCATGTTTTTAAGTTTTTCTTGTGATTTATCTTTCAAATTTGCTCTGTCTCTCTGAAATTCTTCTAGCTTTGAGTTTTTGTCCTTATTTAGATTTCAACTCGAGCCTTTCATTCTTTCGGTAAGCTTCCAATTTTGAACTTATTCTCTTCTTCAATTTTCAAACATAAGGTTGAAATGGTTGAGTTTGGGGTTTTCACCTACCACGATATGTATTTGAGATTTTTGTTAGAGTATAGGAAAAAACCATTATCGTAGATCATACCAGGCTTACTAAGGATGAAGTTAAATCCTTTAAGAGATAATATTACTTTCCTTCTAGATATTACACTTACCCCTGCCCCCTTTCGATGTCCTATAAAGAATGACCTTTTACAGATGAAAATTTTTTTATTCTCCACAATAGAAGTCTAGAATTTTGGCTGAGGTTCCCTTTCGATGGATCTGATAGGGCTTTGTTAGGAGCTTATAAAGTGGCCCCTATAAATGGAATCCCAATGCTTGGAGGGTAATAGCGTGCTTTAAGGCTATGTATAGGAATTGCCAGCCTAGCATACCCCCAACTATTAAATTATTCATCCATTTCTTTTTTTTTTTCCAATAGACTAGACTTATAAGGTTTTTTCAACTTTATAAGTAAGAAAGATAGAAAACTTCTCTAATTCTCTACATCTTTAAAAGGTTTCAAGCATAAATTTTTATTATTCAGGGTAAGAAAGGGTTTTGGAGTTAGTTTAGCTTGAGTAGACAAGCTGGTCAATATGGAGGACTTGGCTACTAAATGACACAGGTTCTAAGATGATATAAATAGGCTGTTCACTATGGTGAAAAATAATGGAGGACCCTTGGACTCTGATGTGCTACTGAATGCATTGCTCGATCCTTTCAAACCTAAAAAAAGGAGAGAGGGTGAGCGATCCATGTTTTCTCTTTATCTCTTTCTCTTTTCTCCTATGGTAAATTATTTTATCTCATTATTATTTTCTTTAATTCAAATCCAATCCGACCCTTTCTTTGATTTTACTTGTAGGAGAGATAGCCAGTGAGGAAGCAAAGGAAAGATTGGCAAAAATAATTGCCAAAAAAGTTGAGGAACTAAAGAAAAAGATCAAAGCGAAATGCCTTCACTGATTAAAGAGAAGGGACGAGATTGACAGTGAAGGGCAGCCTTCAACTGTGAGGCAACAAATTAAAAAGGCTGCAACTTTAACTAGGACTGAAGTAAGAAGGGAAGATGTAGCCATTTTTGCTAAACTCGAGGGAGGTTGGGTTTCGAGCATTATGGAGCCCATCTCCAATCATTGTCATCGACAAATAACCTCTTACCTTAATTGTTAATATCGAGGTGTTGGGAATTATCGGTTACATGCATCACATACATAAGTAGAATTTAAAATTTTTAACCAATAGATCTGATCTTGCCATGAATTTACAATATAAATATTAATGAGAATAAGAAAAGTCACCTTTGATTTTTGTTGAATAGTTGATTTTTCTTCTCATTGGGTTGTCGCAAACCACAGTGTCCTAAGTTGAACACCTCCAATTAATAATCCACACCTGAGAATGATTGAATGAACCAACAATAGAGGAAAACAATGGCTGGCCAAAATTCCCTTAATGCTAGAAAGGGGGGGTGGCAGCTGGGATTGAGAGAGTGAGAGTGTTTCTTTTCTCTTAATTTTCACTTAACCCTAAAATCCCTATCTCTTGGATTTTTATAGTTAGGTTAAAAATCCAACTTCATAAAGGGATTGGACTTTTTAAAATTTCTGGAGAAATATTAAATGGGCTTATGGAATTATTAATAATTTATTTGGGCTCAATTAAATCTAATTTAAGTCCATTCATAAAAGACTATGCACAAAACCCATAAACTAGGCCCTTTATACATACACTTGAATTTAATCACCCAAATGAATTCCAAATCCATCCAAATTAAATATGTAGGCTCCATAACACGTATGAAATATATTTAATTTATTTTGGTCCAAGAATTAGGCCTTTAAGGCCTTCTATCAGGGTTTGGCATGTAACCCTTCCTCTAGTGGGTTTCTGCACCAAAACCATTCTTCTGGGCTTCTTTTAATTTCTCCAATGGATCTATTAATTATTATATCAGCCCTATAATATTTATAGTCCAATAATAATTAATTATGAAATACAATATTTCAATTAGGACCATTTTACAGAATATTTCTACAAAGTTCTGCGAACAATTTTACTTGATCATAATTAATTAAACTCTTTAACTAATTATTCTCTTATTCACTTCTCTATTTCCATAATAATTTCAATTATTATTATCCTTATCATTTTATCATTTTTTCTATATGCGTGTGAACTATTGGGTTCCTGTCTATATTGGCAATATAATATGTAATTGTGAGTTTTACTAAAAACTCACATGATTTAAACTTCTTTAAATCATTTTATCAATTCCTATTGATATTTATGATACACTATTATACAAGTCATGATTAGCCTCTAGCTAGGCATCATGACTATCCAAATATTAGGAAAGTCAAGTGTTTTGACTATACCCTTCCATAGAAATAGTTATCGTGCTATTACTCCTTTCACCACTCTTATCTCAATTAGATTCTGAGTATGGATTTCTGTCAACTCATATAAATCTAATTATGTATATTATATTAATTTAACCATTATTTCCAAAATGCCCTTCATGGATCCCTATCCATCTTGGCATATTACTCTAGCCAGAGATTCTCTGAACAAAGCAATTATAGAATCATGCGGGATAACTTTCCTTAATAAATCTGGGATGGTGAATCCTTTGTCAATCACTCAACTATCTTCAAGTAGGTCATGATATACCCAACCTCCCAATTATGTTCACCCCCAGTTGGAAGTAATCAGTTATGGAGTCAAAGTATACCACTTGCTACTTAAGATAACTTTGGTGATCTCAAGTCTAAGGATACTTGCACAACTGCTATGAAGAGATTCCTCACTGACATAGATTTAATATCCATGTGAGAATTATCTTTACAGGTCTCTAATGAACTTGTTATTCTAACAAGCATCCACATGTTAGCTTTGATTATCTTCTATAATCACAGTTATGAGAACCACTACTTGAACCATTCAAGAAGCATAACATGTGCTAGTCTGTTTGAATTAACAATGTCCTATCTTGTTAATTTTATGACTAGGGATATTTAGATATTAATATATTTGCATGCAATAGACATCTCATATCATGAATACTTTCATGATTTCTTTTGCACTGTGTTTACAATATCAATGACTTCATTTATTAATTTAAGATTTACAAACTCATGTATTTAAATATAGCATTAATAAATGAATGATGCCTTTTATTAAGAATATAAATTTATACATATGAAATACATTCCTTTTACATGGGCTCTAGGACATACTCTCTAACAGAGGCTCCACTGCTAGTGGCTTCAAAGGAAGATCAGCCAATTGTTATGGAGATTTAGCCTGCCAATCCATCTTTAGCAATAGAGGCCCATTTGCCAATTCTTTTTCCATTTTTTGCTTTTTTGTCCACTCTTCCAGTGAAGGCTCTTTTCCTATCTTATGGCGAGCCTTCTTCCAGAGGTGCTCAGATCGCATGGGTAAAGGTTAATGGGTGTATTTTCAGAGGTCCCTTTAATCTAATCTTGAAGATTACTATAGGGATCAGGCCAGTATGAATAAGTCGTGCCTATTGGAGTACATAATCGAGGGCCTGCTTCTAGAAAATGATCTGACCAATGCTTGATTCTCTACCTCTCTAGAGAAGATAGGATCAAATCTTTGATGTTGTCACTGATGGTAAGCATTTATATACTTTGCATGTAAGTTGCCTTATAGTGTTTAAGCAACTAGGTTTAATCCAAGTTACGTGGCTTTGTATTTTAGGCTGCTCATAGGGTTCGATGCATGGCTGGCGAGTGCTTGCATCTATAACACACTAGGGATCAGCTAAAATACGATCTATAACAAGCTAAAATCACCTTTAATACAGAGAGGAAAATAATGGAGTATGAGTGCTAGATCTCCTTTGATGAGATTGTTAAGAAGCAAGAAGAGGATTTGTATGGCCTCAGGTCGGCGTATGAGTCGAACCTCTGCTAAATTCAATTGAAAGTTGACAAGCTAGAGCTAGAAAATGATAGGCTAAGTGTTAGTGTAAGCCCTAGCCCCAATTCATTGTTATAAAACACTTTAGTTAATAAATGAGGCATTTATTTTATCTATTGTATTCCTATGCATATCAATTGATAGAACTATCCAAGAATGTTTTTTCAGTTTAAGTTATCATGTGTGAGGCACATGGTTGTAAGACCTTGAAACAAATGAGACTTCATTCTAAATATCCCTAGTCAGTCATTGTTATGGGAATAATAAATGAATTAAGACTAGTATGCTCTCTCTGATAAGATGAGTTCTGTCTTATGGATCATAAGGACAAGAGTGTCAATCAGAGATATAGATACATGTTTAGAACATGGTATCTGAATTCGATTCGTTCATGAGAACACTACATGGTATAAGTCATAAGTGTTTCTCATGTGCAAGTTTTGCATCGGAGTTCTTAGACCTAAAATCTCTATGAAACTCTTTATGAATTACTGTGTACTTTGACATACACCTAATGTGCTCGTAACAGGGTGACAAGTATGGGTATGCTTGGGTATGCACTAATCCATGTTAGAGAGCATGAGAGAAGTGAAGGGATTACCCCTCTCGATAAGAGAGAAAATATCATCGGCCACTTCATCAGTGAACTGAGAAGTGTATGGCCATACTGAGATGAAATAATGAGTAATCATTATTTATCTGAGAGTTTAGTGTCACTGAAATATCAAGAAAAGAATTAATATATATAAGGATGACTAGTTCCATGCCTTTTATTAATTATGATATTTAAGGGTAAGGGACTATGCAAAATTGCATTAGTTCACTAAATGCCATTTGCATTTTCATTTAATTTGGAATGCTAATATCTTTCTAGAGAGTATATATAGCCTTTGGATTAATTTATTAATTCATTGCCAATATTAAATGAACCTATAGGATCGCACACAAAATATTTGGCTTAAAATTTTTAAATAAAGTATTGGGCATTAATTTGGGCTTTTAATTAAAGTCAAATTAATGTATGTAATGGGTATTAAAATTGTTAAATGGTCTTTGGTCCATTAGAGAGAGAGATTCGGCCCACAAAGGTTTAATTTCAATTAATTAATTATCTTGAATTAATTAAGTTAATTGAGTATTAAAGTCTAAAAGAATTTGAATCAAATTAAAACACTTAAAAAGGAGATAATGTGACCAAAATTTTAAGATGAAAATCAAGGGAATTTTGGCACATTTATATTTCCTAAATTAAGTGATTTATTTTGATTAAATGTCTTATGTTTATTTTAAATTAATTTGAATTTAAAATTTAAAGGAGTTTGAGTTAATGTGTGTCACTTAATTAGGAAGTGATGGAGGCTGAATTTACTATCTAAAAGATAGTAAAATTTGGATTTAACACTTACCTAAATTAGTGAGATATATAAATGAACTAAAACATAAAAACCTTAGGCGTTTTTTATTTTGCTCTCTCACACTCTTGGCCGAAATACACAAGGGGAAAGGATTTTTCCTTATTATCTTGTGTTCTTGGGCAGCAATAGCAACTTAAAGTAAGTACAAGGTCAGATCTTGTAGCTTCAATCCATTATCATTGCCAATTATTTACACATAGAGCTAGCACTCTCAATTTTAAGCCTTTATTGCAATTGTGTGTGTGAACAAAGAGAGGAGTGGCATAAAGGCTATTTATTTGGCATTGGTGATCAAGACCCGAAGCATATAAGTTCATCCTAATTGCTGGTCATCATCAAAATAAAGTCTTGAAGTGCATCTAAAGTTGTAAGTTTTAAAACCCTATAATTGCATGTTTTCGTATCTTGTTTATGGATTGCATGGTATGTCTGATCGATTTTATTATTTTTTCACTAAGTGATCATCATATATATGCCATGTAATATTCCATCAGTGGTATCAGAGCCTAAAAAGGCTTATTTTAGTGGTTTAGATGCATGAAATAATTATTCAAAAATCGTTCGTTTACAAACAAGCAATGCTGAAATTTTCTGTTTTGAGTTTTTTGCATTGTTTTGGTGTAAAAATAATTTTAAATGATTAGATAGGTATTATAATTATTATGACATGTTAATATAATATCCTAAGATGTTCTTAGAGCTGTTCATGGTTGGATTTAATTATAAATACCTGATTGTACATGTTAATCTTGAAACTAGGTGCTGATTGTACTAGTTTGTGTTTGTTACATGTTTAATCAACATTGTTTGTTTTGTTTTGATTAAAATGGTAAAAAAACATTTAGATCAGATCAGTACAGAACATTAACTAAATATTTATGACCTTATTTAAATTATTAAATGACTCATAAAATTGTTTTAAGTGTTTGTGCATTTTTATGGCATTATATGAGCATTAAACAACTAGTTCCGTTGTTGTTTGTTTGTTTTAGTATGTATGCCGTGTATGATATATGTTCTTCATGATTTTATATTTTAATTCATGTTGGTACATATATATATGTATTTTTAATGTTTATGGGCTGTATAACATAAAATTAAAAATGACAAAATTGGAAATTATACTAGAGTTGATTTATGGCACAAATCTAACTAGTTAGTGTTTTTGGCTTTTAAGAGAACTTATTCAAAAAGAGAATTTAGTCCATTGAGCTTCGGCCCAAGTCCATTATGGGGTCTTCTCTTAAAATTTCAAGTACACAATTTTCATTCACGGGCTTGGCTAAATTAATTAAAATTGGACTTTATTTGATCCATGAATGTTATGTATATTTATTTGCTTGTTTGGTGTGATGAATGGATATGCATGGCGCATTCATGGGTCTTGGGTTTTTGTAATTAAATATGGCCTGCGTGCCATTATGTATTATTGTAAAAGTTCATTTATTTCTTAGAATAGAATTTTATTTGAAGACCTTGTAAATCAAGATGAAGCGCACCGGAGTGGAGAAGCCCAACTCGAAGATTCTTATGTAATAGTATAGAATCTTAGTTACATGTTTTTGGGCCCATGTTTGTCACACTTTACTTTATGCAATTACATATATATGCATGATATGAATGGATGACAAAGCGTATGCCATGTAAGCCGTAATAAAATGAATCCCTAAAATAGTAAGTCACAAAGTTGCCTTCCTAATTCAAAACATGTCAAGGCATCGATCATCGGTCACGTAGACTAGGAGTCCTAGATGCGCCCGATTATCTTTGTGAGGCATGGTTTGTGAATGTAGGTTAGACTTAACATGGAAAGGGATGCCCGGACCTAGGCAACTGATAAATGGGTTTGTGCTATAACATCTTAAGATGTTAGCCCATTTGATCCAAGAGTCATGTACAAGACATGATTGAAGTTTTCTTACCTAAGTAACTTAACTTATTAGGTGTACAAGCTCAGCTTGACTAATAAGTTGTTATGAAAAGTGGATCTTGGCCCACATTAAATCACTAACGTGAATTATTTAAAGGGATATTAATTCGGTTTGTGGGATTATAAATAAGACCTCATTTAATCTTGCTAAGTTTTATTGTAGATTGAAAATGGCTTCTTCAAACAACAACTTTTCATTGCGATCGGTCCTGGAAAAGGACAAACTGAATGGCACCAATTTCATAGACTGGTCTCAAAACTTAAGAATATTTCTTAAGCAAGAGAAAAAGTCATATGTTTTGGATGCACCCTTGCCTGAAGAATCTAGTAGGAATGCCTCTGCCATTCAAAAGGAAACTTTTGAGACCAAAAAGAGCGACTCCAATGATGTGACCTGTTTGATGCTGGCCACTATGGTGCCTGACTTGCAAAAGCAATTTATGGACCAAGAGGCTTATCAGATCATGGTACACCTCAAGGAGATATTCCAAGAACAAGCTCGTCATGAGAGGTTCGTGACAACAAAGGCCTCAATTTCTTGTAAGATGGCTGCGGGTACTCCTGTTAGTACCCATGTACTCAAGATGAAAGGGTATCTTGATACTCTTGAGAAGCTTGAGGTACAAGTCCCGAAAGAATTGGCCATTAACTTGATCTTAGGTTCATTGACTGATGATTATGATCCATTTGTTATGAATTATAACATGCATACAATGAACAAGATAGTCACCAAACTTCATGGGATGCTTAAGAATGCTGAAGAAAACATTCGAAAGACCAATCCCGTACTTATGGTTCAAGAGGGCATTAATAAGGGACCTGTTAAGGGAAAGGGAAAGGGAAAGGAAAAACCCAAGAATGACCTGGCTAGGTTCAAGTCAAATAGGATTACACCTCAGGCCCAATCCAAGCCCAAGGCACAAAAGCTCAAGGAGAGCGAGAGCACATGCTTCCATTGCAATAAGGTAGGGCATTGGAGGAAGCATTGCGCTCTTTTCAAGGAAGAACAAAAGAAGAATGGAGCCAAGGCATCCAGTTTTGGTATTTTTGTTGTTGAAATTAACCTTTTTATTTCTACCACTTGGGTATTGGATACCGGTTGTGGTTCTCACATTTGTTCAAATGTGCAGGGGCTAAGAAATAGGCGGTTACTTAGGAAGAATGAAGTGGACCTCCGTGTGGAGAATGGAGCACGAGTTGCTACCATAGAGATAGGTGACTATCAACTCACTTTACCTTCCGAACTTTATTTAGTATTGAAAAATTGTTATTATGTGCCTGCTATGAGTAGAAACATTATTTTAGTTTCTTGTTTGGATTTGGATGGATTTGATTTTGTTATTAATAATGGAAATGCTCATATTCATCACCAAGGCATTTTATATGGCAATGCCATGTTGCAAAATGGCCTTTATATCCTTGATTTACAAAACAAAGAGTCTATATACAACATTAATACAAAGAGGGTTAAATCAAACGAATTGAACCCTACTTACTTCTGGCATTGTCGTTTAGGGCATGCAAACGAAAAATGCATTTCAAGACTCCACAAATTTGGAGTGCTTGGGTCATTCGACTTAGAGTCTTATGACATATGCGAGCCATGTTTGCATGGAAAAATGACAAAGAGTCCTTTTAACAAGAAAGGCAAGAGGACTAATGACTTATTGGAGCTAATACATACCGATGTATGTGGACCATTAAGTACACAAGCTAGAGATGGTTTTAGCTACTTCGTGACGTTCACAGATGACTTCAGTAGATATGGCTATGTCTATCTAATGAAGTACAAGTCTGAAACTTTTGAGAAATTCAAAGAGTTTAAGAACGAAGTAGAGAAACAACTTGGCAAAAGCATAAAAGCCATTCGATCAGATCAAGGTGGCGAATACTTAAGCCAAGAGTTTGACAATCATTTGAAGGAGTGTGGAATCATTTCAGAGCTCACTCCTCCTGGAATGCCACAATGGAATGGTGTATTCGAAACGAGAAATCGAACTCTGTTGGACATGGTTCGATCAATGATGAGTCAAGAAAATCTTCCTGTCTCTTTTTAGGGTTATTCATTAGAAACTGCTGTGTTTCTACTAAACCGTACTCTAACTAAAGTAGTTGAGAAGACACCATATGAAGTATGGACTGAGAAAGAACCCAATATGTCATTTCTTAGGATTTGGGGCTGTGAAGCACATGTTAAGAAATTAACATCTGATAAACTAGAGTCCAAATCCACTGTCTGCTTGTTTGTGGGTTATCCCAAAGAAACAAAGGGATACTACTTTTACTCACAAGCTGAGAACAAAGTATTTATTGCTCGTAAGGCTATTTTCTTGGAAAAGGAGTTCCTTCTCAAGAAAGACAGTGGGAGTAAAGTAGAACTTGGAGAAATTCAAGTGCCACAAACTCCTATAGAGGATGAGTTAGAAATGGGATCAAGTTCACAACCAGTTGTGGAACAAGAACCCATTACACAAGAACCTAGAAGGTCCGATAGGGTACGTCGGGAGATCGAGAGATATGGATTTCTAATCACTGACAGTGACACTATTGAGTTAGTAGATCGTGAGGATCCTACTACCTACTGAGAAGCTATTGAGAGCCCAGACTTGGAAAATTGGCTTGAAGCCATGAAATTCGAGATGCAATCAATGTACGATAACCAGGTTTGGACCTTAGTTGATCCACCGAAAGGTGCTAAGGTAATTGAATGCAAGTGGCTATTTAAATTCAAAGCTGATAGGACATACAAAGGTAGACTAGTAGCAAAAGATTTTTGACAAACTCATGATGTAGACTATGATGAGACCTTTTTGCCTGTAGTCATGCTCAAGTCTATTAGGATCTTGCTTGCCATAGCTGCATATCATGATTATGAGATATGGCAAATGGATGTCAAAACTAATTTCCTCAACGAAAATTTACTTGAGGATGTGTATATGACACAGCCTGAGGGTTTTGTCAATCCTAAGCATCCTAAGAAGGTTTGTAAGCTTCAAAAATCCATTTATGGATTAAAGAAAGCATCTCGAAATTGGAATCTTCATTTTGATGAGGCAGTTAAAGAATTTGACTTCATTAAGAATGAAGATGAGCCTTGTGTGTACAAGAAGGTTAGTGGGAGCATAATAGTATTTCTAGTCCTATATATGGACGACATCCTTCTCATTGGGAATGACATTCCAACATTGCAAAAGGTTAAGCAATGGTTGGGGAAATGTTTCTCAATGAAAGACTTAGGTGAAGTCGAGACAATACTTGGTATTCGGATCTATAGAGATAGATCAAATCAGCTTTTGGGACTAAGTCAAGAAAAGTACATAGATAAAGTACTAAAGCATTTTAGTATGGGAGACTCAAAGAAAGGGTACATACCTTTGGCTTTGGGAGTTCCTTTAACTAAAGAACAGTGCACTAAAAAAAAAAAGAAAGGGACAACATGAGTAGAATCCCATATACATCTGCTATTGGATTGATCATGTACGCTATGTTATGTACTAGGTTGGATGTTGCTCATGCACTGAGTATAACCAGTAGGTTTCAGGAAGACCCTAGTGAGAAACACTGGTTTACTATAAAAGGGATTCTAAAGTACCTGCAAAGGACTAAGGATCACTTCTTTGTGTATGGTGGTTAAAAAGAGCTCGTCATACAAGGTTATGCCGATGCTGCTTTTCAGACCAGCACATAGGATTCAAGATCGCAATGTGGGTTTGTTTTTATTTTAAACGATGGTGCTGTCAACTGGAGAAGCTCGAAGCATGAGACCATTGCTGACTCAACTACAAAATCTGAGTATATTACAGCAAGCGAGGCTGCAAAAGAGGCTATTTGGATTAGAAATTTCATTTCTGGATTAGGAGTGGCCCCAAACATCCTAGATCCATTAGAAATTTTCTGTGACAACAATGGGGCCATCACACAGGCCAAGGAGCCCCAGTCACACCAGAAATCCAAACACATAATCAGGAGGTACCACCTGATCAGAGAGATCATTGATCGTGGGGACATCAAGGTTAGCAAGATAGCAAGTGAAGACAATGTAGCAGATCCTTTAAAGAAACAATTGCGTCCAAATCTACACGACGCTCATTTGAGAGCATTCGATCTTAGGGCTATGCCCAATTAGGACTAGTGCTAGTGGGAGATTGTTAGTGTAAGCCCTAGCAATGCATTGTTATAAAATACTTTAGTTAATAAATGAATCATTTGTTTTATCTATTGTATTCCTGTGCATATCAATTGATAGAACTATCAGAGAATGTTGTTTCAGTTTAAGTTATCATGTGTGAGGCACATGGTTGTAAGACCTTGAAACAAATGAGACTTCATTCTAAATATCCCTAGTCAGTCATTGTTATGGGAATAACAAATGAATTAAGACTAGTATGCTCTCTCTGATAAGATGAGTTCTGTTTTATGGATCATAAGGACAAGAGTGTAAATCAGAGATCATAGATACATGTTTAGAACATGGTATCTGGATTCAATCCATTCATGAGAACACTACATGGTATAAGTCATAAGTGTTTCTCATGTGCAAGTTTTGCATCGGAGTTCTTAGACCTAAAATCTCTATGAAACTCTTTATGAATTACTGTGTACTTTGACATACACCTAACGTGCTCATAATAGGATGACAAGTATGGGTATGCACTAATCCATGTTAGAGAGCATGAGAGAAGTGAAGGGATTACCCCTCTCGATAAGAGAGAAAATATTATCGGGCACTTGATCAGTGAACTGAGAAGTGTATGGCCATACCGAGATGAAATAATGAGTAATCATTATTTATCTGAGAGTTTAGTATCACTGGAATATCAAGAAAGGAATTAATATATATAAGGATGACTAGTTTGCCTTATATTAATTATGATATTTAAGGGTAAGGGACTATACAAAATTACATTAGGTCACTAAATGCCATTTGCATTTTCATTTAATTTGGAATGCTATAATATCTTGCTAGAGAGTATATATAGCCTTTGGATTAATTTATTAATTCATTGCCAATATTAAACGGACCTATAGGATCACACACAAAGCATTTGGCTTAAAATATTTAAATAAAGTATTAGGCATTAATTTGGCCTTTTAATTATAGTCAAATTAATGTATGTAATGGGTATTAATATTGCTAAATGGACCTTGGTCCATTAGAGAGAGAGATTCAACCCACAAAGGTTTAATTTTAATTAATTAATTATCTTGTATTAATTAAGTTAATTGAGTATTAAAGCCTAAAAGAATTTGAATCAAATTAAAACACTTAAAAAGGAGATAATGTGACCGAAATTGTAAGATGAAAATCAAGGAAATTTCGGCACATGTATATTTCCTAAATTAAGTGATTTATTTTGATTAAATATCTTATGTTTATTTTAAATTAATTTGAATTTAAAATTTAAAGGAGTTTGAGTTAATGTGTGTCACTTAATTAGGAAGTGATGGAGGCTGAATTTACTACCTAAAAGATAGTAAAATTCAGATTTAACACTTACCTAAATTAGTGAGATATATAAATGAACTAAAACATAAAAACCCTAGGTGTTTTTTTTGGCTCTCTCACACTCTTGGCTAAAATACACAAGGGGAAAGGATTTTTCCTTGTTCTATTGTGTTCTTGGGTAGAAATTGAAACATCCTAAACTACAACTTTACTATATATAATGCAATCTACTTAAATCATGTTATTTTAAGCAATTAACTCATTTAACAGCTATATGCATTCATGTCATCTTATCCATTTAATCATATAACCAATATACAAATTAGGTTAGTCACATCTTTCGTATACATTTAAATACTATAAGCATATTGACTCCATATGCAACTCATTATCTTAATAATACTAGATCCTGCTATTTTAGTCATTTTTCTTTCATGCATAGCATTCAACATATCAGCACATTTATATAAAGTAATATAGTTTCTAGATGCATGCATATACTAGTATTCTCACTATGAGCTTATTACAACCTTTACCTCCACATAACATACATATATATATTACAAATCTTACACATATTAAGCATGTAAGGAACTAAACAAAATTTATCAAAATTTCCTACATCAACTTCTATAGACTGGTGTTGGCCTGTCCTTATGCAGAAAAAGTTCATGTACAAAAGCCTTGACTACCAAAAACTTACACGGATCAAAATAACTCGTGCTAAGCTATAAAGCTTAGTGGGGATTCTAAATATGAAAGAAAACCACTCACAGTGGTCGTCAGAAATATAGGATATACAAAAATAATTAAATATTAATAATATTTACATGTCATGAAAAAGTAAAAGATAAAGTATAATATCTTACACAACAAGATAACCCTTCAATTAATTCAGCATACTTGAATACATATAATTCATAAAGAGATCTGTGTATAATGTGAACAGATACCAATACAGGCTTAAGGAACCACTATTAAACATGATAAATCATTTATCAAATGCATAGTTCATACTGTGATTAACTGTGAAACAATAATTTTTACTTTAGTCTGCTTAGGTTCTAAGAGTGGATAACAGGATCGGTAGATACTCGAGGGTATCAAATGGTGGATATCTGAAGATATCAAAACTATGGACCTAATCAGGGCCAACTATACTGTGGACCGGTCAAGGACCCAAAAGGGTCAACCAACAACCCAAAATAGTTGTGCAAGATCCAGCAGGATCAACTATACTGTGGACCTAAAAAGGTCGACTGTGGCAGCTGCAATTCCCTATAGGCGCCTATCTATCCACAATTAAGCTCTAGTAGCTGGCAATATAGTTTTTCATGTTCATTTAATATATCATGCTTGTACTATATCATATTCCCTGTACACGTATATGTTCATATTATAGTATAAAATTTTCTACTGCATAAACATGCATTTATATACACATGTAAAAGTTCAAGTGTCAGTGATTGAACATACCTCTCATCATGAACTTATACCTGACCATGCTATTCTTTAGGCAACACATCATATTACAATCATGTTGTCATTCATATAGGATCAATGATCATTTTATAAAATCATACTTTCATAAATTCACGTACTTCAACTAGAGTTCCAAAATATATAGTTACAACATATCTTCATAACTTTGTTTTTATAAATCATCAAATTAATCTCACGTGTTGCTATTAACCATATAAATTTCTTATTTATATATTAAAATGTTATAAACTCACAAATTAATTCCATATTTTAAATCAAATTACATGTTTTAACATACTTTAGACGTGTCTCAAAAGGTTAGGGTAAGTGTTGGTATTGGATGGGGCTAAAAACTGCATTAAACTTCAAAAGGAAAAGGCCATGGCTGAGACAATTGGTCGTGTCTAAAGGCTGAAATTGACATCAGAAGGTGTCCACAGCTGAGACAAATTGTCTCGGCCGTGACTGCCACTGATGCCTTAAGGAAATTTCTGCGAGATAGTTTCTCTTGTTCACTTTGTACATCATTTTAGACCTTCTAAATGGAATTTTCAGCAAAAAGGTCTTCTACAACTTTGTGCCCCTATATTTATAGTTTCTAAAACATCAAAAATATCTGAAATATATTTTATAGAACTCAATATATATGGAATTTACTAAAGGCTGTTCATTATAGTAGGCAACACAGGATTTTCGATTTCAAGTGAAAATTAGGCAATCTTATAGGCATTATTAGACTTTGATTTCCTCATATAAATTGTAGGTTTGGAAGTCTATTTTAAGTAGGAATTGACCTTATGTAATTATGATCATTGTACAATCAATTATAAAGATTTTACCCCAAGCTGTTCAAAATCGGAATAAAAAATGCATCTAACATTCAATCAATATAGGGATAATTTAGAGGCCAAATTAGTGATATTTTTCAACTACACTTTTATACATATAACTCTTGTGGAAATATTGAAATTAAAATGGCTTTAATTTAAGGTCCCTAACTCATTTTTATGGCTAAATTATAGTCAATAGTTTCATCAATTCCTCATGTAATACCTATTGTAACAAATTCTAATTTCATACCTCATCCCAATTATTCAATCTATCACACATATGCACCTTAATGATATAATTAACATTCACATGCATGCAAGATGAGTCCTATCCCATACCTTAGCCGAAACAAACAAAATCTCTACTCCTTCAAAACTCCTTTGCCCTTATTCTTCTTACTACAATCTTCCTCTACAACAAGGCACATATTTTTGTATTAAAATCCAGAATTCTTCTTTCCATCAAAGTGTACAATCTTTCCATTGAAAAAAAGGAGAATGAGAAGAGAATGTTTAATTTCTTCTTACCTTAGCAATTGAGCTCAAAGATTATCTCATACAATATGACATGCATCCAACTCTTAAAAATAAATTTGAGGTAAAAGGTTTGATCTTCACAAACAATATAACAAAGATGAAAGGGATTTGAGAGGGAGATGCCATCCAAGTTAACAAAACCAACAGAAAATGTCTTTCGTTTCTCTCTCCCACTAACTTCTTTCTATTTATATGAGTAGCAAACTTCCCTTTTACTCCCTCTAGATTTTGCATGTCACATAAATACCACACACCTTTATGCATGCTATAAAGTAACCCCTCCACTAACTCTTTCTCTTAAATCAACCTTTCCATTTATTCCTTCTCTTAAATTGACCCTTCAATTATTGATTTATTCACATTTGCCTCTAAAGATGCTATAATTACAAATTTACCCCAAAATAATACTTTTTACTTCAATTATACCCTTGAGTATTTTTAAACTATAACATTAAATTTTATTTTCATGCAAATAATATAATAACACAATAATTTATCACTTGACCCATACTTATGTGAAATTTTAATTTTTAATTTAATCTTAATCAAATAAATCCTACTCAAATCATGAAAATTCCAATTAGGGTCATTTAGGGGGCCTCACAACAATAACAACCTAAAGGAAGTATAAGATCAGATCTTGTAGCTTCAATCCATTACCATTGCCAATTATTTACACATGAGCTAGCACTCTCAATTTTAATCCTTCATTGCAATTGTGTGTGTGAACATAGAGAGAAGTGGCATAAAGGCTATTTCTTTGGCATTGGTGATCAAGACCTAAAGCATATAAGTTCATCCTAATTGCTGGTCATCATCAAAATCAAGTATTAAAGTGCATCTAAAGTTTTAAGTTTTAAAATCCTAAAATTGCATGTTTTCGTATCTTGTTTATGGCTTGCGTGGTATGTATGATCGATTTTATTATTTTTTCGCTGCGTGATCATCATATATATGCCATGTCATATTCCATCACTAAGGAGCAAGGAATTTAAAGTTGTCAAACTTAAACTCAAAAATGCTAAGTTAAAGATATGGAAGCAGAATTAGAAGCTATTAAGGCTGATTAGAAGTCCACTCAGACTAAGCTTGTGGCAAAAATTGCTTCTCTAGAATTAACTCAAGTCTAGCTTCAAGAAGAGAAAAGGCAACTTTAATCCCAGCACCTAAAGCAACTTGAGGATGAGAAGGGCTAGTTTCTAGAAAAATTGGGCAGAACTCAAGTCGAGATGATTGAGCAAATTCGGATGGCCTGCCAAGAAAGGTTCTCTAGAGCCAATCTATCATTCTTAGCAGATCCTAATGCTCTGTCCTTAATTCTCGAAGATGATGATGATGGAGAGAAGGAAGAGGCAAATGTTGTGTTAAATCCTAGTGGCCATATTAAAGAAGTTCCTCAGGGAGATATAGTTGAGGATTAAAAATCTCCGGAAGGACAATCCAACCCAGACAATGCTTGATAACTTTAATTTAGTGTTTGTTTCCTGTGTGTTTTTGTCTGTTATTTTTATATGTTTTAGTGTGTTTTCAGTTTTAATTATTTTAAATTTAAATCTCTTTGCCAAATTTGATAAGTTTGATGATTTATGATTGGATTTGTGCTTAATGGTGAAATTTTTAATATTTTACTGAATTTTGCCTCAGGTTATGGCTGAGACAACATTGTTCCAGCTACAACCCCTGAAGACACTTCAAAACTCACCTTTAACAAAAGTCACAGCCAAGATCAAATTGTTCCAGCTGTGACCCCAATATTTTTCGTGAATTTTAATCCAAAAGCGTTAGTTATGACTGAGACTATTTTGTTCTAGGCATGACCCATGCAAAATCCAGGCTTCAACAGCTTGGTCAAGGTAGAGATAAACCTATTCCATTTGTGACCCTCTCATTTTTATAAAAGTAGAATATGTTTTGTAAGAGAGGGAGATGAAGATTTTAGTTTTATCTTTATTTTTCTCTATAGTATTTAGGGTTTTTACTATTTTCTTTAGCTATAAACACTTTATTTTATATTAATTTTAATAGCATTATTAGATCAAACACTAGTTCTTCATTTATTTTATCAAAGTCTAGTCTAAAAGTAATCAAAAGTTGCTGAGATTGGAAGAGAGGAGCTAGTTCATATTTCATCTTCAGATTCAACAAGTGGGCTTACTAGTTTCTTTCTCTCTTATCTCTTTATTTTCTTCAATGTGTAGTGAGTAGTGACTTTGTTGCTTAGGGATCTATGAATCTCCATATCCATGTAAAACTTTGAACCATTTTATGATTAATATATGATTAGATGTTTTATTCTTCTATGTGATGATCCAAATATCATTCTCTTGTATTGGATGAATGGGTTTTGTGCTTATTTTGATTGGATGTTTGAATACTATATTTTTGCATGCATTAGCTGAAAGTTTGCTAATGATTCTGGAATAGAGGCTATTAGATTTATAGTTATATTGCATTGTAGATTTAGAAATAAGTGAAGAATGAATGGGTATCAGGTTAGCTTCAGAATAGGAAGTCAATCTATATCTAGGATTTTTAAGACTTGTGCTTAGGCTAGTTACTTGATTGGCTCCGGAATGGGAAATCGAATCGCTAGAATAGTTGTCTCAGAAATGGAAAACTTGGGTTTTGTTGGGTTATCCACATCTACAACATATTATCTTTATGTTATAATAATTTGCATTGGGTATAGGCAGGATTAGAGACTTAAGCAACTTTTTAGTGATTATTTTATCTTAAACTCTATTCTTTGTCTTTATTGCATTTAATTTCATTGCATTATCATTTTAATTTATTTAATTTTTTGGTCAAATTATAGTAGTTATAATATCCATCATAAAAAACAATTGGAAAATTCCTTACATGTACAATTAATCAATAAATTTTATCTTGCAAACACAATCTATTGGGTACAATATTCTTAGGTTCTAAATTGTATTCCCCTATATGACTTAGCTAATTCAGTATATTTGTCGACATCCGATAAAGTTCTTAGCGCCATTACTGGGAATTGGCATTTTTATGTGAATTATTGATTAATAATTTGTATGTTTTTTATTTTATTCTTATTTTGATTTTTTTTTCTTTTTTTTCAGGTGATTAGTGGTGTATGAATAGACTGAGATTGCAACAACTAGCCCCTTTTGATCCTGAAATCGAGAGGACTCTATATAGAAGGTGATAGGAAAATCAAGCTTTAAATACAGATGATCCACCACCACCTCTTAATGCACCTTTCGGGAACCAACAAGAAGCAAGGTAAGAACAAGCTAGACTGGAGGATCTTAAACCTAGGACAATCTGAGATTATGCTACTTTAAGGTGGAACGAGGAGCATAGAACAATTTTTTGCCTCGACAATAATACTTTGAGCTTGAACCAACAACTATAACTACAGTGCAACAAAATTAGTTCTTTAGATCAGAGTTGGAAGACCCAGCTCAACACCTTGATGTTTTATTGGAAATCAGCAATACTGTTCAAATTTAAGGGATTTTCACAGATGCAATTCGGTTAAAGTTGTCCCTATTTACTCCTAATGGAAAGGCGAGAGAGATTGGCTGCAAATGCTGCCCAATCAATCTATTCGGTCTTGGAAACAAATGCAAGAGAAGTTCTTGGTTAGATTCTTTCCTTTAACAAAGACCACAAATATTCAGAATAACGTCTATAACTTTCAACAGTTGAGTAAGGAATCTTTTTGTTAAGCATGAGAGAGATTTAAAAGGTTGTTAGAGAGTTGTCTTCATTATGAGATAGTTATGTATCAGCTTATGCCAACCTTTTATGCAGCATGTAACCCTATGATGAGGTCATTATTAGATGCAGCAACAGAGGGTAGCTTCATGAATAAAATTCCAGAAGAAGCATTTATGTTGTTTGATGAAATGGCGATAAATGAGGCACAATGAGATAGCACTAGGGCCATAAATAAGAGGCAGAGAGTCTATAATATGGATGAAGTGGCAATGTTAAAGGCACAAATATAGTTGCTTAAAAAATAGTTAAACAGGTTGAAAATTCAAAATGTGTCAGCTGTATAACAAGAATGTGGTTCATATGAATGAGCTAGTTTGGTGAATAAGTTGAAAATTAATGAATCTTACACCTAAGGGATGAGAGATGTGAATGTCATTCATGATTATAAAGGCATTACCCCTTCAATTATCACTATAACCTGGGGTGGAGAAATCACCCAAACTTTTCACAGAGAGAGGGTAACTAAGATTCATCATCAAATAATCAACCTAGAGCTCCATTCAACCCAAAAACTATTGTCCAAAGCAATCAACATTTAGGATCACCATACATATTAGCCTCCACACGTGCAAACACATTTTTAAATGCCTTACCAAGTGTAATGCTCGCCGAATCCTGTTAGAATCTAGTTTGCTCTCAAAAACACGCTTTTAGGACTCGAGATTGGATAAAAGCTTGTTTTACTCGTGAAAATTGGTCACTGGTAATAGACAAGATGTTATTCCTACCTATTGTTGATGATCAACCTATGAGAGCAACTGTTGGGCACCACAAGAAGGGTATCATAGAGTTGCCACCTAATAGAATATTGGAAAAGTGAGTTCTAACCTTATGAGGCCGAAACCTGAGATAATTCATATCTCACTCTTATTTATAACCTGGTTAATGTTTATATAAATAAGTGTTTATGATTAATTATTCTAATAATCTCCTTAAGTATTTTTCATGGTAGAGAATTAAAAGACACATTGCAAGCATGTTAAAAGCTGTAAAGTAATTGAAAGAATGAAATAAGAAAATATCTATACTTATAACACCATAAAAATTCATAAAACTGAGGAATTCATTGAGTTCATTTGAATTAGGATATTAGTCTTCGCATGAATATGTAAAATAATGATAGAATTTTGGGTGTATCTTGAATAAAAAATGGGATGATTGATCGCCTGCAGCTTTTGAAAGGAGTCACATTAGTTAATTTTAAGGTAAAAAATCATTTATATTTATAAAGAAAAAAACTTTAATTTACAGGTTATTTTGTGGAAAAAATAGGGACATTGGTCCCTTTGATATAAAAAATCCCACTCAAACTGGTATAAGCTATTTGATGAGTTTCTTAAGCTATTTGATGAGTTTCTTAAATTATCATTTGAATAAAATGACTATGTACAATAAATAAAGGAGAGCATGAAATAATACAAAAATCGGGCTATTTATTGAGTTAGGAACATAAGTTCTCACATGCATATTTATGAAATTTTTTACATAATTTTTGGAGTTAAAATAGAATATTGGTCCATTTTATGAAAAACCAATTTATTATTTAAAAAAAAATTATTATTTAAATAGAAAAAACTTAGTGTGAATTTTCCTTAGCCGTTGTGCAAAACCCATTTTTTACTAGCTATTACAACTGATTTGCATCAAAAAATGGAAAAGAATAATACAGACCAATTAAATGACTAAACTACCAACTAAACTGGTAGATGAAAAATTAATATTGGGACAATTTGGGCCTCAACTTCTAATTCTCCCACAAAAGGGCATCACATGGTATGTTAAAAAAAAGAAAAAACGTATAAGTTAATAAAAATGGAATAAAATAATTTGAAGCATTAAATCATAATAATACATAAATGAAACATAAAATATATTAACAATGATAATAATATTAAGGTAAAGAGAAAATATCAAAATTATAAATACAGGAGATTATAGACAATTAACTAGAGCAAACCATAGCAAATAATCACAGTGAAATGAGGAAAAGAAAAAAACAAAGGCAAGAAATTAAGGAATAAAGCTACCAAGAAGGAAATAGATACAAGGAAAAATGAGTTATGGACACACCAAGGAAAGGGAGGGAGCGAGTCACACTCCGAAAGAGGCGAGTTATGGCCTGAATTAGGGTAAGTCGTGCCTGTATTAAGTGAGTCACTGGGTGATCCAGAAGCAAGTCATGACCCTCATGACTCAAGGCTGTGACTCATGTCTTGATTATCTAATAGCTACTGGAACGATGCCATGGCCACCTAAAAGCACTTAAAGTACTAAATTAAGCCCCATTCAAGCATAAAAATGGTCCAAACCTCTAAAATTAGTTTTGATGCATGAAATGGCCACTAAAGCAGCTAAAAGCCATTAATCCAAGAAATTACCATGTGTGACTCACAAGCTTAAGAGAGAGAAAAAATATGATAAAATTATAAATTTACACCTGAACTCATGTAAAAGACAAAATCCATGAATAAAACTTGATAATACACATATATAAACTATTAAAATATGCATTTGAGTAAAGAGAGCTAAAATAGCATATAACATAAAGTAAAAGCTAAAAAAAAAGCATGAAGATATATTGTACAAAAACAAAATGAATATGTATAAGAAAGAAAGTTGTAGATTTACATGTTCTTAATATTTTTTACCTCTTATATTACCTTCAGTAAAGCTCTTCTAAAAACCAGTAGATTTGGACCTTACACCTTTTTTCTTCTTCTTCCTTTGTTTTTTGAAGCCCAATAAAACCAGAGAGTTTTTTATTTTTTTGTCTTTTTCTCATCTCTCTACTTTTCAAATTCTCCTCCCTTAAAAAGGATTAAGTCCACCCTATTTAAAATGCCATCATTAGCATTAAATGCTTAGGATTAGGCCAAATAAAGTAAATAAGATTTTTAATAAAAACTTACTCCTATGTTTTAAAGGAAAAAATGAAATTTTAAGTAAAAAGGTCAAGTCATGGCCTTGACTGGTGAGTTAAGGGCGTGATTGGGGTTGGGCCTCCAACAAAAGCCTAGAAACCCATTCAAAGGCAGAAATGGGATAAGTGACGGGTTTGGGTCATTACTCACTCATGACTCCACATCCTTGACTCGTGCCTAGTGACTCAAGTGATAAGCCAATGGGAAAGGGAGTGAGTCGCCCTTAAAGGTCACGACTCAGGAGCGAGTTATGATCTCGACCCATGAGTTAGGGTCGTGATTCACTTATGAGTGTGTTTTAAGCCTTTAAAAGTGCTCCTTCCACCAATGCAAAAGAGAAATAATAGAGGTGAACCCTAAAATATTATTTTTAACTCCCAGAAACAACAAAAACTTGTAAAAAGATTTTTTTTCAAAAACAAACACTGGAGAAGGCCATATTGCTTTGTTCTCTGGCTATTTTATAACAACATTATCCTCATTAGGTAACTTCGATAGAGGGTGACTTATGGATTTATGGATTGTGACTTTACTACTTCTGCCATGTATAATAGATGGGTTACCAGCCCTGCAATTGACAATAGGGTGAATTGGCTTAGGAAAAACCCCGACAGAAGTCATAAAGGATGATTAATAGATTTTGTACATATAATGTAGAAATTATGTACTATTTTTTATATTGAACAAGATAACTCTGGGTATGTAAAATGAATTGCTATTATTTATATTAATGTACAAGCTTGCATTACATATGTGAATATTTCAACATAATTTCACTATATATGATCACTATTGAACATCAAGTTCAGAAATACAAAACTCTATCTAATCTTAGGTTCAAGCCTTAAAAGCATCTTTCCTTGTTATCAATTAGACCTCTCAGGTTTTCTTGATTGAACATTTCCATTCTGCTCCTAACTTTTCCAAAGATTTCTTTTTTCGATTTTCACCTTAGAGGGACACCTGATTTTAGAAAGGCCATCATTTTTTTCGATTTTCAACCCACGGAACTATATTTTCTTCTATTTCTCTTTTCTTTCCTTTCCTTTTTTAGAGACTAGCAATTAAATCTTTTTAGCCTATTTTTATGCATAACCTAACTCATCCCTTACCTATTTTGGGACACTAACACTCGATTTCACCCTCAAAATCAAGGGATTATCGAGCTCAAGTGAGGAAACCTTTGAACTTATAGTGATTTGATCCCATTTTTAGGGAGAGAACCAAGTCAAGATTCTCGACCTAGGCCGATGGTCGCTTCGAGATAAAGAAGGGATTCAACTCGACTTGCCAAATCATAAACCTCTAAAGGTATGATGTAACACGTCCAGGTGTTTTTATCTTATCACTAATGATAGATGACCGGGAAGCATCTAGTTGGGCACCATGAGGCTAAATAGTAAAGAGTCGCCACCCAATAAAATATTGAAAAAAGGGGTGTTCTGACTTCGTGGGGCCAAAAACCCAGAGAGGGTTCAGAATTTTGCTCTTATTTTCACCTTTGACAAACATGACATAACGGATTTCAAATTAATCATGTTATCCCTTTTCTTTCATGCAAGATTAGAGAAAATATAGAAATTAAAGGCGAATCCAATCATGTAAGAAAGCAGTAAATCATGACGTAAAATAAAGCAATAAAGACATCTATAAATCGAGCAGTCCATTATGATCATTTGAGGTGAGAACTTTGGTCCTCACACGTGGTTTAATGAAGAAGCATTTCATTGTGAGATTTTGAAGATAGGGACTTGCCAGTCAAAGTTTTATTTATGAAACATCTCGTGTTATTTAATTATATACAAGATCATTTATATTATTAAAAGTTGATTTTTTACATGTGAATTTCTTAGGCAAAAATGTGGATATTGGTCCGACTGTATTAATGAAACAGCCCCAATTAATTACTATAAATATTTTTTGGTGACATTTTTGTTTGCAGTCGAAAAAGTATTTTTAATAATAAAAGAAAAGGGAAATTAGAGACTTACCTGCTCCTGTCCACAAAAGGGTTTATCCCACATGAGCAATAATAATAACAACAACAATTACAACAAAAATAGTAATAATGATAAGGATAATAATAAAAAAATGAAAAGAGAATATTCATGAAATTAAAGTAAAAAGATAAAAAGATAAGGATCTAGCGATGATGACATACGGTCAGCTCATCTTCCTTAAAAAGCAAAAAGACATACTTTGGGCCGTGCACCGTTTAATGGCTGAGTATACCTCAATCGATACAGGATCGTGTCAGCCTGATAACGGTGAGTTTTCTTTCCTTTTTAAAATGGAATCCTCTCCAATAGCAGATCCAAAATGGAGCAAAAAGAAGAAGTTAAATACAAAGATGAACCTTTTAAACTGGGTTTTATTCTGATAAAAAATGATTTAAAAGAAATGAACAAAATAGAAATTAAAAAAAGGTTACCTAAAAATTTCTATCACATAGCAATATACCTCTTTTAAGGGGTTTCACAACCTAAATTCAACAAAGATTAATGTAAAATAAAACTAACAAATGAAAAGAATGACAAAATTTATTGTAATTATGATAATATTAAGAAAGGCCTTTTATATTACCTTTAGTGTACTTACTTAATTAGACTGTCAAATGTTGGATTCGTGACCCTTGGTCGTATTGAAATAGTTGAAGAATTGGGAGTTACAAGCCAAAAATTCACTTTTGGCTTAGAAAACTTTTAAAGATATTTGGAAGTTTCTAAGATTTTCTTTGAAAGTGATGTTAACTCTCTTTTCAAATCTCAAAACTCAGCCAACTAACCCTTAAGAAGGAATCGGAGGAAACTTATAAAGGGTGGAGTGTACGACTGTACCATAGGTATGCATGGCTGTACACTTAAGTGGTGCCCCTCACTTGCCCACTTGCCTCATAGGAAAGTCCACCACAATTTGAGTATATGGCCGTACCATGGGAATGTATGGCTATACACTCCAAAAGAAGATCAATTTGCCTGAAAAGGTAAGATTCCTCGAATTGCACGGCCTTACACCCCTTTATGCAAGGTCGTACATTCCAGAAAGGGCAAAGGCCAAATGATGAATATTCTTCAAATTTACGGGCGTGTAGGCCATAAATGCACGACGTGCAAAGCTTTTAAATAAACATAACTCAATTTCAAGTTCCTGACCAAGGGTATATTTCATCACTTGCCCCTCTTGAGCAAATCAGCTACACAGACCAAGCTAAAAAATATTTAAAAAGGCTTTTTAGAAAATAATTTCAATACCACAAAGAGTTCATCATCCTCGATTCGCTGTTTTTAGAGGAGCAATTTTCCTCATTAGGTAACCCTAACAAAGGCCTCCTCAAGACCTAGTGCTTACAATTACCCCCAAGTTTAGGGAGTCAAGTGCATGCAGGAGTCTAGATGAGCCAAAGTTCAGAGTAGTAGAGAGATACTTACCTGAGGAGGCAATCTCCATGCTTGATTCTTAAGAAAACTTGGTTGGTAAATGATGCCAGCCTATGGCATGTCCTCTGGTTCAGAGGCGATTCCACATTTACGGCTATGCCCTGACCTGAAGGCGATCCCCCTATGTGGCTATACCTTTAAGGCGATCCCACTATGTGGCTATACCTTGAGGCTATACTTGAGGAGGCAATCTCCGTGCTTGCTTCTTAAGAAAGCTTGGTTGGTGAACGATGCCAGCCTGTGGCGTGTCCCCTGGTTCAAAGATGATTTCACTTTCGCAGTTATGCCCTGACCTGAAGGCGATCCCACTATGTAGCTATACTTAAAGGTGATCCCACTATGTGCTATACCTTGAGGCAATCCCACTCTATGGCTATACCTTGAGGCAATCCTACTATATGGCTATGCCTTGAGGTAATCCCTCTTTATGGCTGTACCTTGACTTAAAGGCGATCCCACTATGTGGCTATTGTTAGAGAGTATGCCCTAGAGCCTATGTAAAAGGGATGTATTTCATATGTATGAATTCATATTCTTAATGAAAGGCATCATTCATTTATTAATGCTATGTTTAAATACATGAGTTTGTAAATCTTAAATTAATAAATGAAGTCCTAGATATTATAAACACAGTGCAAAGGCAATCATGAAAGTGTTCATGATATGAGATGTTTATTACATGCAAATGTGTTAATATCTAAATATCCCTAGTCATAAAATTAACAAGATAGGACATTGTTAATTCAGACATAGTAGCACATGTTATGCTTTTTTAATGGTTCTCATAATTGTGATTATGAAAGATAATCAAAGCTACCATGTGGATGCTTGTTAGAAGAAAAAGTTCATTCGATACCTGCAAAAAGAATCCTCACATGGATATTAAATCTATGTCAGTGAGGAATCTGTTCATAGTAGTTGTGCAAGTATCCTTAGACTTAAGATCACCAAAGTTATATTAAGTAGCAAGTGGTATACTTTGACTCCATAACTGATTACTTCTAATTGGGAGTGAACATAGTTAGGAGATTGGGTATATCATGACCTACTTGAAGATAGTTGAGTGATTGACAAAGGATTCACCATCCCAGATTTAATAAGGGAAGTTATCTCACATGATTCTATAATTGCCTTGTTCAGAGAATCTCTGGCCAGAGTAATATGCCAAGATGGATAGAGATCCATAAAGGGAATTTTGGGAACAATGTTTAAATTAATAGAACATACATAATTAGATTTATATGAGTTGACAGAAATCTATACTTAGAATCTAATTGATATAAGAGTGGTGAAAGGAGTAATTGCACGATAACTATTTATATGGAAGGGTATAGTCAAACCACTTGACTTTCCTGATATTTGGATAGTCATGATGCCTAGCTAGAGGCCGCTCATGACTTATATAATAGTGTATCATAAATGTCAATAGGGACTGGTAAAATAATTTAAAGAAGTTTAAATCATTTGAGTTTTGAATAGAACTCATAATTACATATTATACTGCTAATATGGACAATAACCCAATAGGTCACACACATATAGAATAAAGGATAAAATGGTAAAATGACAAGGATAATAATATTTGATATTATTATGGGAGAAGAGAAATGAATAAGAGAATAATTAATTAAAGAGTTTAATTAATTATGATCAAGTAAAATTGATCGTAGAACTTTTTAGAAATATTCTATAAAATGGACTTAATTGAAATATTATATTTCATAATTAATTATTATTATTGGACTATAAGTGTTATAGGACTGATATAATAATTAATAGATCCATTGGAGAAATTATAGACGCCCAAAGAATTGATTTTGGCATAGAAACCCTCAAGAGGAAGGGTTTCACGACAACTTCAGATAAGAGGCCTTAGAGGCCTAACTCTTAAACCAAAATAAATTAAATATATTTCATAAGTGTTATGGAGCCTACATATTTAATTTGGATGGATTTGGATTTCATTTGGTTGATTAAATCAAATTGTATGCATAAATGGCCTAGTTTTTGGGTTTTGTGCATAGTCCTTTATGAATGGACTTAAATTGGATTTAATTGAGCCCAAATAAATTATTAATAATTCCAAAAGCCCATTTGATCTTTCTCAAGCAATTTTAAAGAGCCCAATCCTATTACGAAGTTAGATTTTTAACCTAACTATAAAAATCAAGTGATAGGGATTTTAGGGTTAAATGAACAATTAAGAGAAAGAAAATTCTCTCCCTCAAAAACCCTAGCTGGCACTGTTAGAGAGTATGCCCTAGAGCCCATGTAAAATGGATATATTTCATATGTATGAATTCATATTCTTAATAAAAGACATCATTCATTTATTAATGTTATGTTTAAATACATGAGTTTGTAAATCTTAAATTAATAAATGAAGTCCTTGATATTATAAACACAGTGCAAAGGCAATTATGAAAGTGTTCATGATATGAGATATCTATTGCATGCAAATGTGTTAATATCCAAATATCCCTAGTCATAAAATTAACAAGATAGGACATTGTTAATTCGGACAGACTAGCACATGTTATGTTTCTTGAATGGTTCAAGTAGTGGTTCTCATAACTGTAATTATGGAAGATAATCAAAGCTAACATGTGGATGCTTATTAGAAGAACAAGTTCATTGGAGACCTGCAAAGAGAATCTTCACATGGATATTAAATCTATTTCAGTGAGGAATCTCTTCATAGCGGTTGTGCAAGTATCCTTAGACTTGAAATCACCAAAGTTATCTTAAGTAGCAAGGGGTATACTTTGACTCCATAACTGATTACTTCCAACTGGGGGTGAATATAGTTAGAAGGTTGGGTATATCGTGACCTACTTGAAGATAGTTGAGTGATTGACAAAGGATTCACCATCCCAGATTTATTAAGGAAAGTTATCTCGTATGATTCTATAATTGCCTTGTTCAGAAAATATCTGGCCAGAGTAATATGCCAAGATGGATAGCAATCCATGAAAGGTATTTTGGGAACAATGGTTAAATTAATATAACATACATAATTAGATTTATATGAGTTGACAGAAATCCATACTCAGAATCTAATTGAGATAAGAGTGGTGAAAGGAGTAATTACACGGTAACTGTTCTATGGAAGGGTATAGTCAAACCACTTGACTTTTCTGACATTTAGGTAGTCATGATGCCTAGCTAGAGACCGTCCATGATTTTTATAATAGTGTATCATAAATATTAATAGGAATTGATAAAATGATTTAAAGAAGTTTAAATAATGTGAGTTTTGAATAGAACTCATAATTACATATTATACTGCCAATATGGACAGGAACCCAATAGGTTACACACATATAGAGAAAAGGATAAAATGGTAAAATAACAAGGATAATAATATTTGATATTATTATGGGAATAGAGAAGTGAATAAGAGAATAATTAATTAAAGAGTTTAATTAATTATGATCAAGTAAAATTGTTTGTAGAACTTTTTAGAAATGTTCTGTAAAATGAACCTAATTAAAATATTATATTTTATAATTAATTATTATTGAACTATAAGTGTTATAAGGTTGACATAATAATTAATAGATCCATTGGAGAAATTAAAAGAGGCCCAAAAGAATGGTTTTGGTGCAGAAACCCTCCAGAGGAAGGGTTACACGCCAAACCCTAGTAGAAGGCCTTAGAGGCCTAATTCTTGGACCAAAATAAATTAAATATATTTCATAAGTGTTATGGAGCCTACATATCTAATTTGGATGGATTTGGAACTCATTTGAGTGATTAAATCCAAGTGTGTGCATGAAGGGCCTAATTTGTGGGTTTTGTTCATAGTCTTTTATAAAATGATTTAAATTAGATTTAATTGAGCCCAAATAAATTATTAATAATTTAAAAAGCCCATTTAATATTTCTCCAGAAATTTTAAAGAGCCCAATTCCTTTTTGAAGTTGGATTTTTAACCTAACTATAAAAATCCAAGTGATAGGGATTTTAGGGTTAAGTGAACATTAAGAGAAAAAAAACTCTCTCTCACTCTCTCAACCATAGCTGCCACCCCCCCTTGATAGCATCAAGGGGATTTCGGCCAGCCCTTGTGTTCCTCCATTGTTGGTTCATTCAATTATTCTCTAGTGTGGATTACTAATTGGAGGTATTCAATTTTGGACATTGTGGTTTGCGACAATCGGATGAGAAGGAAAATCAACTGCTCAACAAAAATCAAAGGCGATTTTTCTTATTCTCATTAATATGTATATTGTAAATTCATGGAAATATCAGATCTATTGGTTAAAAATTTTTAAATTTCGCTTATGTATGAGATGCATGTAACCAATATAACCCAACATGGTATCAGAGCTTCGGTTTTTCTATGAATCAATAATTCTATATTTTGCAAAATAGTTATTATTTTTGAGATATTTATTTCATTAATTTTAAAATATCAGATTTTATTGTTTATGAATGAGAAATATTGATTTCTGGATGTATGTGATCAAATATATAAAACGAAAAATAAAAACGATTCTTTTAAGAAAAGAATCATTATGTTTGGCATGAATGGCATTTATTTTTCAATAAAGTTTAGGGGTTGTTCTATATTAAATTTTTATTGATCCAATCAAAAATTATTTTGATGATAATTTATGTGTTTAATATGTGATATTAAGCCATAGGATCAAACAAAATTAAAATCGAACAAGTTTTGCATGAAAACTAGTTTAGTCGAAAAGTTTGATAAATTAGTGTTCTTGGTGTGTTCTTGTTTAGAATTATTTTTAATCTTCTAAATATAATATAACTGATATATTAATGTGTTTTTAATTAACTGTATTAATTAAAATAGGCCTTGAATTAATTGAATTAATTTTAATTCATTAAAACCACTTAATGGATTTAATTATATTTATGGACTTGATTTAAATTAGTGAATGACTTGGTGGACCCAAGGAGCTGATTTAAATTAAATATTATTAACTATAATTGAGTTTATTAATGGATTTTAAGGGTTGGAGTGGGCCTGGCTCATTCCAAAAGGTCCAAATGGTCTAATAGACACAAAACTAGTTTGTGTGTAAACACACTTTAGGGTTTATAGTGTGAGTTTCGACTTACTCTTTGTTTTAAGCCCAAAATTAATTTTTTAATTTTTTAATATGATTAATTAATTAAATAATAAATTTATAATTAATTAATAATCAATTGAATTGATAATTAAGGCAAGAACACATGCATGCAAAAAGGTTTCCTAAAATGAAAGTTTCAAAATGGAAAAAATTTCCTAATTTGATCACATTATTAAAATAACTCAAAAGTAAGTTTCAAGAGTTGAAACAAAGTTAATATTCCATTATATGGTTTTACTTATGCATTAGAAATGTATATAAGGGTGTATGATTGGCATGATGGATAGTTATGGACAAAGGCCCAATGTAATTGAGCATAATGCATGTTTCGGCCTAATAAGGACTTTCATGTCCCGGCCACTTGTTTTTATTTTGTATTTCTTTTTCAAATTGTAATATGTAATTAGATTACTTAGATTAGAATTAAAGATAGAGATGGAGACCATTATCAAGAAGCAAGATGGGCTGGATAGAGATCCAATAAGTTTGAAGATAATGTAATTATTTTTACTTGTTTGAATCATGCATATTACCTAGGTATGACCTTTTGATTTCCCTTTTGGCTAGGGGAAATCAATGTAGTAAATTTCATAACTATACCATATTTGTATGCTTATATTTATGTGATAGATATAGGATGCATACCAATGTATGCCAACCATGTATGATGAGACTTAATTAACTAAAATCCCTCAAACTAATACTAAGGTATATAAGCCTTTCATTAATTTTAGGAGAACCAGAGTTCTTTATAGTGTGAGTTATTAACTACAGTCAAGCTCACATTATATCGAATATGTTCAAATTTAATTAAATGGGTCATCTTAGCTAGCCCATTAGCTTGTTGACCACAGTCAAGGCTAATGGTTCTAAAAGCAAGATTAGGGAATGCATATATGATATGCATGTATTAAGAGTTGATAACCTAATGATCCAATAGTTGTGTAGAGACACAATTGGTAAAGCTACCTACCTTTCAAGGGTATGGAATTTGATTTTTTGAACACAGTCAAGGTCAAATTTTATATAAAGGATTGGATATTGGCCTACTAAGAAAACCATTGGGTTTTCTCGAATTAAATAGTGAGGGCAATTGATTCACAATAAATAGTGGGAGTAAATGGATTAATTAAAGACCTAATTAATGCATATATATATATATGGACATACTCTCATATGTTTTCTTTTTCACATCTAGGTCATCAACATGAGCACATCAAACATTAATATACAATCAATCTTGGATAACAAGCTAGTTGGCAACAACTATTTTGATGGGATCAGACAAGTGAGAATTATTCTCAGAGCTAAAAAGATCCATTATGTCTTGGATAAAGATCCACCACCACTTCCATCAGATGATGCCATTGATGAGATCAAGGCACTTATTGAAAATACATGGAGGATAGTAAAGCAGCGGCATGTCTGATGCTGGGTGCTATGTCCTCAGAGCTTCGGAAGTAACATGAGATAATGGATGCTAGAACCATCATTTTGTATTTAGAGGAGCTTTATTCTTCTCAGGCTAGAACTGAGCAATATGATATTGCTTGAGCTCTATTTAGCTGCAAAATGGTGGAAGGCACTTCGGCTGCTGCTCATACATTGAAGATGTATGAGTATATTGAGCATTTGAGTAGACTTGGCTATGTAATGGATAATAATTTATACATAGATTTAATCTTGTACTCATTGGCACCAAGTTTTGCACCTTTCGTGCTTAACTTCAACATGAACAAGATCCAAGTAACCATTCTTGAGTTAATCAACATGCTTAAAATAGCTGATGGATCCTTCAAGAAGGATTCAAAAAGTGTCATGGTTGTAACTTTTGCTAAAGGCAAGAAGCAGAAGAAGAAGATGATGACCAAGGCGCAGCCAAAGCATGGTGTGATTTTCAAGAAGAAGGTTGCCAAGAAAGAGAATTCCAAAGGAACTTGCTTCCATTGTGGAAAAGATGGTCATTGGAAGCGTAACTGCAAGGCCTATCTAGATCTCTCAAGGAGAAGAAGCAAGTTGTTGCTTCTACTTCAGGTATTCGTATGATTGAAATAAATACTTATTCTATTGCTTCAAAATAATCTTGGGTATTAGATATCGGATGTGGATCTCATTTGTGTAATGATCTACAAGGGCTTAAAAGCATTAGAAGAGTTGGAAAGGTAGAAATATGTCTACAGTCAACTACTGGACAAAACATCTCTACAGCAGTTGTGGAGACTTACCATTTTCCTCTTCCAAGTGGATTAATACTGGAGTTAAATAACTGTTATTATGTTCCAGCATTATCCAAAAGTATTATTTCTTTCAGTTGTTTATTGAACGATTATGACATTTCTTTAAAAGACAAATGTTGTTACATTTTTAAGAACAATATATTTTATGCTAAAGCTATCATTGATAATGGTATATTTATTCTTAATTTAATTAAAGAAGTGCATAATATGGATACCAAAAGAATGAAATGAGATAAGCTAAATACCTCATATTTATGGCATTGTTGTTTAGGCTATATAAATGAGAAATGCATGACCAAATTACACAAGTCAGGTGATTTGGGATCATTTGATTATGAATCATTTGATACATGTGAATCTCATTTATTGGAAAAATGACAAAAGCTTCGTTTAATTGTAAAGGAGAACGAGCTAGAATGGTTTTAGTCTTAATACATTCAGACGTATGTGGTCCAATGACTACACATGCTAGAGGAGGTTACTCCTACTTCATTACTTTCATAGATGATTATTCCAGGTTTGGAAATATCTATCTAATGAAATATAAATCTGAAGCATTTGAAAAGTTCAATGAATTCATATATGAAGTAGAGAAGCAACTTGGAAAGAGTATTAAGACACTTAGATCAGATCGAGGTGGAGAATACTTAAGTCAAGAATTTTAAGATTATCTTAGAGATAATGGGATTTTATCTCAATGGACTCCACCATATACACCACAACATAATGGTGTATTTGAAAGGAGAAATAGAATATTATTAGATATGGGTCAATCTATGATGAGCTGAGCAGACTTTCCTAAGTCTTTTTGGGGATATGCACTAGAAACTATTGTTTATATGTTAAATAGAGTCTAGTAAATCGGTTGATGTTACTCCCATATGAGATATGGAATAACAAGAAACCCACACTTTCTCATATGAAAGTATGGGGTTGTCCTGCTTATGTGAAGAGGACAATGTCAGACAAATTAGATGTTAAGTCTGACAAATGTTTATTTGTGGGACATCTAAAACAAACATTTGGATATTATTTCTATCATGCCTTAGAACAAAAGGTGTTTGTTTCAAGGCATGCTGTCTTCTTAGAAAAAGAGTTTCTCCTATGAGAGGACAGTGGGAGTAAAATTGAACTTGGTGAAGTTCAAGACCCACAAATAGAAGTAGATCAACTGATTGAACCCCGAAACTGAATTTCATAATTATGAGATTATAGTTGAACCTGATTATACATAAAATCCTAGAAGATCTACTAGGATGCGATCTATCTCTATGAGATATAGATTTCACATTGAATCAGATAGAGGTATAACTATAGTGGAGGACAATGAGCCTACAAGCTATCAAGAAGTTTTGAACAGTTCAGAACGTGATTTATGGCTTAAGGCTATGCAGTCTAAAATGGACTCCATGTATGAGAACAAAGTATGGACTTTGACTCAACCACCTGAAGGGCTAAAATCCATAAGGTGCAATGGATCTTCAAAAAGTAGACCGACATGGAAGGTAATATAGTTACCTATAAAGCTCGCTTAGTAGCAAAAGGCTATCGTAAAAAATAAGGTATTGACTATGATGAAACCTTTTCTCCTGTAGCGATGCTTAAGTCTATAAGAATACTTTTAGCCATTGCAATTCATTATGATTATGAGATTTAGCAAATGGATGTGAAGACAACTTTCCTAAATTGAAATCTGACCACGGATGTGTATATGACACAACCCGAAAGAATCACATCAAGAAATGGCGAAAAAGTATGCAAGCTTCAAAGATCCATTTATGGAATGAAGCAAGCCTCTAGGAGTTGGAATATACGATTCAATGAGACAATCAAAGAGTTTGATTTCTCACAGAATGAAGATGAACCTTGTGTATATAAAAGGGTCAGTGGGAGTGCAATTGTCTTCCTAGTTCTATATGTGGCTGATATATTGATTATGGAAAATGACATTTCTCTTCTCTAATCTATTAAAATATGGTTATCCAAGCAATTCTCCATGATAGACCTTAGAGAAGCATCCTATATTATGGAAATAAGGATCTATAGAGATAGATCTAATAGGTTGCTAGGTCTTTCTCAAAGTACATATATAGATAAAGTATTGAAGAGGTTCAACATAGATCTCTCTAAGAAAAGGTATACACTTATGGTGCATGGGAAACAC